>SMGT01011187.1:0-26322 GCA_004794575.1 Lanistes nyassanus
AACCATGGGATCGAGGCTACGCCGTCGATCGTCAAGGGCGCAAACTTTTGAGAGTTAAACTGTCACGGTGACCATCCAGCTACTTCTCGCGACTGTCCTTGGTGGAAGGAGGAGTCTGCCATCCAGTGGATCCGTGTGGAGGGCAAGTTGTCCTTCGCCGAGGCCCACAAGCGGGTGCTTGGCTCTTCCTCCCCCACCTCTTCTGTCTCCTACTCCTCCATCATCTCTCGACGACCTACAACTTCTTCTTCCTGTCAGACTGACGTCACCTGGGTTGTCGGGGACTCCCCTCGCCCCTTGTCTTCCGTTTCTATGCCCCCTCCTTCCGCCGGTTCTAGCTCTCGACCCCCCCTCACAGTCCACGCCACGCACCACTTCTCAGGGCACATCCACTACGATCTCTTCGACCACCCCCCGCTCTACTTCTTCACGCACCTCTTCTGTTGACACACTTCCTACACCTTCACTTGCACCACCATCTACTAAGAAGTCTGCCTCTGTTCGCACCCCAGGGTCGGGAGCACCCGCTGCCCGTCCCTCTGCTTCTCTGTCTGCCTCGTCCTCAAACAACCGCTTTTCGACTCTTGCCGACACCGGGATGGAGCCTAGGGCTTCCCGCCCCTCCTCCCTTTCTCCCCCACGTCGGCCTTCTCAGGATCCGAAAAACACGTCTCGGCCTCCTAAGGGGCAGGCGCGACGTGATCTTTTGGAGGACATGGAGCTAGGGGATACTGCCCCCTCCTCCACTCTGTCCTCTCCTGTCAACTCTCATCGCCGGTCTAGCCTCACTCGCTAACATGTCCTCCATCATCCAATGAAACTGTCGGGGAATCCGAGCTAACTATGAGGACCTCCGTTGTCTTATCTCTTCTCTCAACCCTGCCATTCTTGCCCTGCAGGAGACCCTGCAGGAGGGTCTCCTGGTAGGCTCCGCTTCCTTTTCGAGTGGTCCTTTCCATGTTCTTCGTCATGCTTCTTCTGCTGACACTGGCTCTGGAGGTTTCGCACTCCTCCTCCATCCTGGCCTTCTTTACAGTCCCATTTCTCTCACCTCTTCTTTGCAGGCAGTTGCTGCTAGAGTCACGCTGGATAAAACCATCTCCATCTGCTGTCTCTACCTTCCTCCGTCAGCTCGGGTTTCCCGTCACGAGTTGGACGAGTTGCTAGACCAACTCCCCCCTCCTGTTCTTCTTTTGGGCGACTTCAGTGGCCATCATCCCCTGTGGGGTGGTGTTTCCAGCGATGCCCGGGGGGAGCTTTTTAGCTTCATTTTTTGCTGAGAGGGATCTCTGCATTTTGAATGATGGCAGTCCCACTTACTGTCAACCTCATAGTGGGTATACTTTCGCCATTGATCTTTCTGTCTGTTCTCCCTCTCTTTCTCTTGACTATTCTTGGCGCGTCATCGGGGACTTGTGCGGCAGTGACCACTTCCCTATCACTCTGTCAGCCGACCTATCTGCAGAACCCGGGCCAGCGGGTCGCTGGAATCTTTCTAAGGCTAATTGGTCACTGTTTCACTCTCTTTGTCTCTCCCGGCTGACTTTACAGTCTGATTTTAACCTTGATTGCCAGGTGGCCGGAGATCACCCTGTCCACCTTTTTACCCAAGTTTTACTTGAAATTGCAAGACGTGCCGTTCCTACCATTGGCAAGGGTCCCCGCGGCTCTTGCTTACCTTGGTTCACGGAGGAATGTCGGGCAGTGCAGCGGGATCAGAAGAGGGCACAACGTCGTGCTTTCCGATGTCCCACTACTGATAATGTCCTTTCTTTTAAATGCCTCCGGGCTCGTGCTTGGTTTGTTTTTAAACAACAGCGCAGGCAGGCTTGGCAGAGTTTCGTCTCCTCTTTCTCTGTCCACACCCCTTCTTCCAAGGTCTGGGCAACAATTCGTCGCCTCTCTGGGAAACGTTCCTCTGGTTCCATTGGCCACCTCCGCGATGGCGATGCGACCCTCACAGACCAGCGCGACATTGCTAATCATCTTGCATGCACCTTCACTCACAATTCCTCTTCCTCTCACTACTCTCCTTCATTTCAGCACCTCCAACATGTCAGGGAATCTACCCCTTGTAACTTTTCTTCTTCTGACCCTGAATCTTATAATCTGTTATCCCAACAACTATCGTCCTATCTCTCTCTCACTAGCTGTCTGTGTAAAACTATGGAGCGCATGGTCAATGCTCGCCTGGTCTGGACCCTTGAGTCCGAGGGTTTACTCTCCTCGCTGCAGTGTGGTTTTCTGTGGGGCCGGAGTACCGTCGACCACCTCGTTCGTTTCGAAGCTTTTATCCGGGATGCCTTTGTCAGAAAAGAACACTTGTTGGGGGTCTTCTTTGATCTGGAGAAGGCCTTCGACACGACCTGGAAACATGAAATCCTGATGGATCTTCACCACCTTGGTCATCGCGGCCGTCTACCCTTTTTTATTCAGCATTTTTTTAGCTCATCGCCAATTTTTAGTTCATGTTGGTGCTAGTTTGTCTGATTTTTACCCTCAGGACATGGGTGTTCCCCAAGGCAGCATTCTGTCCCCTACCCTTTTTTGCATCAAGATCGATGGCATTTTAAAATCAGTTCCTTCTGCAGCTGGCGTCTCTTTATATGTTGATGACTTTACTTTGTGTGTCTGTGGTAGGTATCTTCCCTGCCTGGAGTGTCACCTGCAGCTCTGTGTAAACAGTGTTCAACGTTGGGTTTCCTCCAACGGTTTTACCTTTTCCACTGCCAAGTCTGTCTGCGTGCATTTTTGTAAACTCCGTGGCCACTTTCCGGAGCCCACCATTTGTATTGATGGTTCGGCGCTCCGGGTGGTCTCCGAGGTAAAAATTTTAGGGGTCATTTTTGACCACAAACTTTCCTTTTTACCCCACATCCGGTCCCTTCGTGCGTCGTGCCTGAAGGCGCTGGATGTTTTACGTGTCGTTGGGCGCACCCAGTGGGGTGCGGATTGGACCACCCTTTTACGTTTATACCGCTCCTTGCTGCCTTCTCCAAGTCTTCCACCTCTGATCTTCTTTATCCTTCACCACTTCCAAGAACTCCTGTCTGACTATCCTGGTTTCTGCCACGTCTTCACCGACTACTCTAAACTTCCTGCTGCTGGTCGAGTTGCGGCTGCAGCCATCCCCTCTTGCTTCTCTCATCCTCTCACTGCCCGCCTCGCCGATCACAGTTCTGTCTTCTCTGCCGAACTTTCTGCCATTCTTCTGGCCCTTTCCCATGCTCGCCACTCTGGTGAGAAAAATTTTCTGATCCTATCCGACTCTCTTTCTGCCCTCCGTGCACTTGCCTCTCACCGCCTTAACCATCCTTTCCTGGTCCACATTCATGCTCGTCTCTCTCTCCTCCGCTCTCGAAATGTTGATGTTGTCTTTGTCTGGGTCCCCTGCCATGCTGGCATTCCGGGCAACATGCATGTTGATCGGGCTGCTAAGCAGGCTCTTCAAGACCCCATCCCTCTCTTCCCAGTGCCTTCTGTTGACCTCCAACCTTGCATTTCCTCCTGCATCCACTCTCTTTGGCAAGCCCACTGGGACACACTGTCTTCCAACAAACTCCACTCTATTCTTCCTTCCCTCTCCAATTCTATTTACTGTGCAGAACCTGTACGGCGAGATGATGTTGTCCTGACGCGCCTCTGTCTGGGTCATACCCACCTCACCCATTCCTTCCTGCTCCGTTCCGAACCTCCGCCTACCTGTACCCACTGTGCAACACCCCTCACTGTCCAACACTTTTTATTTTCCTGCGTACATTTTCGCCATGTCCGTCTACGTCACTTTTCTGCCCCTTCGTTTCCTGCCCTTTTTCGATCCATTCCTTCTTCTGTGATATTCGCCTTTTTACGTACCATCGGTTTTTAATTCACGCATTTAAGCTTTCGGTTTATTGAGTGATCCGTTCTCTGTTCACTCTCCCTTACCCTCCTTTCTCTTTTACCGCTGGTTTTCCTTTTTCTACCCCGCCGTGATATAGCCTTAGTTGCTGACACGGCATTAAGCCCAAATACCTACCTACCTTCTCACAGGAGATTGGGCTACAGATGTTCTCTCACAGGAAATTTAGACTGAAGATGATTTGACCTGCTAAACCAGTCCTTTTATTCTAAACTTTCGCTCATACGTTCTTGCATTCCCATACATGTGGTCATCAATATAATTACATTCATCAACCAGTCAGACCAGAGACAGCAGAAGTCACACCCCTCGTCAACTACAAGAACACGCCCCTAACTGGACACCTTGAGTGGACATAGCTGCTCCCCCTTCCTGCCGGGCGGCTTACGCCTCTCGGCTACATCAAAGCCCCTGGTGCTCGATACCACACATCAGCAGTTTCCTCCTAATGCGTAATTTACCCCCCTGTCCAACTAGCCCACACCTGGCCAGCCTGACACCTGCTCTAGAGCTAAGATCCCTTCCCAGCTGTGCCTCAGGGTAACACCTTGCCCCTTGCTTCTAGAACCAGCACCCCTGATCAGAAGTGTGAACAGGAACCTAACCTGAGCTGGTGATGATGTGAGTGGCTGGATGGCAGCTTGAACAAGGGGATAAAGGGTTTAATTAGGGCTGGAGATTCGTGGATGGGTCACACCTTGAATCTATGGTGTAATCTCCCTGACCCACCAGACCCCAACTCATGACACACTGCTTGCTTTCAATCCTGGTTTTGCCACATCTTAATGCCCCACCTGCCCTTGCCTCTCACCACCTCAACTATCTTTTCCTGCTTCAGATCCTGTCTCAACTCTCTTTTCTGTGTACCAGAAATGTTGATATCATCTTAGTAAGGGTCCTAGGTTGTGGTGGTATTCGAGGCAACCTGCCAACCTGGCTCTTCGGGGCCCGTTTCCATTTCTTTCATGCCCTCTTAAAAATTTCAGCCTCTAATCGGGCAATTCTTACCTTCTTAACTGCTATGCATTTTTTATACCCAGATTTAACCCTATTGATGTTTTGGTTTTTATCTTCATTTGTGCTTTACACTTTGTACCCAATTTTTACATTATACCCCCACATATTCTATTCTGACCGTCTCTCTTGTCGTGATATACCGTCAGCATCTGACACCTCTTTAAACCCCCCAAACCTACAAACCATCCCTGCATAAAGTTAGTTTTGGAGTTTGTTTTCTTTTACAGATTGCAATGAAGGAGTAGTGAGAACTAAAGTCCAGCCAAAGTCTGCCACGAGAATCTGAATTAGTGGCATAAATGATTCAATAATCACATTACAGCATGGAATAGTTGATGCAGTGTATCATGCATTTTTTTTCTTTACATCCACTTTAAGTTTCTGAGGATCATCTAAAGAGACATATTTTCACCTTTTTCTTCAGTCAGAATTCATTTTTGAACAATCTTATTAAGCATCATTTTGAAGAATATTTTACCTTGCCATGTTCGGAGATTATGTTTATCTTTTGCAGTGGTTTGGCAACATTGTCACCATGGAATGGTGGGATGACCTTTGGCTGAATGAAGGATTTGCATCTTTTATGGAGTATATTGGTGTCGGTTTTGTGGACCCAGAGTTTCACATGGTTAGCATTCTTGTTGTAACCTTTGTTCAATTCACTCCAAGTTCCTACGTATTTTTGTTATTTTTAAATCTGTTTGCCATTTGTTAACATTCTTGTTGTAACCATTGTTGTCAAATTCAGTCCAATTCGTTGTTGTCCATTTCAAGTTCCTATGTATTTTGTGTCATCTTTAGATCTGTTTGACAATAATATATGTATATAGTTCCCTGTTTCCATTTTTAACTCAAACATGCCGCATGAAGCACAAACCTGCCACATCATGCGCAGCGCTGTATGCCACATGTCGAACATGTTTTATGAATTTTGACGATTTATTTGCGGGTAATGGCTAATGGTCTAAGGTAAAGAACTCTTACATTCAAAAGCTGAATCATTTCTTTGTGAGTTGCTTCCCTTATACTGTGTTTAAACCGGTTTTCAACCACAATTCCAAGCGAATGAAAAATGGTTGTGAAGTGCGTATCCACACGTGCCCTGTCAGTTGAGAAATGCTAGATTTACTCTTCAAATGACACGCTGATGAGGAAAATGACATTGTTTTGCAAATTTACTATGATAACGTGGATGAAGACAAGAGTATGTGTGCCTGAAAGACCCAAGAGAGTGATTACGAAGAGAAAAATGAGTGAGCATGTGGTGTAAACAGCATCGAACAGACTGTGTATAAGGAATCGTGAAGACTTTTGGATTACTTCGACTTCAGTTGTGTTTCCATCAAAGGATTTATAAATTACGGAACAAGGTCCAAGGAACACAGTAAGACATGAGTTTTCTTTGTTTATTCATGTTTGCAACCAAGTTTAAATAGCTTTCCTATTGTTTTGGGGGATTTTTAATGAATTTTTGAAAAAAGGCTAAAAAGCCGCGTCAGCTAGGAGCCCTGCAGTGGCTAAGTGTTAAACTTTGCCAACCCTATATTCTGCATTTATGTACAGAAAAATAAAGTAATATTCTAGTGCATTCTTCCTGGCATTCCAAGGCCGTTTAATTCATTTTTTTATTTTGCAACAATTTTCTTCCAGCCAGCAGCCAACATTCACATTTATCCAAAATAACAAAGCCCAAAGAATCTTCGAAATATTGAAATTAAACAAAAGCAGGTTGCTTTTTCATTTTAAAAAAATTGAGAGACAGCCACTCTTAAAAGTGCACTGCAGTCTGCAAAAACAAAAATGCAAACTTGGGTGAAATTGAAGCAGTCTAAAACATAGGGCAATCATCATGTATTTGATAACTCCTCCTTCATCTTTGCCTTCTTCACAGTCCCCTTCCTCTCATCTCTGCAGGCTGTGGCTGCAAGAGTAATGCTTCACAAACCTATTTCTGTCTGTGGTCTCTGTCAGCTCAGGTTTCCTGGGAAGAGTTGGATGACTTGGTAGACCAACTCCCCCATCCTGTTCTTCTTTTAAGTGATTTCAATGGGTGTCACCCCACATTGGGTGGTGGTTCCAGCAACACCTTGAGGATCTTTTATCTTTCTTTTTTTGTTGAGAGGGATCTCTGTGTTTTCAATGATGGTCATCCTACTTTCTGTCAACCTCATAGTGGGTATTCTTCCACCATTGATCTTTCTGTGTGTTCTCCCTCTTTTTTTTTCTTGATTTTGCTTGGTATGTCACTGGGGACTTGTTTGGCAGTGGCCATTTCCTCAAAACTGTTGGTCGACCTTTCTGAGGACCCTGGGCCAGAGGCGGGTCACTGGAATCTTTCCAAGGCCGATTGGTCACTGTTTCACTCCCTTTGTCTCTTAAACAGGTTTGGCAGAGTTTCATTTCTGCTTTTTTTTCTTCCACAGTATGGGCACCTATTTGTCACTTTTCAGGGAAGCAATCCTCTGGTTCCATTGGCCACCTCTGAGATGGAGATGGCTTCCCTCACAGACCAGCGTGGCATCACTAACCATCTTGGCTTACCACCCCTCTTCATCTCATTACTCTCCTTTTCAGCAGCTCTACTGCCTCTGCAAGTCCACACCTTGTGACTTTTCTTCCTTTAAATCTTATAAATCTCTTTTCCCTCGCTGAACGCCAACAAGCTCTCAGTCAGTGTTCTTCTTCTGCACCCGGTCCTGATTCGGTCCACTACCAATTTCTGACTCATCTTCCTGAACAGTCTCTCTTCTGGGGACTTTCCTTCCACGTGGAGGAAGGCCCTAGTTGCCCCTATTCTTAAACCTGGTAAGGATTCCTCTGATCCCAGTTACTATTGTCCTTTCTCTCTCACCAGCTGTTTCTGTAAAACTATGGAGCGTATGGTCAATAATGCCTGGTCTGGACTCTCAAGTCCTGGGGTTTGCTCTCTTTTCTGCAGTGTTGTTTCCAACTGGGCCAGAGCACCGTCGACCACTTGGTTAATTTTTAAGCTTTATCTGGGATCCCTCTGGGGGTCTTCAATCTGGAGAATGCCTTTGACATGACCTGGAGGCAATGCATCCTGGTTGAGCTTCGCAACCTTTGTTTTCACATACATCTGCTGATTTATTCAGAATTTTGTAGCAAATCATCAGTTCCACATTCAGGTAGGTTCCATTTTGTCACACTCCTGTCTTCAGCATTTTGTTCCCCACTCTGTTTTGTGTAAAGCTAGATGCCATTTTAAAGTCTGTCCCTCCTGCAGCTCAGGCTTTTTTATATGTTTAGGATTTTGCATCGTGTCCGTGGCAGGTACTGCCCCCTGGCTCGAGTGTAAGCTGCAGCTCTGTGTAAATAGTGTACAATGTTAGGTCTCTTCCAGCAGTTTTACATTTTCCACTGCCAAGCCTGTTTGCATTTTTGTAAACTCAGCGGACACTTTCTGGAGCCCACCATTAGTATTGATAGTTTGGTGCTTCGTTTGGTTACAGAAGTAACATTTTTAGGGATCATTTTTGACAGCAAGCTTTCTTTTCTAAGTCATATGTGGTCCCTTCATGCATCATGCATTAAGACACTGGATGTTTTATGTGTAGTAGGGCACACCCAGTGGGGCGTGGATCTTCTACATTTGTACCATTCTTTGGACTGATCCAAACTAGATTATGGTTCCATTGTTTACAGTTGTGCCCATCCTACTCACCTCAAACTTTTTGATGCTGTCCACCATCTTGGCCTCCAGATTAGTATGGGGGCATTTCACACTACACCCATTGACAGCCTGTATGCTAAGACTGGCAAGCCCCCTCTTTCTCTGCACCACCTTAGCCTCATGCTCAGGTATCTCACCAAGCTGAAGGTGTGTCGGGATAACCCTGCTTGCTTTACTGTCTTTTGGCCTCAATGTAATTTTCTGTATGATATTTGTCCAAAGGAGCCCAAACCTCTTTCTCTGTGCCTTCTCTCTCACCTGTCTGCCTGTGCTATTCCTCTTGATCAAGTTGCTTCCCTTCTCTCTCTTCTGGATCCTCCCTGGACTCTGCCACCTCTCAACCTTCATCTTGACCTGGCTGTTTTCTCCCTACATGTGCTTACCTCTCACCACCTTGACCACCTTTTCCTGCTTCAAATTCACTCTCAATTTTCTCTCCTTCACTCTCAGAGTTGTCTTTCTCTGAGTCCCAGGCCATGCTTGCATTCTGGGAAACATGTACTGACCAGGCTGCCAAGCAAGGCTTTTTGGCAACCCCACTTAGACTCTCTGTCTTCTAACAAACTGCATTCCATTCTTTCATCTCTCTCTGCACGTATACTGTGCAGAGCCTATATGGAGAGACAACGTTGTCCTGACCTGCCTTCAATTGGGGCATACCCACCTCACCCACTCTTTCCTCCTCCTTTTGGAATCCCCCCACCTCCCATGATTATTGTAATGTGGCTTTCACTGTCCGACATCTACTGTTTTCTTGTTCTCATTTTAGCCAGGTCCATCAGCACCATTTTTATGCCCCCTTCTTTACCAGTATTGTTTGTTCTACCCCTCCTTCTGGGCTTCTGGACTTTTCATGTATGATCCATTTTTATTTTTGTATTTAAGCATGCTCTGATTTTTACTTGTCCTTTTTCATTTTAGTCCATTCCCTTTTTGCGCCCTCTTTTGCCCTTTTACCTTCATGCTGTACCTTCTTGTACTGCCAAGATATATACAATTTGCTGCTGACACAGCATAAAACACCAACACTACCTACCGATGGTTGACTTGTAGATGCAGCCATCCAAGCCATTCTGGTACTCCGGAAACACGTTGACAGGGCTGCCAAACAGGCTCTTCTAGGCCCCATTACTGTCTCTTACATATTTTCCGTTGCCTTTCACCCTCTCGTTTCTTCCTACATCCACTCTTTTGGCAATCCCAGTGAGACATTCTGTCTTCCAACAAACTTCATTCTATTCTTCCTTCTCTCTTTGCTCATGTGTGCCCTGCAGGCCTGGCTTCATGTGCCAGGGATGAGCGCCCAGCTTCTCTCTGGCTGGGTGGCTAAGCTGGTCATGATTTGCTGTGCTGACTTGACAGACATGTCGGAATTTGACATCAAGGCCAAGCTACAATATCAGGAGGTGTCCACCGAGTTACTTGCAAGAGTAATGGAGTGGTCGTTCCCACCAACAGCTACTTTGACACTTTAAGCTTTCCTAAACTCCCTGACTGTACGTTATCTCAAGGTCAGTGTTTCTCCATACAAAGGGCAAGTTGTCATTTGCCGAGGCCTGCAAACAGGCAGTTGGCTCTTCCTCCGCCACCTCTTCTGTTTCTTACTCCTCCCTGGTCTCTCGGTGACCTTCCACCTCTTCCATTTGTCACACTGATGTCACCTGGGTTGTCAGGGACTCCCCTTGCCCATTGTCTTCTGTCTCCATGTCCCCTCCTTCTGCTGGATCAAGCTCTCGACCCCCCCCCCCAAAAGACCATGTCACGCACCACTTCTACATGCACATCTACTATCCCCATGTAGCTGGGTGGTGGTAATGTACACCCAGGCGCCCACCCAGCCGGCTCCTGAACGCTTCTAGCCGGCATACCGTGGTGAGTTGCATCATGCGCCTGACTGGTTGTTCATGACTCAAGTGTGGGAAACATAAAGGGTATCGTTTTTCTTTTGATCCCCTGACCCAAAGGTGGGTAGGGAAGAGGACCAACAAGGTCTCACTGTCCAAGGGCACCTATAAACTCATAGCTGTAATTTAGGTGCGTCCAGTTTTTCCCCCAGGAAGGATGCCACTGCATAAAGATTTATGGGTGGTCAGAATCGATCTGGCCAGTAACCTGAGTAGTCTGAGTGTCTCAGTGGGAGGCGAGGGCGAAAGGTTAACTACATTTTGTTATTAGTGTATTTAATGAGCTGAGGAAAAGCGGACAGGATCATTCTTGATCATCTTCATCGTTGGAGAATCTTCATCTTTAGTCGTTTGTCCACGTAGCACCGGCTAGGAAGATCCGTCCTGTGCTCTCACAGCGACATGAAAGGTACATGTATTAAAGTTTGTGAGTAGAAGCGAAGACACCTTGTTGCTGTGTTCAGAGTGGAACACCGCTACCGCTCGACCCTGTTACACCCACATCATTGCACACTTCATGCTCTACATCCCAATAACCACCCTCTGCTGCACTGCCTTGCTGAACTCCATTGACACTGCAGTCTGCAAAGAAATCCACCTCTGTGCACAGGGGTCAGGAACACCCGCTGTCCATCCCTCCACTTCTGCCTCTGCCCCTCCCTCATCCTCCCACAGCTACTTTTCTGCTCTGGCCAATGACAGGGTGGAGTTTGGGACCCCCCCCCCTTCTCCCACACATCAGCCTTCCCATGGTCCGAGGGATGTTCGAGCAAATACAACATGATCTTTTGGAGGACATGGACATGAAGGATGTCACCCCCTCCTCCACTCCATCCTCTCCTGTCCACCCTCATCGTCAGTCTAGCCTGACCCGTTGACATGTTCTCCCTCATCCAACAGAACTGTTGGGGAATTCGATCTAACTATGAGGACCTCCACTGTCTTCTCTCTTCCCTCAACCCTGCCATTTTTGCCCTGCAGGAAACCCTCCTGCAAAGCTCTGCTCCTTTTTCTTGTGGCCACTTCTGTCTTCTTCATCATGCTTCTCCTGATGACACCACCTCTGGCAGTGTCACCCTCCTTCATCCTTGCCTTCTTTACAGCCCCATTTCTCTCACCTCTTCTCTTCAGGGTCTGGCTGCTAGAGTCACGCTGCATAAAACCATCTCTATTTGCTGTCTCTACCTTCATCCATCAGCTTGGGTTTCCCATCAAGAGTTGGATGAAGTGCTAGACCAACTCTCCCCTCCTGTTCTTCTTTTGGGTGATTTCAATGGACATCATCCCTTGTGGGGTGGTGTTTCCAGCGACGTCCAGGGGAGCCTTTTGCTTCGTTTTCAGTGATGGCAGTCCCACTTTCTGTCAGTCTCATAGCAGGTGTACTTCTGCCATTGATCTTTCAGTGAGGGGGGTGAACACTGCTCGTTGTAGAGGTCAGACACGGTTTTTGCAGCTCTCAAGAAAATTTTCAGTTTCTCTGTATTTTCTAATAAGAAAAGTAAACAGTTAGCACCAAATTTAGATGCTAGCTTCACTGGAGTCTCACAGACAAAAAACTGGATTATTCTGTTGGACCTTAATGTGTATTTTACATCGAAAAGCCATGATTGCTACACGCAAGTTTCGAGGACTGAAGCTGTGTTCACGCATGGTCTCGCTGTGCTTGGCGCTAGTACTGTCCGCTCTGTTGTTGAGATGTGGCGACGTCGAGCGTAACCCAGGGCCTGACAAAGGCACAGAACCAACGGAACACGCTCCTACACACAAAGCTGGCAGTGATGACATCAAAGTGATGCTGGATTCCATGTTCCAACAACAACACGAGAAGTTTCTAGCTGGGTTCGATACCGTGCGATTGCAACTATTGTCCGTGCAAGAGACTTTGAACGAACTAAGGACGGACATTGTGGATGTGCAGTCCAGAATCATCCACCTGGAAGATCTTGCAGATGTAAGGGGAGAGTGCCAGCACGCATGTACATCTGTGGCCGACCTGGAATGCAAGTTGCTTGATTGCGTAAAAACCATGGAGGACAAGATCGATAGGTTGGAGGCTGTGTCAAGGAAAGACAATCTCAAATTTTTTGGCGTACCAGAATCCCCAAACGAAAGCTTTATTCAATGTACACAAAAGGTTGTAGATCTGCTCCAAAACTTCAGGAGAAGGGAATTAGAGTAGCTGGCAACCTTACAACGCATCAGCAGCAGATCATAAAGGACCATCGGAGTCAAGGTCTGCACGCGAACTTCCTAGGTGGCAGACTGATCGTGTCTGGACCTTTGAAGCGTGACCATGACAACAGGACAGCCAACAGTTGACACACACCTGGGGACAGCGGCAGCCAACATACCAGCAAAAGGTTTTCTCCTGCAACGCATGGGACCATGACGGGTGCTGCTGCTGTGTTAATGGATAAGGACGGCTGCGACAGCGCACGCTGCACACCGACTACTGACGTCACAGACATCGCCAGGGGACGACACAGCAGTAACCACGGAAGCGACGTATGTTCGCCAAGAGCTTGGAATTCCCCTCGCACGTGGTCACGTGGTACCTTGTCGTCTGTTAGTGGTATTGCGGCTGGGTCCACTGCCCCATCAATCTCAGGTCACCAGCACGCGACCAGAGCGGGTAGCACCAGGCAGACTGGACGCTCTACGCGGAGCACTGCTCAGTCGCGCACAGCTGACACAGTGGAGAAGAGAAAACAGTCTCGGCTGACGGACAGTGGTGCGAGTGGCCCCACACTACGCCATTCAACCCGAGGGAAGACAGCAGCAAGCTGTACACACTCGTCAATGCGGCATGCATAGGGGTGTGGCCTGGCCCCTCTTGACATTCCACCTCATGAAGTAAAGAATGACGAGAATGAGTCTGCTCATGAAAACATTTTGCAAGACACAGTGGCAAATCCAGTTAGCAGCAATAGCTGTGTTTGTGGAAATGGCTTTCTCAATGGACAGGCGAGTTACTGCTTAAAATTTCTTTCCTACAATATTGAAGGTTTGTCGAAGTTAGATTTGGACTTACTGAATTACATTAAGGACTTTCATTTTAGTCTTCTGGTCGAAACATTTTACGCTTCTGTTTCACCAGGCTTATTTCCTGATCATAAAGTGTTTGTGTCACCGGCTGTAAAGGTCTCGCAGGGCTTCGGCCGTCTGTCTGGTGGTGTTGTGCTTGCAGTAAGAAAAGATGTAGTACACTACGTGCATCAGATTGAAACTGAATTTGACAATATGATTGCAGTATGTATCTCAAAAGATCTTATGCAGACAGAAACTGACATAATACTGTTAGGTGTTTACATTCCCCCCTTAGATTCTCCTTACAGGATACGGAAATCATTAATGGCATTTCCATGCTTGAAGACTGCATTCTTGAAATTGTAAGGCAGTACGGTGACCTACGTATTATATTGCATGGTGACTTCAATGCAAGAATTGCCAGTGAAAATACTTGTGTGGATGAGGACGTCTATAGCGCAGTCTGTAAGGGAAAAAATGCAGGTCTTTCAAAAGAACTCTGTCGCTCCTCTGCCGATACTAATAGAAATTCCTTTGGCTCCTATCTCCTAAAGGTGTGCAATGAATTTGACCTGTTTATTGCCAATGGTGTTTGCCATGGAGATTTTTCTGGTAACTTTACTTACATCTCTGCCTCTGGATGCAGCGTCATCGATTATTTTATCTTGTCCACTGACTTAAGGAAATGGTGTAAATCACTAGTAGTTAGACCTAAAGTTGAATCTAAGCATATGCCCGTTGAGCTTACCTTGATAGTTGAGAAAGGAACTTACGAGCCCAAAATCCAAAGTCCCAAAGGCTATATGCTATATAAATATGTATGGGATGATGAAAAATTGGGTGAATTTAATTGTAGAGTCCAGTCTGACGAGGCTAGGAAATGCTTTGACGAGGCCGCTCAATTGATATCTCAGGATATCAATGCCCCCTTATCTATGTTTAATGATGGATTACAGCATGCTGGCGATTGTATGAAAAAGGTTATTCATGTCCACAGTAATAGAAGGAAGATCTGGTTTGATCTGGAATGCAAAGACAGTAGATTAGCTCTTAGGAGGCACTTGAGAAAACTACATGCAAGTCGTTCAGTGGAAGACAGGTGTAGTTACATACAAAAAAGAAAAGAATACAAAAAGTTATTGAATAATAAGAAAACAGCATACAAAACACAACTAATCAACACCCTAAGAGAAAACTCTACGGATCAGAAACTCTTTTGGCGCACGATTAAATCCATTAAAAAAAGCCACCAAACCAAAATTCCATCACTAAAGAGAGTTGGTACGATCATTTTCGTGAAGTTTTCAATGTCTCTCCAAGTTCTGTCCCACTAGACTTCTCTGAATGTGACTCGCAGAGACAGCCTGATGACATAGACGATGATTATGCCTGGCTTAATGATGTGATTACTGCAGAGGAAGTAACCAAGGCTATTGCTTCATTGAGAAACAATAAGGCAGCAGGCCCCGATAGTATTATTGGCAAGTTTTTTAAGCATTCATCCCAGGTAACAGTGCCTTTCCTTGAAAAATACTTTAATTGTCTATTTGAGAATAGTTTATTCCCACATGCGTGGTCCGAGGCAATAATTCATCCTCTGCACAAGAAAGGTGACGTGAACAAACCCGATAACTACAGAGGGATATCACTTTTAAACATTTGCAGCAAAATGTATATTTCTATTTTAAATCGAAGAATAACACAATGGATAGAAGAGAACGCTTTGGTTGGAGAGGAACAGGCTGGTTTTAGAAAAGATCATAGCTTGGTAGACCATATCTTTGTTCTTGTGTCCATGGTACAAAAACAGTTAGTACAACACAAAAAACTGTATGTTGCATTCATTGATTTCCAGAAGGCCTTTGACTCTGTGAGTAGAAGTAAACTCCTATACATTTTAAATAAAAATGGTATGCGCGGGAAACTGCTTGGAGCTATCCAAAGCATGTATAGTGTTGTTAAAGCTTGTGTGAGAACTGGAGATGGCCTCACTGAGTTTTTTGACTGCCCCCGTGGTTTAAAGCAAGGGGAAATTTGTAGTCCTGCTCTATTTTCGCTATTTATTAATGAATTAACATGCAAAATTAGAAACAAAGGACGTCATGGCATTCAGTTCTCCCCCAGACTTATTCAGTTGTTTATCTTGCTTTTCGCAGATGACGTAGCCTTGTTCTCTAATACTGTAATAGGTCTGCAGAACCAACTGAATATCCTGTTTAACATGTCTCAGCACTTAGAGCTGGCGATAAACTTAGAAAAGTCAAATATCGTTGTTTTTAGAAATGGGGGATTTATTTCAAAGAACGAGGCTTGGGTTTTTGGAGGCAAGAAGCTAGATATTGTTAATACTTACAAATATCTTTGTGCAGATACTGATATTATAGAGAAGGTTCATCTTTTTGCAATGAAACGCTTTTTAGGTGTCGCCACACGGACCCCAAACACTCTGGTATACGGTGAGTGTGGGAGTTATCCACTGTACATAAATGCATACGTGAGATGTGTTGGCTATTGGTTGAAAATAATCCATCTACCTCAGTATCGCCTACCCAGAAATGCTGTAGATATGCTGTTTGGCCTTCAGCAACAAAACCAAAATAACCTGGCTTAACTACATAATGGTAGTACTGTATAAGTTTGGGTTTGGCGTTGTTTGGGAGCACCAGGGAGTCGGTGATGTAAACATGTTTTTACAGGAGTTCAAACAAAGGCTCCTGGATTGTTATAAACAAGACTGGCATAGTAAGATCTCGAGTAGCCAGCCTTTTTCCACTTACACCCTGTTTAAAGCTGATATTTCTCTTAGTGGTTATCTTTTATACCTCAAATATGTAGGCTTTAGGGATGCTCTGACCAAATTTAGGCTAGGAATTACCAGTCTGAATTGTCATAAAAAAGTTTATATGTACATCATACTATGGATTGTCCATATTGTTATTCTGATGAAACTGAACTGCACTTTTTATTTGTTTGTCCGCGTTATGACGACTTGCGGAAGCAGTACATCCCTATGAAGTTTTATCGATATCCCTCCATGTCTTGATTTTCTGTGCTTATGGCCGATAGCAGTCCAAGACTTACACGAAGCCTGGCTTGTTTCTTGTATAAGGCGTTACATTGGAGAGAGGCAGATTTACTTAGACCTCTACAAACTCCTTAAGTCACATGTTGTGTACGTGTGCGTGTGCATGCGCGTGTGCACCTGAGTATACTTGTTGCATGTATCACTTTAATTGATTACTGTGTATGGTATTGTCACCCCCTTGATATGGGCCGAAGGCCTAACCAATAAAATCATTCGTTCGTTCGTTCGATCTTTCAGTCTGTTCTCCCTCTCTTTCTCTTTTTTTTTTGGGAGGTTGATTTTTCTTGGTGTGTCATCCGGGACTTGTGTGGCAGTGACTGCTTTCCCATCACTCTGTCCGCTGACTTTTCTGGGGACCCTGGGCCAGTGGGTCGCTGGAACCTTTCCAAGGACAACTGGTTCCTGTTGTGCTCTCTTTGTCTCTCCCAGCTGACTTTACCCCCTGCTTTTCATCTCGATTCCCTGGTGGGCAGGGATCAACCTATCCCCCTTTTTACCCTTTTTACCCACTTCCGACAGTTTTAAATTTTCCACTGCCAAGTCTGTTTGCATTCATTTTTGTAAACTCCATTCATATTAATGGTTCGGTGCACCCTTCCTGCTCTGTTCCGAGCCTCCGCCCACCTGTGACCATTGTGCAACACCCCTCACCGTCCAACACGTTTTATTTTCTTGCTTATGTTTTAGCCGTGTCCGTCGGTGTCATTTTTCTGCCCCATCCTTCCCTGCCCTTTTCGCTCAATTCCTCCTGTGATGCTCGCTTTTTTTGCATGCCATCGGTTTTTATGCCCGCATTTAAGCTTATTGTGTGCCATTTTTTCCTCCTTTTGGTTTTACTTTGTGGCCTGTTTCCATCCTCTCTCTCTCTCCCCCTCCTTTTTCCTTTTACATAATGTTTTCTCTCTCTGTGTCCTGCCATGATATAGCCTTCGTTGCTGGCACAGCATTAAGCCGCAATAGTTATTTGCCATCCATCTGGCTCTTACCCATGCTATCCGCTCTGCTGAGGAAAATTCAGTCTGATTTTCTTGCAGCGCTATGTGCACTTGCCTATTACTATCTTGATCATCCTTTCCTGCTTCAGATTCACTCTCAACTTGCTCTTCTCTGCTCTCAAAATGTTGACATCATCTTTATCTGGATTCCTGGCCTTGCTGGCATTCTGGGAAACACGTTGACTGGTCTGGCAAGCAGGCAGTTCAGGGCCCCATTACCCTTTTTTCCATGCCTTTTGTCAGTGGTGCTGTGCATATGAATGTGTTTAACTGCTGAATTAGGAATGTGACCCTAGATGCATGTGTGAATCTGATACTTTGACCTTGACTTAAGTAATTGACCGATGATACCCTCAAATTCCTAGCCAATTCATATTATTTGACTGGCAATGAATCTGTCATCCTTCCATTCTGGACACAGCAACAAGGCGTCTTTGCTCCTACATGCAAACTTTAATACTTATCCATGTCGCGGTGCAAACACAGGACAGACCTTCTCGCGAGGCCGCATGTACAGGCGACTCAAGACTCAGTCCATGCTCGAGTGACCGACTCGACTCTCTCACTCTGAATGAATTAAAACGTCTACTTTTCCTCGCTCTTTTAACCACGCTCCTCGCACATTGTCGCTAACCTTTCGCCCTCGCCTCCCACTGAGATGCTCAGTCCACTCTTGTTCTAGCGCGACCCTGACCACCCCTATGTCTCTACCTGGCCCTACCCTTCCCTGGGGAAACCTGGCCGCACCTAGATTACATCTAAGGGTTATGGTAGCCTCGGACAGTGAGTCCTTGGCCCTTTCCTGCCCACCGTTGGGTCAGGGGATGAGAAGACACAGATACCCTTTGTTTCACTCTTAAGTAATAGATGACCAGCAAGGCGCATGATGCAACTTCCCACGCTATGCTGGCTAGGAAAATTCAGGGGCCGGCTAGGTGGGCGCCTGGGTGTTATGTAAGCACCACCCGGCTACATAAGGAATAGTAATAAGTTGAGTGTGTGAGACTGAGTGCATTATGTAGAATAGTTAAATAAAAGGATGTGGGGTCCATTTTTTTAAATAAAAGAATCTTGCCACTCTCTTGTCGCATGTTGATTGTGTTGTGTGGAGTTGAGCCAGATGTGATCACCCTTTGTTGGCCTGCTGAGTGAATGGAAGGCAAAGGATGGCTTGACATTCAGCAGCTGACTTGTGATTTTTGTAAAATATGTAATTAGCGCAAAATGGTAATGAATGAGGTTTATGATTAACAGTTAATGTAATGTTTCAGCAGGAGCAGTTTGTGTCCGACTCGTTGCAAAATGCTCTGTATCTGGATAGCTTCACCAGCTCACATCCCGTCCAGGTACAAGTTAAGAATCCAGCGCAGATTGATGAGATTTTTGACAAGATATCATACGACAAGGTGAGTTTTATGTGACTGCCAGGAGACATTAAAGAGATTTTTGTATGACATTGTGGGTCCTATCTTGGGCACAAGCAAAAATCACAAGGCATCATCAAATTTTTGCTTTTTTCTGGTCAGTGCCCAATAAAGAAAATGCAGAGATCTGCATATATATTAAAAAGGACATAATTGATGACCACTTCACAAATTTATATAGTTTGAAAATACAGTGGAACCCCTCTTTTAAGACCCCAAAAAATGTGGAGAAAAGGTCTTAAATAAGGAGTAGGTGTGGTCTTAAACGAGGGGTGACCTTGTCTGGGTGATTTGCCATTATTCAAACATAGGAAACAGAGAAAATGAAAACAAGTTAAGTACAGAGCTATTTCAGTTCGATCTGCTGCATCTTCAGCAGCAGCAGAGAGAGATGTACGTTTGTCTACCATTATGCTTGCTGCAGGTTGGTCTAGTGAGTCAGCCTTCACAAAATTTTATCTCAGAAGCTCTGGAGCTCAACATTCAGCACAGAAACAGAGATCTTTGTCTCAAGCTCTGTTGGACAGCTTTGTGCAGAAACTTTAAATGTGATTCTAGCCAGTGTAATTGCTAGAAGCTAGGTCAGCAACACATTGGCACTATAAAAGACGCTAAGTATAAACTTGGGGCTGCTGGGGCTTTTGTGTCCCTCAAAGCCATTTAATACAGACAACGTTCACATCATTTTGCCAATGGGACTCAGAAATCTTTGTGGATCATCCCATCAAGGTTTTGGTGCACAGCTCACTCAATTCTTCTTTCAGCATGATGCACTGTGCTGACCTGACCAATATGTCAGAACTCATCATCAAGGCCAAGCTTCAATCTTAAGGCGTGACGAATGTCCATCTACTGGCAAGAATAATGGAGCGGCCACTCCCACCAGTTCATCACTTTCTGTTTCTTTACGCTGCCTTCTTTTCTCACAAGTGGCTATCTTAAGGTCACTGTCTCCCTTTATGTTCCTTCCCCTTTCCATTGTTTTCAGTGCCATCGCTACAGCCATGGCACCTAACTTGCAAGTCTGTTCCTGTCTGTTCCTGCTGCAAAGATGCTGATCACTCTTACACAATCCTTGTGTCTGTCTGAGCTGTGGTGGTGCTCACCCTGCCACCTCTCGCAACTTTCCGCGGTGGAAGGAGTCAGCCATCCAGTGGGTCCATGAGGAAGACAAGTTGTCCTTCACCAAGGCTCACAAACAGGTGATTGGCACTTCCTCCACCACCATGTTTTAATCTACATTGTGAGGTCTACCATCCCTTCCAGTGGGAAGTCATCACAGCCTCGCGTTCCTTGGTTTAATGCAGAATGTCAGGATGTGGAACAGGCACAGAAGAACGCACAATGTCTTGCGTTCTGCTGCCCCACCTAGGACAATGTCCTGGCTTTTAAACCTTTGCGAGGTCGTGTTCACTTTATTTTTAAGCACCAGAATGTTCCAGTCCGCACCCCCACTGGGTGCACCCAAAAACACGTAAAACACATTAAGTGCTTTCATGTATGATGAGCAAAGGGACCAGATGTGGCTTAAAAATGAAAGTTTGTGGTAAAAAATAACACCTAAAACTTTTTGTTCATCGACCACCTTAAGCACCGAACCATCAGTACTAATGGTGGCTCCAGAAAGTGGCCACAAAGTTTACAAAAATGGACACAAACAGACTTGGCAGTGGAAAATTTTAAACTGTTGGAAGGAACCCAATGCTGTACAGTGTTTACACAAAGCTGCAGCTGAGCTGAAGGCAGGGGAGGTACCTGCCACAGACGCATAAAGCCAAATTATCAACGTACAAAGAGCCATCACCTGCAGGGGGAACAGACTTTAAAATGGCATCTAGCTTTACACAAAAGAGAGTGGGAGACAAATGCTGCCCTGTGGCGTACCCATTTCCTGATGACAGGAGTCTGACAAAATAGAAGCCACCCGAACAGTGAACTGATGATTCACTAAAAAATTCTGAATAAAAACTGGCAAACGGCTGCGAAAACCAAGACTGTGAAGGTCAATGAGGATGCCATGCCTCCAGGTCAAGTTGAAGGAATCTGAGCTATGAGGACCTCTACTGTCTCATCTCTTACCTCAATCCTTCTGTTTGTTGCCCTTCAGGAAACACTCCTGAAGGGCTCCACTCCTTTCTTCTGTGGGCACTTTTGTCCCCTTCATCAAGCTTCTCCTGCTGACACCATCTCTGGCAGTGTCGCCCACTTCCTTTATGCTCACATTCTTTACAATCCTCTTCCTCTTACCTCTTCTCTGCAAGCTGTGGGTGTACAAGTCACCCTTCACAAGACTATTACTATCTGCAGTCTCTATCTTCCTCCATCAACTTGCATTTCCCAGCAAGAGTTGGATGATCTGCTAGACCATCTTCTCGCTGCAACATTTGCATAGGTAAGAAACTGACATACTAAGGCCAGGTGCCTAATGGTATAGCAGTGACTCAAGCTGGGGTCAAGAGGTGAGTACTGTTGTGGGCTTGGTAACATTCTTCTCTTTAGCAGTAACTGCTCTAGGAGTAACACTCCATGCTCTGAATTGGGTAGTAGGGAAACTCTGTATAGTAATTGTATCTAAGTATGAAGAAAATAAGTTTAAAAAAATCTACTGTTTGTGCCTGCAGCTCCACAAAATGCATTATTGAAATGACTGGTTACATTCTTCTGGTACACTCAGAATGACACACCTAACGACTTCAATAGCAAATTTGGTCAAAACTCATCAAGTGAGAAAACAAGTTTGCATATAGCCAAACAGAAATGACAAAAGGGAGACTCGCCGGTAACCTGATACTTATCCGGCTTCTGTTGAACTGTTATAGCTGTGTAGAACAGGCTTCAAGTTGATGGAAAGGTATTGATTTTTAGTGTAAAGACAGTGATTTCACAAGCATTGCTTGAAATCTTGAAATAAGATAAAAAGTGAAATTAATTATCACCATTAATATTTTCCTGGTGTTGTTAGTAGTATGCTACTAATGTTGCAGGGAGCTTGCTTGATACGCATGCTTCAGAGTGTGATCGGAAAGGAAAAGTTCCATAGAGGGCTGAGCACCTACCTTAGGTCCCATGCCTATGGTAATGCACGCACAGCAGATCTTTGGGATGCCATACAGAGTGTGAGGCCATATACTGTGTCTTTTATTGATAATAATTAACGTTCTGTACAAAATGTAACCGGAGTAACTAATATGTAAACAAATTGGTGTATTCTGGTTGTGTGGATAAGTCATTTTTACTGTAAAATCAGTTTTTTGTTACAAGACTGTGCCATGACCCAAAGTGCTATATTCTCATTTAGCGACCCCTAAACACTCCTTCCAAAAAAAATATACCCACCAATTCAACCCTGGTAAGACCCCTCCACACATGCACACACCACACAGTACGCATGCGCACAGCTCACTGACCAGGTCACCCTGACTTTCTCAAGCGCTGCTGTGCTGGGCGGTCGTGTTTACACCTGATGGTCTATACTTCCCCCTGGCTTCCCTCAGCTTGGCTTCCCTTGCTTCTTCCTCACTGCACTGCATCAACGTTTCAAGGAAAGTGAGCTTTTGTGTTCTGTCCTTGTTTCTCTGTCTTTACGTACACTGTTTCGTTAGACAGTTTTTGTCTTAGCATGGTATATTTTGTCTTAGCCGGCTAGTCTGCCAAGGGGGTATACACATCGCTGGGTTGTTACCTGCATGTTTTTCCCTGTACTCACACTTTGCATTGTTTGTTATTGCGGGTCTGTGACTCATTGCTTTTGTCACTCCCATGCTTTTGTGCTAGGTGTTTTGCTTGTTTCACATAGCCATGCCATGAGTTTGTTTTGGTTTGGACAAAAGATTCCCCGCCGGGATCGTTCGGACAAGTGTTGGTCCAGCGGACATCGGGACTTCCTGTTGGCACAGTCATTTCTGCCAATGCTGCTGCTTCACAGCCGCACACCGTGATTTATGCTATCATTGTCTCAATGCCAGTTTATGCTTTATGACACAGCGTCTTTGGCGTCAGTTTCATCGATTTCCTGCTGGTTACCGGTGTGTCCACCCGCCGTGGAGGGAAGAGTATTGTGGTGGCTAATCTTGCAAGACCCCTGGGGAGGGATGGGCACTGGTTCCTCTGGTTCCAGTTGGTATCCCGCTGATGGGGCGGACTTGCTCACATATGGTCCCCCCATGGCAAGGAGGTGTCTGGCTGGCCGATGCATGTTGCCATGCAGCCAAGGCACCATCCCTCGCAGCCTGACTGGTTCCCCTGTCTGTTGATCCCACTTCCGCTGCTCTCGGAGTGGATGTGGGGAGGAAGCGGCTGTAAGCCACTCCCTGGAGGGAGTGTCGGTTGTGATGGAAGAGACATGGGTGTGATTTTTCTCCACTTCCTAGTGAAGCGAGTAGCCACCTGTGTTCCTGCCAGCTTGGGCAGGTACCTGGTGAACGTGCCCCCACCTTCTGGCCACCCACCAGAAGTTCCCCTTACTTCCAGGTGTGTGTCACACTGAAAACCCCCTTCCGGTTCTGCCCATGCCCATGAGCTTTGGCTCCGCTGACAGTGCGTTCGGGTTTGGGGTAACGATTGCCCTCTTCTCTTTTACAACAGAGGAAGCATGATAGCCACTGGTGGACTGCACCGCATGGTTCCTTCTGGTGGCAAGAGCATCGGCTTTCACTCGTCCGGTTCCACTCTTGTGGTCATTCCAGTTGAGTGATGGACAGTCACCTAGCTGCCCGGTGCAGCTTCCACCGGCCACCCCCTCCCCATTTCCGGTTTCCATTTTTCCGGTCAGGGTAGTGATTGCCTGCCTCATCTGTCACCAGGGGTGCACAGTTGCCAGGGAGGCACACTTGTGCACTTCTGCCCAGCGGATGGGCTTCACTATCCACTCTCCCGTTTCCTCTCCTGAGGCAATGCTGGAAGAGTTGGATGGGGGTGCAGTCTCTGATGCCCATGGCACTGAGATGGCAGATGAGAAGCTGGCTATGCTTCTCCACTCCAGACTGGACTTGGCAGCTCCCTTGCAAGAGACCACGCCACAGTGCCCCATGCAGGGACAGCAGGAAGCAGCACAGCGCTAGCGGGCCCCTGCTGGCATGCGTCACTGATGCTGTGGGCTTCTCTGAGGGAGGTATGGCAGGACCACTGCTTGGATCCACACCGCCTGCACGTGTCACTAATCTGCCACTGGAAGTGTTGCCTTCCTCCCCCCCAGGCATCCCCCATGGGTATTTTCCGGTGCCCACCTTAGCTGTGCATAAGCACTTTGTGGCCGGCTTGTGTGTCCCTTCGGCCCGAGTCTCTTCCTGTCTCACAGGAAGATCTGGCCTTGCTTCCTGCGGGTGCCAGGCTCCCTTCCTCCCTGAGTTTCCAGTGGTCACAGGTCGACCATTCAAGATGGTTCTTTGGGATGTGATGGACATGTCAGGTGTCATGGATTCTGTTATGTTGACTATGGCAGCAGTCCATTTACACCGAGGGTTGCATAGCTTTCCGCCCAGATGCAGACTTCGCCACCTCACAAATCTGCTTTTGTGGGCTGGTAGGTGCCTTGACGGCATCTGTTTGCAGTGCCGTGCACACACTGCTCGCGTTGGTGCAGGCTCCACGGGAATCCTTCCTGCATGCCATGACAGCCATCTCTCGGACTCTGTTCACCAACTTGCCTGTGGGGCTGCCTACACTGTCCACCTTGTTTGGGATCTACCCCTACAGGTGGTGGATGTGTTAACTTCCGCCTTTCAGGAGTGCCAGTTTGAGTCCTTGCTCTCCTCCCAGGAGTCTCGCAAGCTCTCTTCCGGCATGCCACAGCCAGCGGCTTTTAGAGGCCAAAGCCTGGTACCAAGTCCCTGCCCAGAGGTGGCCTTGGCACTCGACACTCCCTGGGGGTGGGGGCAGGGGTAGGGTCGCAGTGCCTGTGGTCATCTGCAGCAACCCAATCACACAGTGCCTAGGTGCCGCGTGTGATGCGGGTAGGGTTCAGTTGGCTGTGGGAGCCTGCTCCTTTCTCTCTGGCGCATTGCCCTTCCCTGTTCCGTCTGCTCTCTGACAGCAGCGAGCGGGTGGATTTGAACTTGGCAGTGGCCTCCCTTCTGCAGTCAGCCCCGGTGGAGCAGGTTCAGCATCCGTCACACCCCGGTTTTTCCTGCCATCTGTTTCCGGTTTCGAAAGTGACTGGTGGGTTCCGCCCTTTGCTGGACCCATACCCCCTCTTACGCTTCCTGCAGAAGGTCCACTTCTGGATGGAGCCCCCAGGTCTCCACCCAGGTGACTTCATCAAATTTCTCTGTCACGCCTTTCTGGGGAGGAGATGGACGTCCACCATGAGTGCGATGGCTCATGGTCTCTTTATTTCTTGGCAGTTTTTGGGTCTTGAATCAGAGCCCTGGTGACCGGTCACCAACCATCACTATCCTGCCCTTGTCCACGATCCTGGCTCCATCCGCTCCTGCCCTAGTCAGCTGTCCAGACCGAGGGGGGAAATCATCTCCAACACTTCTAAGCTGCCCAGCTGGATCCGACGGTGAACACACTTGGGATGTGCACTGATGTCACAGCTGCTGTGTCACAGTTTGTAGCTATCTGACATGTCCCATCTCTCAGGGTTAAGACTTTTCATCAGGAGGCACTGACTAGCCTCGGAAACGCACAGAAGAAAAAAAACTAGGTGCACACATTACTATAGTACTCAGAGCTCTTACAAAATAAACATGGGTTACAAATTTGAAAAAACTCCCATGGAATGGTTTGGCATACCTTCTGTCTGGACAGAAGCGTTTGCACACACAAAAACCAGGCCGATTCTCCTTCAGCCTTCCAGTGCAGATGGAGGGTTTTGCTACGGTGTCTTGGCATCCAAAGAAATACTCCATCCGTCATGGTCCTTCACACCGTCTGCATTGCTCTCTCTGTGTCTCTCTCTCTCTCTCAGTATGAACAGTCCACTAAATTCAAACTGAGTGCATCGTCCCTAACAAGCAGATTGACCATCAATTAGTGAAACAAGAACAAATGAGGACAGAGCGCTATAAAATCGTCAAACGGCAACCCCAACAAAGTACTGGCAGCGCTAGACACAACCGTATGCTGACGTGTGCAATCAAGGGAGCCTACCGTACCCATACACGTAGCAAAGAGAGAGTCGAAAGTAAGGAACGTGGCAGATCTTTTTGAAGATGGAGTATTTCTTCAAAAAGATCTGCCATCCCTTTCTTTTAAACGACCCTAGTCTTCACACGGCTAGCCCCTGGTGTACCACGTGTGCATACAGCGAATCCCTAATTTATATCGTCAGCTCGC
>SMGT01011187.1:26468-79252 GCA_004794575.1 Lanistes nyassanus
CAACCCCAACAAAGTACTGGCAGCGCTAGACACAACCGTATGCTGACGTGTGCAATCAAGGGAGCCTACCGTACCCATACACGTAGCAAATCTTTTTGAAGATCTGCCACATTCCTTACTTTCGACTCTCTCTTTGCTACGTGTATGGGTACGGTAGGCTCCCTTGATCGCACACGTCAGCATACGGTTGTGTCTAGCGCTGCCAGTACTTTGTTGTGAACTTCAATCACCCTAATATTACAAAGAATAACTCTTTAAAAAAACTTTATTTCTAGCAAATAATAATGGCTGAACCAGAACAGTGCAGTGATGCAGAAAACACTACGTAATTTGCTGCTGACACGAAAGCTTACAAAGTATAGTATGCTGCAATATAAGACGTGCTTGCATGCATTCCTTCCTCCAAGTATGGTGCTGAATATACTGACACGCTACACCATGACAATTAAAATGTTAAAATGTAACAGCAAAGGTGATGGTTTTTTGTTTTTTTTTACTAGAGATTGGGAAATTCACAAAGTTTCACTTGTTGTATGGGCTTAGTAACTAAATTATTGAAATGACCATACAGTCCCTCAACTGAAAACCAAAAACATTTTCCACCTGCATACCAGACCGCACAGAATTGTTCCTCAGCCTTCTTTGCATCAGTCAGCTGACAAGCCAAAAATAGAAGGGAGGGTGAATTTCCCATATACATGCAAGACTGGACAAAGTTATTTCTTCAGTCTCATAAATGTGCCATTCATCAACTGACAAGAAAACAAACAGATGTTTCTCACCTACATACTGTAACCATGCAAACTGAACTTTTAGATTTCCTGTAGCAGATCAGTGCTATGCCATAGTGGCTGATTCATTGTGAAAAACCATAGCAGTTAAATGAAAACCATAACACTTAACATGTATGCCTATAACTTGCACACTCCACATGGATACATGGGCACAGATGTCGGAGTCACCTTCACACTAAAGTAGGCTTGTAATAAAACATGGAGAATCCTAAATATGTTGCAGATGCTAATGTTTAAAGAAGATAATCAATAGCTATGGAAATATGGTGTTTTTTTATATATATATATATGCACACAGACCAGTGGTTTGAGCAATGGGCCAACTGTGGCACAGATGATGGACACCTGGACAATGCAAATGGGTTACCCTGTTGTATCAGTGAGCCGAGATCCTGATAATGGCAGTCTTATTCTTAGACAGTATCGATTTCTGCTGAGCTCTCAACCTGCTGGTCAGGGCAACAACAACTTTACCTCGTTCTTCAAGTGAGCATGTCTTTTTTTTTTTCTCAGTCGTGATGACTCTTACTTGTTCTGGGATTTAAGAGGGACTGCTTGTTTAGGCTGTAAGGCTTGTATGTTTGAACATGGTGTCTGTATAAATACAGTCTATCAGATCCACTTACAACTGACACTGTTTTGGACCTTTGTTAGACTGAAATTTTAGAACCATGTATTATAAAGAGCACACTGGGACCACTGTCAGAAAAAGCAGTTTACTTGATAGAATTTTATTTAATGACTGATGTGTGGGCTATCTTATAAGTTTCTGCTGTTTCTACAGTGTAAATGACAGTTTAAGTTTGTTGATGGTTTAGGTCCTCACCAGTTCATACTGTACATAAATGTGTGAAATATGGATGCAAGCATGTACAGATATGAGTGAAGCTTTAGTCTGGCGCTAAAATAGAAAAAAGCAGTCATGTATATGTATTTACTAATCTCAGCCAAAGCAACAGTGCTTTATTTTTCTAATATTGTGTAAATTATGCTGTTTTTTAAAGCTACACATGGATTGTGCCTTTCCAGTATGTAACACCTGGATCACCAGATACACCGAGCCTTGTGTGGATAAATGGAAAGGAAGGTGAGGGGGTTATAGGCCTTTAACTCATTCTTGTCATTACCAAACTGCTAAGTTACTCTGTGCAGGCCGTATGTCTCCTGCAAAAGATGTATGGTTTTCATAATGGTTTTCAAAATGGTTGACAAAATGTAAAAAATTAATACAAGAATAATAGTTAAAATTTATAAAAAGAAGAATATTAGTAGAAAACATTTATTGTTATCTGTGATCATTCAACATGCCTAAGATTGTAAAATTAGTTTGGAGAGACTTTCTCCATTCATGGTATTGTGTGTATAAGTGTAAGTTTACTAAAGTATTGCAGTTATGTGTCATCTTATTTGCATTATGTCAAAATATGACTGACAATATGCTCTAACATGCATCTTCTCTCCACGGTTCTTGCCCCTGTGGGCCCGGCTTCACGTGCCGAGGGTAAGGGCCCAGCCTCTCTCTGGCTGGGTGGCTAAGCTGGCCCACCCCTTTCTCTTTGGCTTTCCATTTTCTGCCTCTCTGGTCTTTTCCCTCATAGACCTTAGCCATGCCGCCCAATGTACATAATACCACCTCACCCCCTTTTGCATCTAGTCCCACTTTGGTAAGTAGTGCTACAGCTGTATACAGTTCTACTCACGGATCAGCTGTCACTGAAGTCTCTGGTGTGTTGTCTGATTGGGATGACTTGGTTATTCGATCCTCTTTTTCCTGTCTCCCTTTGGTATGTGAAAACAAATCATTCTCATTTTTACATTGGAATGTTGGTGGTTTGCTGCCAAAAATACATGATCCTACTTTTATTAACTCATTTGCGACGTGTACGGGAAATAAACAATACAGCATAGGTCACGCTTACTAGCGAATAGGGGAAATAAATGATGCAACTTTGAAAATTTATTTACGGGGAATCGCTAATCGTCTAAGGTAAAGAACTCCTACATTAGAAAGCTGATTCATTTCTTCACGAGTTGCTTCCGTTATACTGTGTTTAAACCGACAATGAGAATGCTTTTCGGTAATAATTCGAAGCGAGTATCCACGAGTGTTCTGTCACTTGAGAAATGCTAGATTTACTCTTCAAATTACATGCTAAAGCGGAAAATGACATTGTTTTGCAAATTTAATGTGATAAATTGGATGAAGACAAGAGTATTTGTGCCTAAAAGACCCAAGAAAGTGATTACGAAGAGAAAAACGAGCGAGCAGTATCGTTTCAGTATGTGTATAAGTAATGGCGAGGACTTTTTGATTTCTTCAACTTCAGTTGTGTTTCCATCAAAGGATTTTACCAATTATGGAACAAGGTCCAAGAAACACAGTAAGAAATGAGTTTTCTTTATTTATTGTAGTTTTATATCATGTTTAAATAATTTTTTATTGTTTTGGGGGATTTTTTAATGAATTTTTGAAAATAGGCGAAGAATGCTGCGTCCACGGGGATGCTCGAGGGTAGAATTCTACGTCACGATTGAGTTAACTATGTTTCCTCCTTTGATTTTATTTGTATTGTAGAAACGTTCGTTAAAGATTTCAAGGCAACACTATTCCCTATGCATACATGCTTTGTCAAGCCATCAGTGGATTTAGGCAGACAGGGGAGAGAATCTGGAGGGGTTATTTCTATGGTTCGCACGTGCCTTGTCCAACATGTTCGTCAAGTGGAAGTAATTAGTATAGGCAATTTCCTGGCACTCGTCGTTGATAAATTTATTTTTGATTTCCACTCTGACGTTCTGTTTGCGTGTGCCTATGTCCCACCAGAATGTTCTCGTTTCTATGAAGTGTATGATATAGGTAGTGGCATAAGCTTGCTGGAAGACTATCTGGTGGATTGTCTGTCTGCTTGTGGTGACTTGCCGATTCTGCTGTGCGGCGATTTAAACAGTCGAACTGCTAGTTCTTCGCCAGAGATACGATGAATCATTACTTTTTGACTGTGCGAGTAAATGTGATGATATGAAGCAAATGAGACAATCACAAGATAGAGGGATGAACTCATATGGAAAATATTTATTGAATATGTGTAATGCCTTGAGTCTTTGTATTATGAATGGTGTATGTAAAGGCGACCCACATGGTTGCTATACATTCATCAGCGAATTTGGAAACAGTGTTAATGACTACTTCTTGATTTCCTTTGAGATGTTTGATGCCCTGTCTTCAAAGTGTTGCCTGCATATTTCGGATCAAATTCAGGCACAGCACATGCCTTTAGAACTAATAGTGGTCACTCTCAAAGCACAAACCATTGAGCAAGAAGTAGACAAAGTACACTTATATAAGTTTGTCTGGAATCCTGACTATGAACAGCAGTTCAGAGATGAGATGCACTCGGGCCGCTTTGTAAACTTAATGAAAGAAGCCTGTGAGTTGCTGAAAACGAATGTGAATGCAGCACTAGAATGTTTTAATACTGCTATGAAACAGTGTGCCTCAGCAATGAATAGGAAAATATCCCTGTCTAAAGCCAATCACAAGGCAGAGTGGTTTGATCATGAGTGTGTAGCTGCTAGAAGGTGCACTAGACGGCTATTGAGGAAATTTAGGAAGAGTTTGAACTCTGACGATAGGAGTAAATACTGTTCTGCTCGCAGGGAATACAAAAGTCTTCTAAATAGGAAAAAGAAACTTTTTAGCGAATCTGTATATAGTGAACTCCTGAATGCTGTTCACAACCAGAAAGAGTTCTGGAGCAAAATGAAGAGATTGTCCAACAAAAAGTGTAATAGTAACAGTAACTCTGTGGATGACTGGTTCCAACATTTTCGCATAATCTTGGAGCAGGAGGAACCAACAGATGAAGGTCCTGTTGAATCAGAAGGACCAGATAGCAATTATGAAGATATGTTAGACAGATCTATCTCTAAAGAGGTTTTGATTGCTATTAGAAAACTGAAATCTGGAAAATCTGCTGGCCCTGTTGGGTTAATTTGTGAATTCTTTCAGTGTGCTGATAACACTGTTGTGGATTTTCTAGTCAAACTATTTAACACTCTGTTTAAACAAGGCATCTATACAGAAAACTGGTCACAATCTATCATTGTGCCATTGTTCAAGAATGGTGACGTGAATGACACAGTTATAGAGGAATTTCTCTGTGTGATGTCAGCAGTAAGCTGTATGGCTCTATTGTCAACAACAGGTTAAAAGAATGGATTGCTCTGCATAATATCACTGGTGAATACCAGGCAGGCTTCAAACAAGATTATTCAACTGTTGACAACATTTTTACTCTGCTTGCTGCTGTTCAAAAACAATTTGCTAATGACAGAAAATTGTATGTTGCTTTCATCGATTTTGAGAAAGCCTTTGACAGTATATCAAGGAAATTACTTTGGCCAATCTTGATGAAAAATGGAATTAAAGGAAAATTACTTAAGTGTGTGAGAAGCATGTACGAGGATGTGAAAGCAAGGATACGCTGTGATTCGAAACTCACTTATTCTATCAACTGCACAAGAGGAGTAAAACAGGGTGATGTATTTAGCCTTTATTGCTTTCTTTATTTATAAATGAACTGGCTATAGAAATTATTGATAGTGGTCGACATGGTATTACCCTGGCACAGGATGTATTACAGCTGTTTATTCTTCTCTTTGCAGACGATATTGTTTTGTTTGCAGAAACAGTAGTTGGTCTACAGACACAGCTAAATGCCTTGTATTCAGCAACTGTGAAATACCAGTTGAAAGTCAATATGAGTAAGAGTAATGTTATTGTTTTTCGGAAAGGAGGTTATCTGGCTTCTCGCGAAAGATGGTACTTTGGGGGTGAGCTTATGGAAGTGGTAAATGTTTATAAGTATCTTAATGGTGTGTTTTTTCAACAAAACTAAGTTTCAACTCTGCTTGTAATGACCTTGTGTCCAGAGCCAAGCGTGGACTTCTCTGCATTTTTGGGAAGCTATATAAATACCAGAAGCTATCACTCTCTGTTTTTATGAAACTCTTTGACACTCAAATTCAGCCCATTGTGCAGTATGGTGCAGAAGTGTGGGGGCTGAAATATGGTTTTGTTATAGAAAAGATTCACTTGTTTGCTTTGAAAAAATTCTTGGGGGTTGACAGAAGGACACCAAACGATCTTGTATATGGCGAATGTGGACGCTATCCTATTTATTTGAACTCGTATGTACGTTGCCTAAGGTACTGGTTGAAGCTCACTAGAATGGAGGACCATCGATTGCCCCATAAAGCTTACAAAATGCTATTTATGTTGGACAGTAAAGGCAAAACTACCTGGGCAACCCATGTCAGAAAATGTCTTTGCTAGTATGGTTTTTATTGTGTCTGGTTAAATCAAGGCGTTGGATGCATTAAAGCATTTCTGTCTTGCTTTAAACAAAGAATGATTGATGTCCATTGGCAACGCTGGGATGAACACATGCACGCAAGTGACAGGTTTTCATCGTACTGTGTATTTAAAACAACATTTGAATCAGCAGCATATTTGCACATGAGTATGAATAGACATGTTATGAATGCATTGGTAAAATTTAGACTTGGTATTTATGGAATTTTAGAGCACAGAAACAGATATACGACCAATGGCGCTGTGAATGTTTGTCGCTTGTGTCATACAGGTGTTGAAGACGAGGTGTTCTGTGTTGCCTGACTATAGAACCTCTGAGAAAAGACCTTATCCCTGTTAAATTCCCATCAAGGTTTAAGCTTGCTCTTTTGTTATCTACTATTAGTAACAAAACTGTCATTTGTAATTTTGCCATATTTCTGTACAAAGCCCAGAAGCTTTTGGAACATATAAGCTCATTAAAAAAATGTTTGCCATGCGGGTATATTGGTTTGTGTATAGAATTTTATCCACTTTGTCACTGTACTTATTCACGTTGTGTAAACTTCCCTCTTCCAGAAGGGGCCCTTGCCTCGTTGGAATAAAATTTCGTTTCGTTTTGGTCTTTTCCCTTTCTTCTTTTCCACCCTAATCTCTCCTTGCTTTCTGCAGTTTCTTCTGTGCTGTCTTTCTGCCTGCCCTGGCATTTCTTCTTTCTCTCACATACATCTTCTCTCTGTGGTTCTTCTTTCTCTGCGGCCTTCTTTAGGCCCCCTGTGTTTGCTGTGCAGGGCAACCCGTGACAGGGGAGAATAGGATTCTGGGGGTTGAGGTCCCTGATGGGTGCTGCTCATCATGCCAACACACCCCTTTGGCCCGGACTTCTCCTAGATGGGAGGATGGTGTGGCCAGATTGTTTCTGCTCGCTCTTTCCAACCTTCTTGGCCCTTTTTTCTTGTTGTTGAGGGTGCTGACCCTGACAAACTGCTTACAAATCTGACCCCTTTTGCTATCCAGAAGGGGTTCAGTTCTATTTCTTCTACTTTTGTGTCTGTCAAGGAGTTCCGTGACACTTTCTTTCTTGTCGAGTGTGGAACCCAGAAGGCATCAGATGCCCTTCGCCAATGGGATTCCAAACTCTTCGTTGATCGACCTGTCCTGGTTTCTGTGCACAGTTCGCTGAATTCTTCCATCAGCGTAAATCGGTGTACTGACTTTGCTGTTATGTCGAAACTTGACATCAAGGCCAAGCTTCAGTCCCAGGGGGTGACTAATATTCGCCGGGTGACTCCCAAGAGTAATGGGGCGGCCGTTCCCACCAACACCTACTTTGTTACTTTCTGCTTTCCTAAACTCCCCTCTGTTCTGTCCATTGATTTTCTCAAAGTCCATGTCTCTTTCTATGTTCCCAACCCTTTCTGCTGCTTTTAGTGCCATTGCTTTGGCCATGGCACAAAACCTGCAAATCTGTCTCTCTTTGTTCACGTTGTGGAGCTGCTGACCACTCCTTTTCTGACTGTTGTCGTTGCTTAAACTGTCAGGGTGACCATCCAGCTACCTCGCGACTGTCCTCGATGGAAAGAGGAGTCTGCCATCCAGCGGGTCTGCGTGGAGGGCAAGTTGTCCTTCGCCGAGGCCTGCAAGCAGGTGCTTGGGTCTTCCTCTCTTCTGTTTCCTACTCCTCTGTCATCTCTCTGTGACCAACAACTTCATCTTCCTCTCAGACTGACGTCACCTGGGTTGTCAGGGACTCCCCTTGCCCCTTGTCTTCTGTTTCTATGCCCCCTCCTTCTGCTGGTTCGACCTCTCGACCACCCTCACAGGCTATGTCACCCACCACTTCTCAGGCCACATCCACTACTTCCGCCTCTTCCACCACCCCCCGTTCTACTTCCTCATGTATCTCTACTGCCGACCTGCCTCCCTCACTGTCACTTATGCCACAGTCTGCCAAGAAGTCTGCCTCTGCTTGCACTCCTGGGTTGGGAGTGCCCACTGCCTGTCCCTCTGCTTCTCTGTCTCTGTCTCATCCTCACACAATCGCTTTTCGGTTCTTGCCGACTACAGGATAGAGGTTAGGGCTTCCTGCGTCTCCTCTCCTTCTCCTGCACGTTGGCCTTCCCATAGTCCAAAAGACATGTCCCGGCCCCTTAAGGGGCAGGCGTGACATGATCTTTTGGAGGACATGGAGATGGGGGATATTGCCCCCTCCTCCACTCCATTCTCTCCTGTCCACCCTCATCGCCAGTCTAGCCTAGCTCGTTAACATGTCCTCCATCATCCAATGGAACTGTCGGGGAATCCGAGCTAACAGTGAGGACCTCCGCTGTCTTATCTCTTCTCTCAACCCTGCCATTCTTGGGGATCTCGGTTTCCTTTTTGTGTGGTTCTTTCCATGTTCTTGATCATGCTTCTGCTGACACCAGCTCGGGTGGTGTCACCCTCCTCCTCCATCCTCGCCTTCTTTACAGCTCCATTCCTCTCATCTCTTCTTTGCAGGCTGCTAGAGTCACGCTGCATAAAACCATCTCCTGTTCTTCTTTTGGGTGATTTCAATGGACATGACCACTTCCCTATCGCTCTGTCGGCCGATCTTTCTGCAGACCCCATACCAGAGAGTCGCTGGAATCTTTCCAAGGCTGATTGGTCAGTGTTTCACTCTCTTTGTCTCTCCTGGGTGACTTTACTGTCTGCTTTTAATCTCAACTGCCAGATGGCTGGGGATCATCCCGTCCACCTTTTTACCCAAGTTTTACTTCAAGTTGCGAGATCTGCTGTCCCTACCATTGGCAAGGTCGCTGCGGCCCTCGTGTGCCCTGGTTCACAGAGGAATGTCGGGCCGTGCAGCAGGAGCGGAAGAGGGCATAACGTCATGCTTTTTGCTGTCCCACTGCCGATAATGTGCTTTCTTTTAAATACCTCTGGGCTCGTTCTTGGTTTGCTTTTAAACAGCAGCGCAAGCAGGCTTGACAGAGTTTTGTTTCCTCTCTCTCTATCCGTACCCCTTCTTCCGGTCTGGGCAGTGATTCGTTGCCTTTCTGGGAAGCGTTCCTTCAGTTCCTTTGGCCACATCCGCGACGGAGATGCAACATTCACAGACCAGCGTGATATTGCTGATCGTTGTGCATCCATTATGATGAGAGTTACCGCCCTTGCAACGGTGGTTGTAACAATATCGGCTAGATTTCTTTTCTCTGTATTTTCTTTGTATGGAAATGCCATCGTGCACTGAAAGTATTTACTTGGAGTTTTTGTATTCCTCTGTTGAGTTCTTCTGCATTTCCCTTGAGAAGAAGCTCCACGGCATGCTTTGATACTGAATTGCGACAGATTGGCCTAACGGTAACACGAGACAAGAAGTACATATTCATATTCTTGAGTAGATCTGGTAGTACGATGCCAACCACGGAGACGATGCCTGTGGAAGTTTCATAGCAAGAACTGGACGATTACTACATTTTTGACGCTTGAAGTGGCAAAGAAGGCAGGAGAGGTGATCAATTATGCATTTTGGATGGAGAAGACAGTGGACACCAAGTCTAGTCCGGCCAATCTAGTGACTGCCATCTAGGTTTATTGGTGGAGAAAGTGTGTCTGATGAAGACTCTGCAATAACTCTGACCGATCAACCTACTTGGATAATTGATCCAGTGGATGGCACCACCAACTTTGTTCTACACTCCTACAGCTGTTCGTGTAAGCTCCGTGGTTGCTACACCAGGGATCAGTTGATTTTTACTGCAATCTCGACTGGATCTCCGACATTTCATCACTCCGTTTCGATCAAGTACCTTTGCCTCCAACCTCCAGCATAGGTTCATCGCTCTGTCAGACCCTACAGGATGTCTGCATACACTGTCGTCATCTCCCGTGCTTCCACTGTCCGCCAAAGAAAGTGCACAGGGGGCATCGCCGGACACCCAGGCTTAGAAAAACCGCCACTCACCCATCTCCTAGAAGTCACAAGGCTCGTACTGACACTTCTGTTTCGTCTACGGCTTTCACGGGTCTTCATATCGCGCTCTTCAATGCCCAGTCAGCAGTCTCCTCTGCCCAACAAGCTCTTAAACATGCTGAGATCACGGAATGCATCAGGGACAAACAGATTGACATTATGTTTCTCACGGAAACATGGTTGAGAGAAAATGGTGATGAAGTTATATGCCATGATCTTAACCCACAGCGTTATTCTCTTAGGTCCTTTCCCCGTGCTACACGTGGCGGCGGAATTGCAGTTATCTACAAATGTTCTCTCTCAAACTGTGTTTCCTTCAGCAACCCACTGCCTTTCCCACACCTGTCGTTCGAGTGTCTTCAGGTGACGCTTGCTGCGTCAAGCAAACCGGCGCATCTGCTTTGTTTATACAGACCACCCCCCAACAGAAAAAACAAGCTGACGGACACAATGTTTCTTTCGGACTTCAACGATTTACTATATGTTTGCAACATTACTGATGGATCTGCCATAGTATTTGGTGATATGAATACGCACTTTGATGACTCTAATCACCCGCTCACAATCAAGATGTGTGAACTGCTTGATGTTTTTCGTTTCACCCAGTCTGTCACCCATCCAACGCATGTAAAAAAACCACATTCTCCATTGGGTCATGCACAGACCAGAAGATAGCATTGTAGAGTTGACTACAGTCTCCACAACGTTATCATCAGATCATTATTGTGTTCAGTTTAACTTAATCATCCAATGTTCGAAGCCAACTCAGCTGTTTATAACCACACACCCCATTCGTTTGATGGACCTGAGCAGTTTCAAAACAGATCTACAGAACATGTCGTGCGGTCCTCTTACAACTGTTGAGCTTGATAAAGCCCTTTGGAAAGCGCTCGATACACACGCTCCTGCCCGGCGCTGTCGAGTACACCCGCTCCTGCCCGGCGCTGTCGAGTACACCCGCTAAAGGCAGCCCCCTGGTACCCGACCATCCATGACGAATTGCGTCAGGCTAAGCGTGCGCGCCGTCGCGCAGAAAGGCTCTAGCTGAGATCACGCCTCACCATGCACATGTGACATGGCAGGCCGTACCTTAACTTCTTGGACTCGACTTCTCAGAATTATTGGACAAACTTTTGTGGTGATCTAGTAAATGTAGATTTAATTGAGCAATCATCACCAAAACCTTTACTGCAACAGGTCAATGGTTTCTACACCAAAGGGCGACGAGGCTATGAAATAATGTGAATAACTAGAGAAATCTTCCGAGGGAAAAGATTCTCATACTCTGACACGTTCGCTCAGTCTCACACAGGCAAAACACTACTAGCTGAAGAGCCCCCACCCTCGTAAAACACACAACTGTAGCGAACTGTTATCCAACATATATTTCAAACACTAACTGACTCGACAACATCAAATATATCTACAGATTATTTACAAAGAATCACCTTGCTTGTGTCTAGGGTAAGACGCTGCCTGATTACGTCATACCACGTGGAATCAGACAATGAAGATAATCAAACTAAAGCAAGATGGAAATCAAACTTCAAAACGGCCTATGATCCCGCTGTCTACGCTGTCAATAAGTGACCGACAACACTACTGCAACAACTATTTCTGCGATACACAACTCTGAAGCTATACAGACTGAATCTATAAGTGACCAACGACAGAGCACCTACTCTTGTCACAACTGAAACAACTATTTCTGCGATACACAATTCCAAAGCTACTCCACGACCAACAATGAAGCTAGGACACGGCCAAGATCCGCACTACACTCTTACCACCCCTTGACGTATTGCCCGGCCACTAGCTTATGACGTCTCCTGTCTCCGGCAGGATAAAACCACCTATCTTAATTCAACCCGAGTCCCAGACTCTAAGATAAGTTTATGGTAAGACCAGTCCTATAAGGTGCAACAGCAGTAGTCACTTCACGAGTCTTTGTCTTGTAGGCTTGTCGACGAAATACAGCCCAGTGTAATCGCGTGATTGCTAGCTGAAGCTCTTTCGTCCTGGCTAAAATGGCGAGGGGTAGTGGTCCGTGGATCTACACGTGCCCACTTCTCTTGGTCTTCCTACATTAACTCTCTCTCCATGTCCTGTCCTCTCTGTCCCCCGTAATCGCGTTTTTGCCTCCTTAAGTAGTAGGCATTCTTGAGTAAACCGTTTCTGGTCAGACTAGGTGGAGCAGGCAGCTGCCATGACCAATGGCGTATCACTCACCTACCTAAGTGTGAAGAGAAGGGGAGGAGCTAGCTGGCTAAGCTAAGAGTGACAGGTGATACCCTAGGAGTGACAACACAGACAACTATATCTTGCAGCGAAACGCTCTGTTTCCAAGCTAGTTTATGCAGCTAAGACATCCTTCTTTCAAGCACAGTTTGTCAACTCTTCCTCGAGCAAAAGCTGTTTGAAATCTGTAACAAACTAACAGGTCGAGACAAGGAATCGCGACTACCCACTGACGTTCCTGTCACACAGCTACCCGGGGCTTTCTCTCAGTACTTCCTATGCAAAGTCGCGGATATTCGAGCTGAGCTGGATGAGATGGTGCTACACTGTGGACCTCCAACCCTTGCTGACAACCTGCCATGCTGTTCATTTCAATCACTCCAGCCCATATCTCAGTCAGATCTCAAGGCTGTGATATTAAAATCTAAACCTACTACCTGCCCTCTGGACCCCATACCAACCCACCTTCTCCTTGACTGCCTGGATGTTCTGCTTCCAACTCTCACTCAGATAGTAAATGACAGTCTGTCATCAAGAGTCTTTCCATCGCTATTCAAGGCTGCAATAGTCAAGCCTGTCCTCAAGAAACCCACCCTTGACGCAAACAGCCTCAAGAACTACCGCCCAGTTTCCAACCTACCCTTCCTCTCAAAAGTGGTTGAAAGGGTCGTTCGAAATCAACTTCTCGCCTACCTCAACTCAAATGACCTTATCTCTAACTCCCAGTCAGCATATCGGCCATTCCACAGCACGGAAACAGCTCTGACTTGAGTCTTTTCTGACCCTCCTTGATCTTTCTGCAGCGTTTGATACGATCGACCATACCATCCTCCGTAGTCGTCTCCATGATCTCTACGGCATCCGTGGGTCGATGCTGGCGTGGTTCCAGTCTTACCTCTCTGGTAGAACTCAGTCTGTACTTGCGCTGACCAGTTGTCACCCCCATCAGCATTGTCTCTCGGAGTCCCTCAGGGATCTGTCCTGGGCCCTATCCTTTTCATCCCATACATCAAACCACTTTCATCACTCATTCACTCTCTCACGGTCTCCACCCAGTCCTATGCAGACGACACCCAATTATACAGTTCTTGTCCTCCAGCCTATGTACATGCCAGCATCATGACCATGCAGACTTGCATATCCGGTGTCAAAGCTTGGATGGTCCACAACAGACTAAAGTTGAACGACGAAAAAACAGAGGCTCTTCTCTTCAGTAAAAGAAATACTGGAGTAACAGAATATCCCACATCAGTTCGAGTCGGTGATGTCGACATCCCTTTCGCCCGACTCTGCAAGAAACCTCGGTTTTATTATTACCTCTAACATGACACTTGACAAACACATTTCCAGCATCTGCAGATCCGCTTATTCTGAACTCAGAAAAATCAGCAGCTTCTGTCATCTTCTGTCCGACCAGATTGCAAACACATTTGTATGTGCCTACGTTATGTCTAAACTTGACTACTGCAATTCCTTGCTGGCGGGTGTCCTCTATACCTGCTACAGAAGTTACAGAAACTTCAAAACTCGGCCGCTCGCCTTGTCCTGAAAGTGCGCAAAACAGACCATGCCACACCTCTCATCCGAACTGGCTCCCCATTCAGGCTCGCATTGATTACAAGTTGTCTACTCTCTGTTTCAATTTTTTCACCGGTGCATGCCCCATCTCCTTTTCAGAACTTCTTACAATCTACACTCCAGTGAGACAGCTCCACTCCTCTTCAGACGATTGCATTCTCTCAGTACCCCGCATCAGGACAAAAACATATGGACAGCGCATGTTCACCTCCTCGGCATCCACCCAATGGAATTCACTTCCCCACAACATTCACCACTCCCCATTACTACAGACTTTCAAACGAAACTTAACTTTTCTTTTCCGCAAGTACCTTGACTGATGGCACGACTGCCTGTCTGCATTAACTTACAACTTTCTCTGTTCATCCTCTCTTATGATACTTTTCCACCCATCTGTGACCGAAGGACGATCTGTATCTCAACCTGTTGGTCAGTGTTGCGTTCATCTCTCCCTCTGTGTGTGTGTGTGTGTTTTTTTCGTTGTTTTCACTAGAGTTTCTGTGTGCCTTGTCCGCGCGAAGTGTTCATGAAATGTGTTCTCCTGCGTTAAAAATCCTCATTTATTATCATTATTATTATCCACCTTTGCTCACAATTCCTCTTCTCACTACTCTCCGTCCTTTAAGCGCCTCCAACGTCTCAGCGAATCTACTCCTTGTAACTTTTCTTCTTCTGACTCTGAATCTTACAATCTCTCCTTTTCTCTCTCCGAAGTAAAACGAGCTCTCAGTCAGTGTACCTCCTCCACCCCAGGTTCTCACACTATCCTCGCGATGTGTGCATGAAATGTGTTATCGCGCATTATAAATCTACATTATTATTATTATTATCCACTATCAGTTTCACACCCATCTCCCTGAAGAATCTCTTTCTCTTCTCCTCCACATCTTTAACTATGGACCTCAGAGGACTTGGAGGGAAAGTTAGGGTTAGGGTCCCCATTCCCAAACCCAGTCGGGATCACTCTGATCCCAACAGTTAATGTCCTTTCTCTCTTACTAGCTGTCTGTGTAAAACTGTGGAGTGCATGGTAAATGCTCACCTGTTCTGGACCCTTCAGTCTGAGGGTTTGAGTCCCTTCTGCAGCTGACGTCTCTTGATATGTTGATGACTTTGCTTTGTGTGTCTGTGGCAGGTATCTTCGCTGCCTGGAGTGCCAGCTGCAGCTCTATGTAAATGCCATTCAACGTTGGGTCTCTTCCAACAGTATTAACTTTTCCACTGCCAAGTCTGTTTGCGTGCATTTTTGTAAACTCCCTGGTCATTTTCCAGAGCCCACCAATCGTATTGATGGTTCGGCGCTCCAGGTGGTCCCTAAGGTAAAATTTTGAGGGGTAATTTTTGACCGCACACTTTCCTTTTTACCCCACATCTGGTCCCTTCGTGCCTCGTGCCTGAAGGCACTGGATGTTTTACGCTTAGTTGGATCGACCCACCCTTTTATGTTTATATTGCTCCTTGGTTCATTCCAAACTTGATTACGGTTGCATTATTTATGGTTCCACTCATCCCACCTACCTTAAACTCCTCGACACTGTCCACCATCATGGCCTCCGGATTTGTCTGGCAGCTTTTCGTACCATCCCGGTTGACAGCCTGTACGCTGAGGCTGGCGAGCCCCCTCTTTCTCTGCGCCGCCTCAGTCTCATGCTCTGGTATGCCACCAAACTGAGGGCATGTTGGGATAACCCTGCTTATTATACTGTCTTTCAACCTGAGTGTGTTCCTTTGTACAATCTTCATCCAAAGGAGCCTATACCTCTTTCTCTCCACCTTCTTTCTCACCTGTCTGTCTCTGCTCTTCCTCTTGCCCATGTTGCTCCCCTCCCCTCTCTTCCAGATCCTCCATGGACCCTGCCGCCTCTCGCCCTCCATCTCGACCTTGCTGCCTTCTCCAAGTCTACCACCTCTGATCTCCTTTATCTTCATCACTTTTACAAACTCCTCTCTGACTATCCTGGTTTCTGCTGCATCTTCACTGACGGCTCTAAACTTCCTTCCCTGGTCGAGTTGCGGCTGCAGCCATTTCCTCTTGCTCTTCTCATGCTGTCACTGCTCGCCTCACCGATCACAGTTCTGTCTTCTCTGCTGAACTTTCTGCCATTCTTCTGGCACTCTCTCGTGCTCGCCGCTCTGGTGAGAAAAACTTTCTAATCCTGTCTGACTCTCTTTCTGCCCTCTGTGTGCTTGTCTCTCACTGTCTTGCCAATCCTTTCCTGGTCCACATTCATGCTCGTCTCTCTCCTCCACTCTCAGAATGTTGATGTCGTCTTCTTCTGAGTCCCTGGCCATGCTGGCATTCCACGCAACAATGTGTTGACCAGGCTGCTAAGTGGGCTCTTCAAGGCCCCATCAATTTCTCTCCAGTGCCTTCTGTTGACCTCCACCCTTTTATTTCCTCCTACATCCACTCTCTTTGGCAAGCCCACTGGGACACTCTGTCTTCCAACAAACTCCACTCTATTCTTTCTTCCCTCTCTTACCAATACTTACTTACTCTTGACCATGTTGCTCCCCTCTCTTCTAGATCCTCCCAGGACCCTACCACCTATCGACCTTTGTTTTGACCTTGCTGCCTTCTCCAAGTCTTATTCGTCTGATCTACTTAATCTTCACCACTTTCATGAACTGCTCTCTGACTATCCTGGTTTCTGCCCCATCTTCACAGAAGGCTGACTTCCCTCCAACAGTTGAGTTGCAACTGTGGCCATCCCCTCTTGCTCCTCCTCTCATGCACTCATGGCTCGATCACAGTTCTGCCTTCTCTGCCAAACTTTCTGCCATCCTTCTGACCCTCTTTCATGCTCACCACTTTTCTGAGAAAAACTTTCTGATCCTGTCTGACTCTTTCTAAGTGCACTTGCCTCTCATGGCCTTGACCATCCTCTCCTTCTTCAAGTTAATTCTCAGCTCCCTCTCGTCTGCACTTGGAATGTTAAGATTATCTTTGTCTAGGTCCCAGGCCATGTAAACAGCTTCTTGAAAATCTTCTGATAACACAGCAGCAATTGTAATCCATAACACCTAGTGGAAATTATCCTTAGATGCCAGGAGTTTATCCAGGATGAAAGCCATGCACAGAAATAGATATAATCCTGAGTAAACTTTGGGAAGCACCTGCTTGTCGTGCAGAGAAGCGCTAGGTTTGGCCATGCCGGTCGGCCATTAACCTAACTATGTAGCATGGTTCCAGCCTCACAGTTTTGAAAAAGTGGTCTATTTTGTGGTCTAAGGAAGCAAACGCTATAGAAAAATTATTATACTATTGGAAAACACCATTTACCTCCCTTACCCTTGAATCTCGGTTCATAAATTTGTTTTTAAAAAAAGTAAGCAAATGAAGGAGTTGTCCCGATGTTGTTGAGTTAAACCTGTTGTCACTTTTATTCATCTTTTCGGTTTTACCTTGTTGCCTCTCTCTGTCCTCTCTCTTCCCACCTCCTTTTGTTTCTTTTAATGCTGTTTTGTGTAATTCTGTACCACTGTGATATAGCCCTTGTTACTGGGATGGCATTAAAAACCAACCCACCACCATTTTGATGCCCTGAGGCTGCATGAAAAACCTGTGCGTTTCTCTGAGCCAATTTCATTTTCAAAGGGAAACAACTTCATAATTCTGAATGCCAAAGTATTTTTCGTGCACAAGGCCATAGTGTAAATGCATGCTATGTTGCATTCACTAGGTTAAGGGGTTAAGGTGTGCATGTTAGTCTGCCTGTTTCTTCCTCGCCCTGTGTGTGTGTTTGTGCATGCATGCACACCCATGCAAGAGAGAATTTGTTTGCTTGTTTGTCTACCTGTCCAATGACTCATTTGAAGACCTCAAGTGATAACCATGCGGCATGTATGGCCATTAGAACCTGTTGCCTGGGAGTCAGATTGTTGTGGCATATGTAGTAGAGCATGTAAGGGGTGAGACTTGATTACATGTTTCTCTCGGTATCAGCCTCTGTATCAAACCCAGTGAGTTCAGCAGCCCTAACAAACTGTTTAGTGTCGTTTTGCATCCCTAGTGCCACCTGCACTGTGGTGTCTTGCTCAGAAATTCTCATTACTATCATATGAATAGAGCTTTGAGCCCTGCTCTCTTTCTTTCTCTCTCAGAGTGCTGTTTGGGTAACACAGAGGTGGCCATGACTCCCTCTAGGGTCAGCAAATCTGAGTGTAATGGTGTATATGTGTCTTATAAAACTGGTTGACTTGACACACTTTAGGGTGAGCAAACTGACTTTAGCAAGTGGGAAATACATCTTATGCAAGTGGGCAAAATGACCTACACGAGTAGACAAAACTATTCATGCGGTGTGGTGGGCAGAACGGCAATTGGGTGAAATGATCATACTCCTTTCTGCCTGCTCCGACCTGTCCTCTTTCTTCTTACTTTTCTATCCTGGTTCTCTTCATGGTTCTTCTTTTTCTGCAGTCTCCTTTAAGACCCCCTGCATTTGCAATGCAAGACGATACATGTTGGGGGAGAATGGGATCCTGCCCCTTTGGGCCTCTGGTTTAGTTCTGCCTAAGTGTCATGTTTTGGGGTCTGGTGGGTCAAGGAGATTGCACCATGGATTCCAGTGTGACCCATCCACGACCCTCAGGCCCTAATTAAGGTCCATTATCCCCTTGTTCAAGCCATCATCTAGCTGCTCACGTCATCACCAGCCCAGGTTAGGTTCCTGTTCACACCTCTGATCAAGGGTGCTGACTCTAGAAGCAAGGGGCAAGGTGTTACTCGCCCTGAGGCACAGCTGGGAAGGGACCATAACCAGGCCAGGTGCGCGTTACTTGGGAAGGGGAGGATTACATATCTGGAGGAATCCACTGATGCGTAGTATCGAGCACCAGGGGCTTTGATGTAGCCGATAGGTGTAAACAACCAGGAAGGGGAGGGGTAGCTATGTCCACTCTAGGTGTCCATTTAGGGTCGTGTCCTTGTAGCTGACACGGGATGTGGCTTCTGCTGTCTCTGGCCTGATTGGTAGATATATGGATTTGTCTTGATGACCGCATGCGTGTGAATGAAAGAATCTATGGACGAAAGTTGAGAATAAAAGGACTGGTTCAGACAGTCAAACCATCTTCTGCCCAAGTATCCTTTGAGAGGGCATCTTCCGCCCAAGAGAGCATGTTCAGCGAAATCTACAATGAGGGCAACGTTAGCCTGAACTCTTGTGAAGAAGAGCTGCTGTGGGGAGACGAACGTGTCTTGTGGTACAAGTCTGCTGAAGGCTGAAGGATTCGGCTGCAGAATTGAGGTGTCTCATTCTACTGGACGTGTGGAAGTCTAGTAGCAACGGCAAGTGGCTTGAGTAGACCAGTTGCATAGCGCAAGGGACTCTGCGAGGGTGTGTGATCCTTCCAGACTGGTGTGATACTCTAACACGTGTTCCTCTGCTGTGGGAAAACCTCTACGCTGACCTGGCGGGAGAGGACTGCAGAACGTAAAGGAGGGAGACCGAAGACCGCGGACAGACTACTGTCTGAAGCAGGGTGCGAAGGTCCAGCCTTACAAGGAGGCTGCCTGTAACCGAGCTCTTGGGGTGAGCTTAAGGGGCTATATGTCAGCCTTTGGAAAAACGTCGTATCTCTGTGGCATGTGTGATCGTCAGCATCGAAGTCTGCTGTTACTTGGAGGTGTTCAAGAGGTCTTCAGGGTATCTACTGGTGAACATATCCGAGGAAGGAGTGCTCCAATGTACAGACTGTCATGCGGACTGTATGAAGCATTGGGGAACGAGTGTTGTGTTCTGTGAGTGTTGTGCATCATGTGGTCATTCTTTTCTCGTAAGCAAAGGCGAGATTGAGGTAAGCGGTTTGTCATTATGTTAATGGCGAGGCAGGTGATGTAGGGTGGTACTAGATGTTATAGTAGACCTAGCTCAAACAGAAGGAACTTGCAGGACCCCTAGAGTTGAAACGAGTTGTAACATATATTGTCTTGATTGTAAATACTTGCTGTTTATATCAACAATAAATTTTTCTTTTTTGTGTTCACTGTATTACGGTCTTTTGTTGTTCTTTAACTCTTAGTATCCTATAGCGCGGTAATGCCTGCCTCGCCTCTAATCCTGAAGCGCGGTAATATGCGCCTTGTTTAGTGCTATTGTTAGCAATGATATCCTAGGAAGTAGGAACTCTCCAGTGCATGAGAGAAGGTTTAGTTGGCTTCCGGAAATGTCCTTGTATGTTTTCTGCGATCGATTTGGCTAGTATCGTGTTGTTTTGTGGACGATTTTTTTTGGTGTGTTGAGGTTTGAGTTCGTGTATTTTTTACAGCCAAGATGGCAGATGTTAGCTCCAATAGCGATAGCGAGTTTGGCGATCTAATCGATCAAATTATTGCTGAAAGAGCTCAAGAACTTGGTGTGGACAATCAAAGCGATATTTCTGTGTCCTCTGTGCATACTAGCGATCTCAGTGATGGTGGAAGTGTCTCTTCTGATGATGTTGATGGTGATGCCGAGTGGAGTGATGTTGAAAATCATGAAAGGAATGCATTTGAAAGTGAAGTAGGGCCAAGTGAACCATTGCCATTTGATGCTAAGCCTGTGGATTATTTTTTGCTTTTGTTTCCTGAGAATATTTTTGAGAAGATCAAAACAGAAACAGAAAGGTATGCTCATCAGCAAGGAGCCAGAACTTTCACGAGTGTTGCTGAAATCAAAGCGTACCCTGGAATTCTCTTCTTGATGGGTGTGATCCAACTTCCAAGTTACAGGCACTACTGGAGCAAAAGACATCGTCTACCCAAAGCCCAAAGCAATCCAAGACTACACAGACAACTACAATGCGGTTGACAAGAATGACCAGCTGGGCTCCTATTATGGCATAGCAAACAAAGCCAAAAAATGGTGGAAATATCTTTTTGGTTCATCGCAGATGTCAGCATGATCAACGCATACATTCTGCACCTGGAGGCACCAGGCAAGCCCCGCCCTAAACGGCTGACACACCTGGACTTCCACCTGTCTGTTGCCACTTGCCTCATCAATGGCTTAATTCTCATCAAGAAATAGAAGCTCACAAGCGATAACCCCTCCTCCTGTCATCAAGAAACCAACTGTCCATGTGCCAACCAAAATTCAGACACAACGTGGCCTCCGCACCTGCGTCGTCTGTGCTGATGGTCCTGACAGAACACCTGCTGGGAGGAAGATCCAAACGTCCTGGGAGTGTGAACGCTGCAAAGTTTCTCTTTGCAAAGAGAAAGGCTGTTTTGCAAAATTCCACAACTTTGAGATTTGAAATCTGACTGCTTTGGCATGTACGAAGTGCAAATGGTAACGCACACCTGTATATACGTTCCTCACCTGTACATTGTGACACTTACCAGTTTGAAATTACTTTTGTGACAATGCATAGGAGTGTAAGCTTCAAGTCTGATGATTATTCATTTATTGCAAGTGTTTTGACTGTTCTGGACTGTAACTGCTCTACATTACTTGTGAACTGAATTACTTATGCTGAAAGAAGACAATCAGATGTTACCTGTAATTTGCTTCATCGATACATCCTCACATGTAAGGGTAGGTGCCTGATTTGCAAGAGTTTTCTTATCTGTGTTGTCTGTGCTCACATTCACATGCAATTCATACTGTCTTGTTTTTTTTAATTTTGTTTTATTGACAAAGTCCATACTACACCTGTAATTATGAATTATTCCTACAGGTAAAAATAGTTCTAAACTCAAGATGGTCCTTCGGTTACATAGAATAACCATTCTGCAAACATATTCTAAAATATGAAGTCATTGTGACAATAAATAAATTTTCAGAATTTTTTTTCAAATTTATAATCCATTTTTTTGCAATAAACTTCAAAACCTTACAGGACAGAGGCACAAATGCACAGAAAACCATATAGGACAGCAAGAGTTATGGGAGACTGTAGGTGGTGGGGGCTTGGCCATATGATTAAGAAATCATATTAATTAATTTTAGTAATGCAGTGATAGTTCCACCTACGCATATGTCACCCTCCTGACGGTGGTTGTGTAAGCGAGAATAGGAGACAACCCGTCAAGAGCAAAAAGAAATCTCCCTAATTGTGACACTAAGCCAGAGTATATCTCTCTCCTGTAGCTCTGGTGTGGCCCTGCTGAAATACCCCATGTGGTACCGCTCAGCTGCTGGTTATACTTCCACGATTGATCTTTCTGTGTGTTCTACGTCTCTTCTCCTTCAGTAGATTTTACCTGGTGTGTCACTGGGGTCTTGTGTGGCAGTGACTTTTTCCCTATCATTCTGTTGGCTAACCATTTTGTGGACCATAGGCCGCAGGGTCAGTGGAATTTTTCTAGGGCCGATTGGTTGCTGTTTCACTCTCTTTGTCTTTCTTGGCTCACTTTGTCCGCTGATTTCAATCTTGAGTTCCCGTTTTTGTCACATCCATCAACACCATTTTACTGTCCCTTTATTTCCAGATGTCTTCCATTCTGTCCCTCCTGGGGCACTTTTAGGCTTTTTACATGTTATTCATCTCTATGGTTGCATTTAAAATTATTGTTTAGATTTTTATCGTTTTTTTAACCCTCATTTTGTTTGCTGTTTTTCTGTTCCACCATCCTGATATGCACTTGGTTTGCAGAAGGACATTAAGGCCCATTCTTCCTTCCTTACACCATTGATCTTTCTCCCTCTCTTTTTCTTGATTTTACTTGGTGTGTGACTGGGGACTTTTGTGGCAGTGACCATTTCCCGATCACTCTGTCATCCAACCTTTCTTATGATCATAGGCCAGAGGGTCACTGGAATTTTTCTAGGGCCATCCCTCTCAGTGGGAGGAGTAGTCATGGACCTCACATCCCCTGGTTTAAAGTGCCAGCCAAGCAGTCTTAAAGTGTTTCGCTGCAGTGTCTATATGCATCCACTTTTGTAAACTCCGTGGCCACTTTCCAGAGCCTACCATTAGTATTGATGGTTTGGTGCTCTAGATTGTCAATGAGGTGAAATTTTTAAGGGTAATTTTTGCTATATCAGTCCCTTTATATATTGTGGATAAAAGCTGTGGATGTTTTATGAGTAGTGAGGCACAGATTGGACTGTTCTTTTATGTTTATACTGATCTTAGGTCATGTCCAAAGTGGATGCCTAAGGTTGCCTACCTCAAACTTCTGGACACCATTCATCTCTGTAACCTCTGGATTTGTCTGGGGAGCTGTATGCTAAGGCTGGCAAACCATCTCTGTCTTTGTGCTACATTAATCTCATGCTGAGTGTCACATGTCACCCTAGGCTATTACCTGTCACTCCTAGGTAAGCCTTTTAGCTCCTCCTTTTAGTAAGCTAGTAGGGAGAGATACGTCATCACCAGGTTAATCGCTCCGCCCTTTCTGAACACTTAGGTAGGGGTAATGCTACGCCATTGGTCATGGAAGTCGCCCTGCTCCCCCTAGTCTGGCTAGAACTGGTTTACTTGAGGGTAGTGCGTCAGAACGCTTACTACATAAGGAGGTAAAAACGTTAGAGGACACACAGAGGACACACAGAGCGATATACACAGGGGGAGACACAGACAGAGGATACACACAGGGAGAGATACTCGGATGGAGTGTTAACGTAGCAAGACCACAAGAAGCGGACACGGGTAAACCCACTGACCTCTGCCCTTGCCATTTTAGCCAGAGACGTGAAAAGAGCCAAGGACTCCAGCATCTCACGCAAGTACCCAGGGTGTATTCTGCCGACTACTAGACAAAGTAGTAAGTGACTGGTAGTGCCTTGTAGGACTGCTCTTGCCATAGATTATCTTAGAGTCAGGGACTCGGGTTGATAAGATAGATGGTTTTATCCTGCCGGAGACAGGAGACGTCATAAGCTAGTTGCCGGGCACGTACGCCAAGGGGGTACAGAGAGGTAGTGTTGGTTGTACAGTGTCATAACTTCTTTGTTGGTCTTAAATAGTTGTTTCAGCAGTGACAAGAGTAGGTGCTCTGTTGGTGGTCACTTGTTGAATAGCTTTGGAGCTGGGTATCGCAGAAGTGTTGTATCAGTAGCGACCAGAGTAGGTGCTCTGTCGTCGGTCACTGAGTGTATCGGTGTATTGCGGTGAAGCTGTTGTATCAGTAGCGACAAGAGTAGGTGCTCTGTCGTCGGTCACTGAGTGTCTCTGTGTTCTGCGGAAAAGTAGTGTTTCAATAGTGACAAGAGTAGGTGCTCTTTTGGTGGTCACTTATTGATTCAGTTTGATAGCTTTGTTATTGTGTATCGCAGAAGTTGTTGTTGCAGTGGTGACAAGAGTAGGAGCTCTATTGTCGGTCACTTATTGAACGTGTGTATTGAGCGGGATCATAGGCCGGTTTGGCAGTTTGGTTCCCCTCTTGCATTGATTTATTTCCTTTGTCTGTTGCACGTGGTATGACGTCATCAGGCAGCGTCTTACCCTAGACACGAGCACGGTGATTCTCTGTAAATAATTTGTAGATATATTTGATGTTGTCGAGCCAGTTAGTGTTTGAAATATATGTTGAATAACAGTTCGCTGCAGTTGTGTGTTTTACGAGGGTGGGGGCTCTTGAGCTAGAAGTGTTTTGCCTGTGAGAGACTGAGCGAACGTATCAGTGTATGAGTATCTTTTCCCTCGGTAGATTTCTCTGGTTATTCACATTATTTCATAGCGTCGTCATCCTTTGGTGTAGAAACCATTGACCTGAATCAGTAAAGGTTTTGGTGACGATTGCTCAATTAAATCTACATTTTACGAGATCACCATAAAAGTTTGTCCAGTAATTCTGGAGAAGTCGAGTCCAGTAAGATAAGGTACCGCCCGCACGTCACACTGAGGTATGTCACCATGGCTTCCAGATTTGTCTGGCGGCCTTTGCACAACCCGTGTTGACAAGCACCATCTATCTTTGACCCGCCTCTCACCTTGCAGTTTCAGATATTGACTTTGATCACCTTGCTCTCACACGGTCTCTTCCTGATCCTCCTTGGACGCTGCTGTCTCTTGACCTTGGTCTTGATCTCACCACTTGTTCTAAATCTGACACAACTTATGAGTTTCCACTGTCCCCTTCCTTACCAGAGTTCTGCAGAAGGTAGAAGTAGAAAATCCCAGGTTGATTTTTAATAGCCCCCTTGTGGCCAGTTCAACCTTGGTTCCTGGATCTGTGGCACCTGTCTCAAGTCAGATGCCTTCATTTCAGTGTTCCATTTCATTTGCTGATTCAGATGTGCTCACCCATCCCTCACATATGGCCTCATATTCTTCATCTCCATGTTTTTTGTCTTGTGAAATGACTGGCAGAAGGCCAAGTTGTGTCCATCGCCATGCTAGGGTTTCTAACCTCAGAGTGTGTGAGTCACATTGGTGGAGAGGTGGTGGAGATGCACTAGTGGTGCACTGAGAGACAGTTGTCTCCTACCATGCCTTGGACTGTGGCTATTGCAAACCACTTGCCTTACCTAGCCTTGTCACTGTCTTTGCTGGTCGCCACCCCATGTTCATTGCATAGCTGTTCTGACCACACTGAGGCAAAAGGAAGCCTAAGTTAGAGCTCTCATTCATCATCTCGGTTGTCATCCAAGGGGTGACTTTACATCAGCCCCATCTTACTCTCCATCTTCTGGCCTGTCGTGTTTCATAGATATGTAACACAAACGTTAAGTAGGTTTTTTCAACTGTATTTGTAATTCAGAACAGCAACAATCATAGGACATTCCTTCTGTCTCTGTCTTGTCTTCTTTTACAGCTGTTATTGTACAGTCTTCTATCTGACACATTTCAGATTTGACATAATTCCAAAGATTATACATATTTTATGTCATAGGTTAAATAGTCCTTACTTCACATGGCCTAGGACCTATTTCTAGTTTTGGTGAGTCTCTGATGTCCCCCTTACAAGTTGATACACCTTACCTTGAGAACGGATTTTATGCTGAGGACAGTTTTCCTTATTATGCTTGGGTCTGGACAGTGTGCCAGTGAGGTACATGCCTTGTCTGGCCTGCCAGCAGACATCTGCAGGGAGAGGAATGAAGTTTATGCCCTATCTTTCCTGCTGGCTAATATCATTCTTCCCTATACACATCAACAATAAAACATTTCTTTGTTCAAAGAATTCGTGATAAAACACATTCCTTGGTCGGTCAACATGAATATGTGCAAACATGTACAGTGTTTTGTTTTTCTCAACACTTGAATCTATCTTGGTATTCAGATAAGGATTCTCAGAAAAAAAGCCTCTAACTTTGTGTGAAGTCAAACATTTTTGTTTCACTGCCTTCCACCAAAACTTAGTACTGATTTCAATGTCACTGCAAATGTCCACATTGCTAATTACCATTATCCAATCGACATTCATAATTTTATCATGTGACCTAGCATTAACTCATTAACAATGGCATAAAAGAGGCCATAACTTTGTCCATTGTCTCCATTGTATGTACGCTGGCTTTAAATATTACCATTACTGTATGCACAAAATAAAAAGTTGCATCACTGCTTGCCCACTTTTTACTTCTCTGAACTGTATATTGTTATCATTTTCTGACCTTGAATAAAATCCAAGAGTTATTATTTTTTCTGTACTTTCAGCTCAAGTTATATTTACAGTATCTTTTTCTACCTAACTTAAATTGATTTGAAATTTTCTCATCCATCCGGTAGCCATTTCTTGTGAGTTATGTAACTGTTCTGGTAAGCATGCTAGCAATAACTATCAGCAAGCCAAATCTAAATTAAAAAAAAAACTAATTTAAACAGTGCAGGAGATACAACCAATGATAGAGCTTTCCAATGATACCAGCATTAGTTCCCTTACAGTAAGTGCGAAAACCGTCGCAACATACTTTGGACGTGCCGTGAAGGGTATTTGGACCGTCACGACTGATGTATTGACATGAATCCAAAGAGCTAATAAGCTGGGAAGAGTGCTAAATGACTCATTTCCCAAAGCAAATCGTTTGATCTATACCATTTCTCTCTATTACCCTTGTGATCTAAATTGCACGTTTTCTGTCCTGTATGTTACTATTAGTCTCAGTGCCATACCCAGGAGATGTGCAGTGGATCAAGGGAAACTATCAGTCACTGGGGTTTTATCGTGTAAACTATGAAGAAACCATGTGGATATCTATTATACAACAACTAAAGCAAAATGCAAGTGTAAGTACTTTTCAGTCATCCAGAAAAGGTGGGATTGATGTGTGGTCTTGGTGTAGTAGTAATGATATGTGGTGGTAGAAGTACCAGAGGTATGCTAAATTTTAAAGCTCTTCATAATAATTGTCTAAAAAGTTGTGCACCTTTCATCTCACATTTTACATGTGTGGAGATACGTATTTTTGAAAAAAGTGTCTATTGGAATTTTTGGAGTGCACAACAAAACATACCATTTTTGGAGTTACGTTTCTGTCATCATAATCCTTAGAAGATGCCATTAGTAGATATTCACCTTATTAACTCTCTGTGTACTAAAGGTTTTGCAATAGTGTTCTAGCTGTGTCAAGCATTTTTGGCATTAGAAAAAAGAAAACCTACAGTTATAGAAATTACATTCACAAAACTGGGAACAGGTTTCAGGACAGATGTAAGAAGAAAACATTTTTTTTTTTAAGAATCTCAATGAAACTATCGTTTTTGTCAAGTCTACATATAACTGTGTTTGAAATAACCTTTGAAAATGTAAAAATATAATTGGATGTTGTGATATTGACCATGTAAGCAACGGAAATACAATTAATATTGCAAGCTACATTGTTTCCACCCTGCAGCTACAACTGCTAGAAAATACAAGATATTCCAACCCCAACATAGTACTGTTTATGTACTGAACCCAGCAATCTATACTGAAAACCAAAAGAAACACAAACTGAGGGAGTTGGTGATTTTATTTGAATCTTTTTCTTTCATTCAAACAGGTTTGAATTGATCAATTTTCGAGAAAATCAGGACAGTGAGTCTTTGCACAATGTGTGTTCATCTGCCTTGCTGAGAAACCATTCAGAATGTCCCAAATTTTGGAATTCAGAGTCCAAAGTCAGTAGTGGGTGTGTCCACCATTGGCATTGAGAACGGCCAGGCACCTGGCAGTCATGGAGCACACCAGGTAGTTCACCACCACCATAGGCATGTTTGCACAGATCTGCCTGAGGGCCTGCTCCAGCTGCTGAGCTGTTAGCCTTGGCTGGACAGTTTTCAGCTCTTTTGCAGATGGTTCCATAGGCAGTTGATTACGTTGAGATCTGGGATGATGGAGGGCCAAGGCATCACTTGAACGTTGTTCTGCTGCAGGAAGCCCATGGTGGACTGTGCTGTGTGTCTGCAGGCATTGTCATGGGTTAGGGTGCCATGCTGTTGGAAGTATGGCGTGACCCGGGGCCTCAGCACCTATTCCATATGGCCTTGTGGTGTCACACCATTTCATCATCCAGGGCTGTGCAGGACAGGAGCAGTACACCTATCGTTCAGACAAATGCCGATGTAATCTTCTGGCTGATTGGAGCTCCATGCCTCCCAACAGTGGCTTGGGCCATCGTTGTGGCAGGGAGGAATGGTTGGCACAGGTGGTCGAGGTAGATCTAACTGTTCTGTTATGCAGTCATGACACAAGGTCGTCTGCTTCTGACTTCTGACTCCATCCCAGTGGGTTGAAAGCGAGCTCACAAATGACAGTTTGTGGAAACTGCCACACCCAGTGCATGTGCAACGACACTTGGGCAGTTTCCAGCCTGCAGTCATCTAATGTTCAGCCTTGGTGTGCTTCTGCTGCTGCTTAGTAGTCTGTCTAGCAGCGTACAAGGATTGGCTTTTACTGCGGGTGGGTGGTGCCCTGTGATCCCAGAGAAAGTTCTAGTCTTGCTGCTTTTGTTCATGCCACACAAGCGAAAGCCACTGTCCGACTTTAGCCCCTGCAAGCCCGGCTTCACATGCCGTACATGCCCAGCCTCTCTTTTGCTGGATGGCAAAGCTGGCCCATCCCTTTCTCTTCGGCTTTCCTTTTTCTACCTCGCTGGTCCTTTCCCTTTCTTCTTTTCTGCCCCAATCTCTCCTTGCTTTCTGCAGTTTTTTCTTTGGTATCTTTCTGCCTGCCCTGGCCTGTTCTTTCTTCTTTCTCTCAGATACATCTTCTCTCCACGGTTCTTCTTTCTCTGCAGTCTTCTTTAGACCCCCAGCGTTTGCCATGCAGGGCAACCCATGTTGGGGGAGCATGGGATCCTGGGGGTTGAGGTCCCTGATGGGTGCTGCTCATCATACCAACACGCCCCTTTGGCCCGGACTTCTAGACGGGAGGCCAGACTGTTTCTGCTCACTCTTCCCAACCTTCTTGGCCCCATTTTCTTTGTTGTTGAGGGTGCTGACCCTGACAAACTTGTTACAAATTTGACCCCTTTTGCTATCCAGAAGGGGTTCAGTTCTATTTCTTCTGCTTTTGTGTCTGTCAAGCGGTTCTGTGACACTTTCTTGTTGAGTGTGGAACCCAGAAGGCATCGGATGCCCTTCGCAAATGGGATTCCAAACTCTTTGTTGATTGACCTATCCTGGTTTCTGTGCACAGTTCGCTGAATTCTTCCATCAGCATGAATCGCTGTGCTGACTTTGCTGTTATGTCGAACTTGACATCAAGGCCAAGCTTCAATCCCAGGGGGTGATGAACGTTTGCCACGTGACTCGCAAGAGTAATGGGGCAGTCATTCCCACCAACCCCTACTTTGTTACTTTCTGCTTCCTAAACTCCCTTCTGTTCTGTCCATCGGTTATCTCAAAGTCCATGTCTCTCTATGTTCCCAACCCTTTCTGCTGCTTTCAGTGCCATCCCTTTGGCCATGGCACAAAAACCTGCAAATCTGTCCCTCTTTGTTCACGTTGTGGAGCCACTGACCACTCCTTTTCTGACTGTCCCAACCCCAGTCGTTGCTTAAACTGTCAGTTCGACCATCCAGCTACTTCTCCTGACTGTCCTCAGTGGAAGGAGGAGTCTGCCATCCAGCGGGTCCGCGTTGAGGAGAAGTTGTCTTTCATCGAGGCCCGCAAGCAGGTGCTTGGCTCTTCCTCCCCCACCTCTTCTGTTTCCTACTCCTCCTTCGTCTCTCGGCGACCTACAACTTCTTCTTCCTCTCAGACTGACGTCACCTGGGTTGTCCTGGACTCCCATTCCCCCTTGTCTTCTGTTTCTATGGTCTCTCCTTCTGCTCGTTCAAGCTCTGGACCCCCCTCACAGTCTATGTCACGCACCACTTCTCAGGGTACATCAACTACCCCTGCCTCTTTCACCACCCCCCGCTCTACTTCCTCACGTACCTCTTCCGCCGACCTGCCTCCTTCATCGTCACTTACGCCACAGTCTGCCAAGAAGTCTGCCTCTGCTCGCACTCCGGGGTTGGGAGCGCCCACTGCCCGTCCCTCTGCTTCTCTCTCTGCCTCATCCTCACACCATTGCTTTTCGGTTCTTGCCGACTACTGGATGGAGGTTAGGGCTTCCCACCCCTCCTCCTCTTTTCCTGCACGTCGGCCTTCCCATGGTCCGAAAGACATGTCTCTCTGCCTCATCCTCACACAATCGCTTTTCGGCTCTTGCCGACAATAGGATGGAGGTTAGGGCTTTCCACCCCTCCTCCCCTTCTCCCACATGCCGGCCTTCCCATGACAGACACATCCTGGCCCCCTAAGGGGCAGGCGCGACATGATCTTTTGGAGGACATGGAGCTGGGGGATACTGCCCCCTCCTCCACTCCATTCTCTCCTGTCTACCCTCGTCGCCAGTCTAGCCTAACCCGTTAACATGTCCTTCATCATCCAATACAACTGTCTGAGCTAACAATCGAGGACCTCCGCTATCTTATCTCTTTTCTCAACCCTGCTGTTCTTGCCCTGCAGGAGACCCCCGCTTTCTTTTCGTGTGGTCCTTTCCATGTTCTTGGTCATGCTTCTTCTGCTGGCACCAGCTTGGATGGTGTCGCCCTCCTCCTCCATCCTCAACTTCTTTACAGCCCCATTCCTCTTACCTCTTCTTTGCAGGCTGTGGCTGCATAAAACCATCTCTATTTGCTGTCTCTGCCTTCCTCCGTCAGCTCGGGTTTCCCGTCACGAGTTGGATGATTTGCTAGACAAACTCCCCACTCCTATTCTTCTTTTGGGGTGGTGTTTCTGGTGGTGCCTGGGGGGAGCTTTTAGCTTCATTTTTTGCTGAGAGGGATCTCTGCATTTTTAATGATGGCAGTCCCACTTTCTGTTAGCCGCATAATGGGTATATTCCTGCCATCGATCTTTCAGTCTGTTCTCCCTCTCTTTCTCTTGACTTTTCTTGGCACATCACCAGATTGCTCTGTTGGCCAATCTTTCTGCAGATTCCAGGCCAGCGGGTCGCTGGAATCTTTCCAAGGCTGACTGGTCATTGTTTCACTCTCTTTGTCTCTCCCCGCTGACTTTACCGTCTGCTTTTAATCTCGACTCCCAAGTGGCCGGGGATCATCCCATCCACCTTTTTACCCAAGTTTTACTTCAAGTTGCGAGATCTGCCGTCCCTACCATTGGCAAGGTCGCCGCGGCCCTCGTGTGCCCTGGTTCATGGAGGAATGTCGGGCCGAGCAGGGGGAATGGAAGAAGGCACAACATCGTGCTTTCTGCTGTCCCACTGCTGATAATGTGCTTTCTTTTAAACGCCCCCAGGCTCGTGCTCGGTTTGTTTTTAAACAGCAGTGCAAGCAGGCTTGGCAGAGTTTCATTTCCTCTCTCTCTGTCCATACCCCTTCTTCCTCGGTCTGGGCAGCAATTTGTCGCCTTTCTTGGAAGGGTTCCTTCCGTTCCGTTGGCCACCTCTGCGACGACGATGCAACCCTCACAGACCAGCGCGATATCGCTAATCGTCTTGCATGCACCTTCGCTCACAATTCCTCTTCCTCTCACTACTCTCCTTCCTTTCAGCACCTTCAACTTGTAGGCGAATCTACTCCTTGTAACTTTTCTTCTTCTGGTCAGTGCTCACCTAGTCTGGACCCTTGAGTCCGAGGGCTTGCTCTCCTCGCTGCAGTGTGGTTTTCAGCAGGGCTGGAGCACTGTCGACCACCTTGTTCATTTTGAAGCATTCATCCGGGACGCCTTTGTCCAAAAAGAACACGTGTTAGGGGTCTTCTTCGATCTGGAGAAGGCCTTTGACATGAACTGGAAGCATGGCATCCTTGTGGACCTTCACCATCTTGGTTTTCGCAGCCATTTACCCATTTTTGTTCAGCAATTTTTAGCTCATCGCCAATTTTTAGTTCAGGTGGGTGCTAGTTTGTCTGATTTTTATCCTCAGGACATGGGTGTTCCCCAAGGCAGCATTCTGTCCCCTACCCTTTTTTGCATCAAGATCGATGGCATTTTAAAATCAGTCCCTATTACAGCTGACATCTCTGTATATGTTGATGACTTTGCTTTGTGTGTCCATGGCAGGTATCTTCCCTGCCTGGAGCACCAGCTGCAGCTCTGTGTCAGTACCATTCAACGTTAGGTCTCTTCCAATGGTTTTAACTTTTTTACTACCAAGTCTGTTTGCATGCATTTTTGCAAACACCATTGTCACTTTCTGGAACCCACCATTCGTATTGATGGTTCGGTGCTCCAGGTGGTCCCCGAGGTCAAATTTTTAGGGTTCATTTTTGACCTCACACTTTCTTTTTTACCCCATATCCGGTCCCTTCGTGTGTCTGAAGGCACTGGATGTTTTACGTGTTGTTGGGCACACCCAGTGGGGCACCCCGCTGGTGCGGATCAGACCACCCTTTTATGTTTATATCACTTCTTGGTGCTTTCCAAACTTGATTACGGTTGCATTGTTTATTGTTGTGCTCGTCCCACCTACCTTAAACTCCTCGACACTGTCCACCACCATGGCCTCCGGATTTGTCTGGGGGCTTTTTGTACCACCCTGGTTGACAGCCTGTATGCTGAGGCTGGTGAGCCCCCTCTTTCTCTGCGCTGCCTCTGTCTCATGCTCCGGTATGTCACCAAACTGATGGTGCATCGGGATAATCCTGCCTATTCTATCGTCTTTCGACCTGAGCATGCTCCTTTGGACGATCTTTGTCCAAAGGAGCCCAAACCTCTTTCTCTCTGCCTTCTTTCTCACCTGTCTGCCTCTGCTCTCCCTCTTACCCATGTTGCTCCCCTTCCCTCTGTTCCATATCCTCCATGGACCCTGCCGCCTCTCGACCTTGCTGCCTTCTCCAAGTCTTCCACCTCTGATCTCCTTTATCTTCACCACTTCCATGAACTCGTTTCTGACTATCCTGGTTTCCGCCGCGTCTTCACCGACAGCTTTAAACTTCCTTCCACTGGTCGAATTGCGGCTGCATCCATCTCCTCTTGCTTTTCTCACACTCTCACTGTGCGCCTCGCCGATCACAGTTCTGTCTTCTCTGCTGAACTTTCTACCATTCTTTTGGCCCTCTCTCGCCACTCTGGTGAGAAAAACTTTCTGATCCTGTCTGACTCTCTTTTTGCCTTCCATGAGCTTGTCTCTCACCTCCTTGGCCATCCTTTCTTGGTCGACATTCATGCTCGTCTCTCTCTCCTCCACTCTCCGCTCTCGGAATGTTGATGTCTTTGTCTGGGTCCCCGGCCATGCTGGCATTCCGGGCAACATGCGTGTTGACCGGACTGCTAAACAAGCTCTTCAACGCCCCATCACTCTCTCTCCAGTGCCTTCTGTTGACCTCCACCCTTTTATTTTCTCCTACATCCACTTTCTTTGGCAAGGCCACTGGGACACTGTCTTCCAACAAACTCCACTCTATTCTTCCTTCCGTCTCTGACCCTATTTACTATGCAGAACCTGTGCGGCGAGATGATGTCCTGAATCACCTCCGTTTGGGGCATACCCACCTCACCCATTCCTTCCTGTTTCGTTCCGAGCCTCTGGCCACCTGTGACCATTGTGCAACACCCCTCACTGTCCAACACGTTTTATTTTCTTGCTTACGTTTTAGTCATGCCCGTTAGCATAATTTTTCAGCCCCATCCTTCCCTGCCCTATTTCGGTCAATTCCTCCTTCTGCAGTACTTGCCTTTTTGCGCATTTAAGCTTATTTTTGTGCCATTTTTTTCCTCCTGGTTTTACTTTGTGGCCTGTTTTCCATCCTCTCTCCCTCCTCCATCCTTGTCCTTTTACCAATGTTTTCTCTCTCTTGTGTTCTATTGTGATATAGCCTTAGTTGCTGACACGGCGTTAAGCCCCAATACTTACTTGTCTTCAAACAAATTCCTCTCTATTCTTCCTTATCTCTCTGACGCTGTTTACTGTGCAGAACCTGTGCCGCAAGATGATGATGTCCTGACACACCTTTGTTTGAGTCATACCCACCTCACCCACTCCTTTTTGCTGTGTTCTTCACCTTCACCCACATGTGACCATTGTTCAACACTCCTCACCGTACAACACGTACAATCCCTCCTTCTGTGATACTCGTGTTTTTGTGTGCCATCGGCTTTTATTCCCGTATTTAAGTTTGTTTTTGTGCCATATTTTCCTACTTTTGGTTTCACCTTGTGGCCTTTGTCCATCCTCTCTCTCCCTCCATCACCTTTTTTTTTAACCTGTGTTTTCTCTCTTTGTGTTCTGCCTTGATACAGCTTTAGTTGCTGGCATGGCGTTAAGCCCCAACACTCATTCTGTCCAACTTTAGCGCGCCAGAAGGGACATGTTTTTTTGAGCCAGGCTCATCATTATCTAGGGCTACACTCAGCAGACCATGTGACCTCATGTCAACCTATTTGTGTTGCTATCATTATACCCGAATGCATTAAATGCTACTACTTGCCCATGTGTCGATTTGCGTTTCTTTTGGTTTTGAGTATATTTACATGTATGGAGGATACAATAATTGGAAGAAAACCCCACATTTTCAATTCATACCTTTCGTCTCGACAGCAGGCCGTAAACACACTCTCTCAGGGGCTCAGGGGCTCAGGGGCTCAGGGACAGACGAGGGTTCATGCAAGCATGTTGGGACCATCTTTTGCTAGGCTACCTTTTCCCTCCTAGGTATTCACCGATTTTGTCACACAGACAAGAAGGAACACTGCTACTTCTCTGCCATCACTGCATAATCTCCTCTCTCTCAAGCTAATGTCACCTTGTCATAGTACTTAGTTGTGCTGACAAGCACTCAGTCGGTATGCGCTTACAACATTGTCACTCACTAGCCGCCAAGGTCTCTTCCAGTGCTCACAACGTTTTACATCACTGGTTCGTGACACTTTCACGTATAAGAAAAACCCCAAACTGTTAACTGGTCAATTAACAGCTTTATTAGAGTAATGTGCCAGTATCTTTATTATGAAAGACTATGGTGTATAAAGAAGAGAAATGGATAAAGAGAGGTTATTTTATGATGAATAAATAATTTTATTGTGACATTTGGATTGTTAACTGCTTCTGTGCCATAGGAATATAAAACAAAAGAAACTGTTTTGCTAGATTTGATGAGTACTGCTTAGCAGATTAATAAAATAAAATTTTTAACATAGCTGGAGGGGCACATCAGTTGTTAAATTAGTAAACTGAAATATATACAACACATCAGTTTGGGATATGCTGTTGCAGGTATTCAGCCCTGAGGATCGAGCAGGTCTCATTGATGATGCCTTTGCCCTGGCCAGGTACTGTACTTGTGAAAAAAGTTAAATTTTAGCGGTCAGCATTTGATGATGTATTTTACTTTCCCCAGGTGATAGGGTAGCTTTTAATGTTATGGCCTAACCATAAGACAGAAGCCATACAATTTGACCTGAAAAAAATCATTTACCAACATTTTATTCATTATACAACACAAGTAATGGGGTGCCAAAAAAAAAAACCTTGTGCACTTATTTGGACAAAGTAAATTCCTTAACTTTATTACAGCAATATTTTAGAGGTTTCATTAAGTAGAGAAATTTTGTGTAAAAACAAAGTTAACAAACAGGATATGCTCATATGCCCATTTTGTGATTTCCTGCCATGTCAAAAACCCCTTTTGATAAGTCCTCCTCTCATTGTCAGAATTTTTTGCTTTTTTATAAAGGTATTTTGGAGCCCTTTAAAGGATCTTTACTGTGTACAGTGCATTCCACCTAAAAGACAAGTTAACCAAAAAATTGCATAACACAATTCCATTCTACAAGAAAACTTCCTCTGTAAGACCTCCCATTTATGACCCTCTTCTTAACATGACTGCTGACCGACGAAAGTAACCAGTTTTTGCAGTATATGCCTTCCCCTGGTCAAAGGGACAAACATGAGAAGACATCTTTTTGCAAAGATATTCCCTAAGAAATGTGAAATGTTGACCCAAAATCCATTTAGGAAGTGCAAAGAACTGTTCTGAATCTATAAGAGATACTGAAAGTGCTGCAAAGGAGCAACAAAGGAGAGTTGACAATAAATATTGCATCCGACATCCACTTACGACCTTACACTTAACGAACTGATGGAAGTGACTGGTTTTACGCTGTATACAACTTTTGTGTTCTTTAGAATTTTTCAGTAGGACAGTTTATATCATAGACTTAGTTATTAGTAATTTTTGAAAGTCTTATTTCATATTCTTTGTTCAGTCTCTATGTTTAAGTCTTTATTTGGACTGATTCGGTAACCACAAGGTCAGATAGACACAGTAGTTATGTCTTGTTCACGTTTTCTAGCCTAGCAAAAGCTAAGTTAGCCACAGGTGTCCAGCCCAGGTGGACGCTGGCCTGCAGGGATCAGGTATTGCTTCATTGTTATGTGATGCTGCATACACTAGCTTCAGAGATCTGTGGTTTGAAGATTCAGAGGGCAAAGTTTCAGAAGAAGTCCAGAGCTTTATCACCAAATTCTGTGATCTGAAGGACAGAGAACCTGTCTTAGAGAGAGACTAATGTGATGTTAAGTAAGGCTTTAAAGTAAAAGTCAAGTTAGTGGGTGTAGATTTAGACAACAGAGGCATTGGCTGTTCACAGATTCACTTCTTTTTTAGCATTACTTTTTTTACTTAAATGTTTCATTTCTTTAGTTGGCAACACCAGAAAGAATTGGATGGGGGGGGGGGGAAACGGGGGTCCTTTCACCCATTTTTGTTTTGCCCAACCAGTTTGCCTGGTCCCTTAGTTATTTCGCCTGTTTGCCCCAGTCGATTCACCCACCTCCCCACCTCCCCTCCGATGATCTTCAACTTACTGGCCCCATGAGAGAGAGAGAGAGAAAAAAAATGACGTCGTTTGCTGACAGTTACTTTATTGTGATGTAGCAACCATGTAAGAGATGACGAGCCAACAAGTTGTCAGCCTGATTCACTCCAGAGCTACCCCAAAGTTACTTTGATCTTGAACAGACTTTTGGCTGACATATTGGTTGGGGGGAGGGGGAAGGGGTGCTGGTTACACAACCAACTGCTAGACTGTGTTTGATACAGAGACCAACAACATGAGAAACATGCAATCAAGCATCGGCTCTTACACAAACTTTGATGGCGGTCTGAATGACCCACCCTAGTTTCTACAACACCAGATGTGTGTAAACAGAACATGAGGTTCCCCTGTAGGCCTGTCTTCACGTGCTGGGGGTGAGCATGCTGGCTGGTGGCTGAACTGGCCCATCCCTTTCTCTTCTGCCTTATTTCTGCATCTTCGCTCCTTTCCTTTCTTCTTTTCCACCCGAACCTTTCCCAATATTCTGTCATTTTTCCTGTGCTGTCTTTCTGCCTGCCCTAGTCTGTTCTCTTTCTTCTTACTCTTCCATCCTTCTCTCCACTGTTCTTTCTCTGCAGTCTTCTGTAGACCCCCTGCAGTGCCCTAGCTTTACTGGAAGGCTGCGGCCTGGGTCAATCTGGTTTAATTCTAAGCCAGACTATATCTCTCCTGTGGCCCTGGTGTGGGCCTGCTGGAGATACCCCGTGTGTTACCGCTCGGCTGCATTCCTTTATTAGGCTTCATGGTGGGTGGGGAGCAGGAGAGATGAAATGTCCTCTTTTTTAACTATGGCTTCCAAACTTTTGCCATGAAAGTGGCACCTTTCACCTGGTTTCGACTACTACAGTGAAGATTGGGTGATGCTGGTTCTCTGCTCACACATTTCAAGCTTCTTGGCCCCATTTTCTTGTTGAGGGTGCGGACCCCAACATACTGGTGATGAAGTTGACCTCTTTTGCTGTCCAGAAGGGGTCATTGCTATCTTGTCCAACATTTTATTGATCAAGTGACTCCTTGGCACATCTTTTCTTGTGGAGTGCAGAACCCAGAAGACTTTGGATGCCTTTTCCCAGTGAGATTCCAAAATCTTTGCAGATTAACCTGGCTTAATTATTCCATAAGCATGATTCTCTGAGCTGACTTGGCCGACATTTAGGAACTTGACATCAAAGCCGAGCTTTTATCTCAGGTGGTGATGAATGCCTGCTGAGTGACTTGCAAGAGTAATGGAGAGTTAATTCCTCTCTCACACTTGCCCCCGTGGGCCTGGCTTCACGTACCAGGGGTGAGCGCCCAGCCTCTCTCTGGATGGGTGGCTAAACTGGCCCATCCTTTTCTCTTTGGCTTTCCTTTTTCTGCCTCTCTGGTCCTTTCCCTTTCTTCTTCTCTGCCCCAATCTCTCCTTGCTTTCTGCCTGCCCTGGCCTGTTCTTTCTTCTTGCTCTCACATACATTTTCTCTCCATGGTTCTTTTTTTCTACGGTCTTCTTTAGACCCCCTGCATTTGCCGTGCAGGGCGACCCATGGTGGGGGAGAATGGGATTCTGGGGGTTGAGGTCCCTGATGAGGTCCCTGATGGGTGCTGCTCATCATACCAACACGCCTCTTTGGCCCGGACTTCTCCTGGATGGGTGGTTGGTGTAGTCCACACCATCCTGTCCACCTTTTTACCCAAGTTTTACTTCAAGTCACGAGATCTGCCATCCCTACCATTGGCAAGGGTCGCCAAGGCCCTCCTGTGCCCTGGTTCATGTATTAATGTCGGGCCGTGCAGCAGGAACAGAAGAGGGCACAACGTCATGCTTTCTGCTGCCCTACTGCTGATAATGTGTTTTCTTTTAAAGGCCCCCTCTCTTTGTCTCTCCTGGCTGACTTTACTGTCTGCTTTTAATCTCAATTCCCAGGTGGCCAGGGATCACCCCATCCACCTTTTTACTTAAGTTTTACTTCAAGTCCTGAGATCTGCCATCCCTGCCTCCGCGTGCCCGGCTTCACGTGCCGGGGGTGAGTGCCCAGCCTTTCCTTTTTCTGCCTCTGTGGTCCTTTCCCTTTCTTCTTTTCCACCCCAATCTCTCCTTGCTTTCTGCAGTTTTATCTGTGCTGTCTTTCTGCCTGCCCTGGCCTGTTCTTTCTTCTTTCTCTCACATACATGTTCTCTCCACGGTTCTTCTTTCTCTGCAGTCTTCTTTAGACTCCCTGCGTTTGCTGTGCAGGGCGACCAGTGTCAGGGGAGAATGGGATCCTGGGGGTTGAGGTCCCTGATGGGTGCTGCTCATCATACCAACATGCCCCTTTGGCTCAGACTTCTCCTAGATGGGAGGTTAGTGTGGCCCACACCAATCAATCGGCTGGTAGTGCAATGCCCTAGCTTTGCTAAAAGGCTGAGGCCTGGGTCAATCTGGTTTAGTTTTGTCTCGGCCGGAGTATATCTGTAGCCCTGGTGTGGCCCTGCTGGGCATACTCGTCATGGTACCGCTCGGCCGCATCCCCTTGTTGGGCTCCGTGGTGGGTGAGGGAACAGAAGAGATGAATCTTCATCCTTTCCACTATGGCTTCAAAAATTCCGCCGTGCAAGCAGCACCTCCCACCCTGTGTTAGTTTGGACAGTGAGGATGAGGTCCAACAGACTGTTCTTTGCAACCTTCTTGGCCCTGTTTTCTTGTTGTTGAGGGTGCTGACCCCGACAAACCCATTACGAAGCTGACCCCTTTTGCTGTCCAGTGCTATTTCTTCTGCTTTTGTGTCTGTTAAGCAGTTCTGTGACACTTCTTTTCTTGTCGAGCGTGGAACCCAGAAGGCATCGAATGCCCTTCGCCAATGGGATTCCAGACTCTTCATTGACCGACCTATCTGGGTCTCTGCGCACAGTTCGCTGAATTCTTGTCGGTGGGATTCACTTTGCTGACTTGGCCGATATGTCCCACTTACTGTCAGCCCCATAGTGGGTATACTTCCGCCATTGATCTTTCGGTCTGTTCTCCCTCTCTTTCTCTTGATTTTTCTTGGCGCATCACCGGGGACTTGTGTGGCAGTGACCACTTCCCCCTAGCTCTGTCGGCTGACTTCTCTGCAGACCTGGGCCAGTGGGTCGCTGGAATCTTTCCAAGGCTGATTGGTCACTGTTTCACTCTCTTTGTCTCTCCTGGCTGACTTTACTGTCTGCTTTTAACCTCGACTCCCAGGTGGCCTGGTTCACGGAGGAATGTCGGGCCGTGCAGTGGGAGCAGAAGAGGGCACAACGTCATGCTTTCCGCTGTCCCACTGCTGATAATGTGCTTTCTTTTAAACTACTCTGGGCTCATGCTCGGTTTGTTTTTAAACAGCAGTGCAAGCAGGCTTGGCAGAGTTTCATTTCCTCTCTCTCTGTCCATACCCCTTCTTCCACAGTCTGGGCAGCAATTTGTTGCCTTTCTTGGAAGTGTTCCTCCAGTTCCATTGGCCACCTCCATGATGGCGATGCAACCCTCACAGACCAGCACGATATCACTAATCGTCTTGCATGCACCTTCACTCACAATTCCTCTTCCTCTTACTACTCTCCTTCATTTCAGCACCTCCATGTCAGCGAATCTACTCCTTGTAACTTTTCTTCTTCTGACTCTAAATCTTAAATCTCCCCTTTTCTCTCTCTGAACTAAAACAAGCTCTCCATCAGTGTTCCTCTTCTGCGCCTGGTCCTGACACTATCCACTATCAGTTTCTCACCCATCTCCATGAAGAATCTCTTTCCCCTCTCCTTCACATCTTTAACTATGTTTGGACCTCAGGGGACTTTCCCTCCATGTGGAGGGAGGCCCTCATGGTCCCCATTCCCAAACCAGGTCGGGATCACTCTCACCCTAACAACTATCGCCCTATCTCTCTCACTAGCTGTCTGTGTAAAACTATGGAGCGCATGGTCAATGCTCGCCTGGTCTGGACCCTTGAGTCCGAGGGTTTGCTTTCCTCGCTGCAGTGTGGATTTCGGCGGGGCTGGAGCACCGTTGACCACCTCGTTCATTTTGAAGCGTTCATCCGGGACGCCTTTGTCAGAAAAGAACACGTGTTGGGGGGGGGGTGTGTGTCTTTTTTAATCTGGAGAAGGCCTTTGACATGACCTGGAAGCATGGCATACTTGTGGACCTTCACCACCTTGGTTTTTGCGGCCGTCTACCCATTTTTATTCAGCATTTTTTAGCTCATTGCCAATTTTTAGTTCGTGTTGGTGCTAGTTTGTCTGATTTTTACCCTCAGGACATGGGTGTTGCAACAAGATCAGTGGCATTTTAAAATCAGTTCCTTCTGCAGCTGACGTCTCTTTATATGTTGATGACTTTGCTTTATGTGTCTATGGCAGGTATCTTCCCTGCCTGGAGTGTCAGCTGCAGCTCTGTGTAAATCGCATTCAATGTTGGGTTTCTTCCAATGGTTTTAACTTTTCCACTGCCAAGTCTGCGTGCATTTTTGCAAACTCCGTGGCCACTTTCTGGAGCCCACCATTTGTATTGATGGTTCGGCGCTCCAGGTGGTCCCCGAGGTCAAATTTTTAGGGTTCATTTTTGACCGCAAACTTTCCTTTTTACCCCCATCCGGTCCCTTCATGCATCATGCCTGAAGGCACTGGATGTTTTGCGTGTGGTTGGATGCAGCCAGTGGGGTGCAGATTGGACCACCCTTTTACGTTTATATCGCTCCTTGGTTCATTCCAAACTTGATTATGGTTGCGTTGTTTATTGTTCCGCTCATCCCACCTACCTTAAGCTCCTTGACACTGTCCACACCACGGCCTCCGGATTTGTCTTGGGGCTTTTCTTACCACCCCAGTGGACAGCCTGTATGCTGAGGCTGGTATGGCCCCTCTTTCTCTGCGCCGCCTCAGTCTCATGCTCCGGTATGCCACCAAACTAAGGGCGCATCAGGATAACCCTGCTTATTCCACCATCTTTCAGCCTGAGCATGCTCCTTTGGACGATCTTTGTTCTTCGTCCAAAGAGCCCAGACCTCTTTCTCTCTGCCTTCTCTCTCACCTGTCTGCCTCTGCTCTCCCTCTTGCCCACGTTGCTCCCCCCTCTCTTCCAGCTCATCCATGGACCTTGCTGCCTCTCGACCTCCATCTCAACCTTGCTGCCTTCTCCAAATCGTCCAACTCTGATCTCCTTTATCTTCACCACTTCCACAAGCTCCTCTCTGGCTATCCTGGTTTCTGCCGTGTCTTCACTGATGGCTCTAAACTTCCTTCCGCTGGTCGCATTGCGGCTGCGGCGATCCCCTCTTGCTCCTCTCATGGTCTCACCGCCTCACTGACCACAGTTCTGTCTTATCTGCTCAACTTTCTGCCATTCTTCTGGCCCTTTTCCATGCTCGCCACCCTGGTGAGAAAAATGTTCTGATCCTGTCCGACTCTCTTTCTTCCCTCCTTGCGCTTGCCTCTCACCGCCTTAACCATCCTTTCCTGGTCCACATTCATGTTCGTCTCACTCTCCTCCACTCTCGAAATGTTGATATCATTTTCGTCTGGGTCCCCTGCCATACTGGCATTCCGGGCAACATACGAGTTGACCGGGCTGGTAAGCAGGCTCTTCAAGGCCCCATCACTCTCTCTCCAGTGCCTTCTGTTGACCTCCACCCATATTTCCTCCTACATCCACTCTCTTTGGTAAGCCCACTGGGACACACTGTCTTCCAACAAACTCCACTCTATTCTTCCTCCCCTCTCTGACTCTATTTACTGTGCAGAACCTGTGCGGCGAGATGATGTTGTCCTGACGCACCTCCGGTTGGGTCATACCCACCTCACCCACTCCTTCCTGCTCCCTTCCTAGCCTCCACCCACCTGTACCCATTGTGCAACACCCGTCACCGTCCAACACGTTTTATTTTCTTGCTTATGTTTTAGCCGTGTCCGTCTGCATCATTTTTCTGCCCCTTCATTCCCTGTCCTTTTTCGCTCGATTCCTCCTTCTGCGATACTCGCCTTTTTGCATGCCATCGGCTTTTATTCCTGCATTTAAGCTTACTTCTGTGCCATTTTTTCCTCCTTTTGATTTTACTTTGTGACCCGTTCTCCGTCCTCTCTCCCTCCCCCTGCTTTTCCTTTTACCGCTGTTTTCCTTGTTTTCCACTTTGATAAAGCCTTAGTCGCTGACAGGGCGTTAAGCCCAATACTTACTTTTCCCTGCCTTTCTCACCTGTCTGCCTCTGCTCTTCTTCTTGCCCACGTTGCTCCACTCCCCTCTCTTTCAGATCCTCCCTGGACCCTGCCACCTCTTGACCTCTGTCTCGACCTTGCTGCCTTCTCGAAGTCCTCCACCTCTGATCTTTATCTTCACCACTTCTATGAGCTCCTCTCTGACTATCCTGGTTTCTGCCACGTCTTCACTGACAGCTCTAAACTTGTCGAGTTGCGGCGGCGGCCATCTCCTCTTGCTCTTCTCACGCTGTCACTGCTCGCCTCGCCGATCACAGTTCTGTCTTCTCTGCTGAACTTTCTGCCATTCTTCTCTGGCCCTCTCTCATGCTCGCCACTCTGGTGAGAAAAACTTTCTGATCCTGTCTGACTCTCTTTCTGCCCTCCGTGCGCTTGCCTCTCACCGCCTTCACCATCCTTTCCTGGTCCACAAAGCATAATTTACATAACCCTGTAGATTTGAACAGAATTTTTGTCAGAAGTGTAAACATGCAAGAACTAAAATCATTTTTGAACTACAACTCTTTACACACCATATTCCTTTGTTGTGCAATAGAGATCACAACTCTGAAAAAACTTATAAAGAGCAATATAAGGGAGATAATCAATTTTTCCTGCAAAATATTTACAATGTGATACATGTACATGTACAAGCTCAAATGAAAATGTATTAATAGCATTTTTCAAGGTGTTGTGCACCTACGAAATAGTTGATGTATGCAAGTGTTTCCAAAGGCAGACAGCTGGAGGGTAATTTAAAATTGGCAGCTGCTGGTCTGTACCCTATCTTATCCTTATTACTGTCTCTAACCAAATGTCCAAGCACAAATGAGTTTATTAAAGTTTTGGGTATCATTAACTTAAATTTAAGGTGATGAATGTTGCTGCTGTGTATGTGTATGAATAAGCTTGTACACTTTCAAGCTTCAATTTATGGAAAGGTGTGTTGAAATTCAGGAGTGGCCAGCTGAAATACTCCATACTTTTTGAACTCCTGTCATACCTGAAGCATGAAACCCACCTTGTTCCTTGGGAGACAGCCATTTCTGCATATTCTTTCCTTGAAAATAGGATGTACCTGACCGACGAGTATCCCATCCTTCAGGTAGGTAGTAGTTTCTCACATATCTTATTGAGCCAGAAATGGTCAGGTGTTATAGCCTTGTTTTAAACTAGGAAAAATTTAAAGAGTGATAACATTGAAAATACTTGATATGTTCGATTAAAAAGTTTATGTTTTATAGCCTTGATAACTGTCCCTGAACATACTGCCTTGTGTCTTTCTCCCCCCCCCCCCACACACACAACCAACAGATCAATCATTTCTTTACATTTTATTAGGCGCCATGTTTATGTGGTTTTCTGTACTATCCACCTCTTTCTGATACGAAGTCTTGCAAGAGAAATCTTACATTAGCAGATTTCATAACTCAGAATGGAGTCATTTTAACTTTTTTCTTGTGTAATCAGAACTTGCGCTGCCTGGACCGCACTGTATCTTGGGAGCTTCAAAGTAAAGATTCCACTTCACACTTATGTATACACTTTCCAAAACAAATTCTAATCATCCATCACTTGAGCCACTAATCCTCAATGTTCTTTGTGGCAGTTTGGAGAAAGAAATATGGTATAATACATCTGTCTCACCTGTTGTAATGATGTAATTTTTCTGAACGAGGTTGGTTGGTTACTGGTAGCTTAATGTCCCATCACAAACTGGGTGCATATCAGGATGGTGGACTAAAGGGGGCGGGGGGATGGCATCCTATTACTAAGATATGCACTGAAAGAACCACCAGACTGATAGCACCAGTAAGATGACCAGTGCCGATAGGCAGTTTAATGTGTGGGGAGATGACCAAATGGAGTTTGCACAATGTATAACTCCAGGGAATAATCCTTGGCCACATCAGGGTTTGAATCAGCAACCTTCCACCTGCTAGTCTGCAGCTCTACCAACTGAGCTATCGATGCCTCTTTTCTTGAATGAAAGATATATAAAATCAGTGTAGGTGCTTGAGAGGAGTGACCTAGTCTCACTGTTACTAATGCATATGCAGTGTATATGTATACTGCTTAACAGTCTCCACTGAATAACATTCGTGGAACATTGTAGTTTGATGCTGTCGTGTTCCAACCACTTATGCTTTGACATTTGGTTAAAATTTCTCATCTGTGCCACTTGTTAATGACAGAGTACGTTTATGCAGAAATGTAAATCATTAACTTAAATGACTTAAAAATAACTTAATTCGTCAAACAACAGCAAAATTCAGATTAAAATAGAATAAAATTTTTGAGTTTACTTGTTCTTAAAGCCATAACCAAAGTGTTTTGGACAACAGTCCTTCCAAATCCACCATAAAAATCAATTGCTGGCATAATCAAAGTTGATAATCACAATATAAAATACGTAGTTGAAATCAGGTATTGTGCAATACTTTCTTCCTTATTTCCATTATTTCAATATTTATGTTTAAATTAACTAAAAATATATTTTTACAGTTTTTCATTACAAAATTTTTCTTTTGAGCCAATTTCACTAACACTTTTAGCAGAAATATTACTTGCACTGTCACCCACTATTTGGACTTGTTAGTATGTCCCCCATTGCTTTTAATTAGAGGAAAATCAGTGTGAGAGAATAAGCTATTATATAGAAGTCATCAGTTTAATCCATTAGACCTCAGGGTTGGGTAAGTAGCGAAGTAGCACACTAAAAATTGTATTTCACTACACATTTGATTAGTGATTAGTGTAGTTACTACAAATTTTTGCAAAGTAGTGAAGCATGTAGCACACTACAAATTTTTCTGTAGCTAGCAAAACGTTTTTGCTACAGAAAATTTGCTACATCAGCTTCAAGGAAACTTGAGTGACCATGTCTCTCATGCACAATCAGTCATGAGTTATGCCTGAGCCCTTTGAAGGATTTTGACAGAAGCTTGCAAAACAAAGATCTAGGAATGCCTATAGCAGGCAGGTACAGAGCTGGGCAGCAGAAGAAAGGGACACAGGTACTGCCAACACCATGGTCTGCAGAAGTACAGTGGTACCAGGCTCATGGGAGGATGGGGGGGGGAGGAGCCACTGCTGCCCATCCCAAATTGACACCAATAAGATGGCCAGTTGACAGACTGTTCATGTACCTGACCATGGGAAACAACACTCCTGCTCCACATAGAAACAAAACTGAGCTAATGTATAGTGATAACTTGCTAGCGGGGATGGAATGGATGGAATGGCTACTTAGGGACAGTCTCAAAGAACCCTGGATAAATTCAGTTGCACCAGTAGTGTCGGGTGTGCGAGTGTCGACAGGGAGAGTGGGAGGGAGAGAGAGTCTAAGATGGGATTATGATATATTGAACACAGTGTGTAAATGGTAAGGGTCGCATAGATGGGGGAAAGAGGTCGAGTAATTGATTAGTAGCAAAAATGCTATTCATCTTTTGTAAATATGGAAGCATTTTGTTTGGAGGTGTATGTGTAACCAGTCATAATGTACTAGTAACTAATTAGCAGGGGACTGATAGTGCATGGGGAGATCTTGATGCTGGGGGAGAGAAATGCAGGCAGTGTGCTAGATGGCTATCCATCTAAACAGGGAAAGGCTGGTGCCAGCAGACTAACACCTGCTGTAGTTACAAGGGAAATGGTCAGTCAAGTGGTCAGCATCTGAGAAGCTCACTTGCAGAGTGGTTAGTGAACAGTGATAAGGGGTAGAAGGGTCAGGATGCAGACTTTTTAGGTATCAGCCTCCACGGTGTTAGAGCTGAACCTGAAAGCAACTCAGCTGAAAATTATATTGCCAGAGTTCGTGGAGCCATCATCACCCATATACTCATTTAAACTGCTTGACCCTTTTTTTAGAGTAGCAAAAAAGTAGTAGCTACTTTTACAAAAAAGTAGTGAAAACATAGATCATTTTGGGGTGGATGATCGGGATGAATATCGTCATATGTCAGAATCTTTCTTACAATGATCTTAATATAATGAATGATGATTTTTCAAGGGTGGCAATGAGATGAAAAATTAATAATACAGTTTAAAACAACTCAAAATACTACATCTCAAATGTGACAAATGATGGAAGAAGAATTCATATGAAGATGGGGATTGGAGAGAATTGGGGATGATGGGATGTATGAATGCATGATTAATGTTTAATGCAGTCCTAGTACAGTAAAACCTCCTTATTAGGACCTCCCCTATTACAACTCTTAGATGAGGCTGAAAATTTGTTCCCTGACCCTTCTGTGTTATGCAAAATGTACTCTATTTTAAGACCCCTCTTAGTTAAGACCTGATTCTGGTATATTTTCAAGTCTTAATAGGGAGGTTGGACTGTACTTGTCTGCTCCCTCTAATAAGGAGTCACTGACCCAACACATTTTAGTTTAGTCACTTTCCTTCAAGGTAGTTAAGCCTTCAAAGACTGCAAAAGAGGGGATAAAATGGGAAAGGCCAGCGATCTGAAGGGTTATTCCCCAGTCTTAAATCTTATTTTCAAATATCCTGGCTAATGTTCTGTCAATTTTTAAATGGATTTTTTTTTACTAAAAGCTTATACCACTTTATTCAGAGTTACATATGTGACTCAGTGCACATGCACATGATCAGTGACTTGTTGACTGCTTGGCCCTGTGATATCATCTCAATTCTGTGTGTGTGGGAGCTGTCAAATGTTTTAGAGGCGGTGCAGTCCACCTAACATGAGTCCAGACTATATAAGAGAGTAGTGAGCATGGCTCTGGTCAAGTTCCTAACTGGCCTGCTTCTACTGCAATTCATTAGAAATTTAAGGTTTCTTGTCACAATACTGTACCATGACCCAAAGTGCTAAGTTTTAGCTTAGCAAACCCCTACTGCATCTCCCTAAAAAAAATTTACATGACCCCATCCCTGGTAAGGCCCCCCGCCCCATGCATGCGCACACCCAACACATCACCTGATGTGGCCAGCCAACTGGCATGTGCCTATGTCTTTCTAGTGCAGATATGTTGGTTGGATAAGTTTTTCAACTACTCCTCAGACGTTGTCTGCCAAACTGCTCCCTTCCTTGCTGACACGGCTCACAGTTCAGGGAAGTACCCTTGTTGTTTTTTCTGTCTCTCATCTCTGCCTTACAGCTTTGCCATTTGAGACAGTTTGCTTGTGGCATGTGTGTGTTTGGCTCTTGTGTCTCTCGACTATCGCCTGTAGTGTGTGTTTCCTGCAGCTCTGATCACCTTGCCACTGCACTCCGGGTTTGGCAGGTCACTCCTGTTTGGTCCATACACCCATACGGCTGCCCAGGAGTTGGCTTCTTTTAGCCAGGAATGCCAGCTGGATTCCCTCATTTCCTCTCAGCAGGGTTGGAGGGTTCCTCCTGGTGAGGCACAGCATGCCCTGCCCAAGCATCACCAGCCTCACTCCAAGTCTTAGAAGGGCGATGCACTAGGGTGAGCTCCTCTGGGGATGGACTTGACACAGTCAGTGTGCCCTTCAGCCTATCGCATGGACAGGGTCTTGTTGCAGATTGCTCACCTCTCAGCCTGCCCCTTCGCCGCTCGCCAGCTAGCCTCGCTTCTGGGCATGATGGAGTTGATGATGTATTTTGTTCTCCTTGCAGGGGTCTTTTTGTGGGCTATCCAAAGGATATTTGCGGCATGGTGGTCACAGGAGTCTCAGGACTGGGACTCCCTGTTTCCAGCACAAGAAGCACTCACTCCCCTTGGCCCTATGGAGCCGGCAGTCATGGCTCACTTCCGGTGTTATCGTTCCCCCTCCCGCAATGGTGGCAGTCTTCACAGATGCCTTGCTTATGTTGCCCACGGCACGTGGTCGGACAGTGAGGCCACCCTGCACATCAACTGTCTCGAGTTATGTCATCAACTGTGCTACATCCAGATCTGCAACTCCACTGTAGTGACCTACTCAAACTATCAGGGTGACACCCACTCAGAGTCCCTCTTGACTCAGATGGGGGAGCTGTGGCGTTGGAGCCACTCCCATGCTCTCCATCTGTCTGCTTGCTATGTGGCTGGTGGTAGCAATGTGTTGTAAGACATGCTGAGTCGACCACTCTGTCTTCAAACCCTTGTGGCGGGCCTGGTTCAAGCTGCTGGTAGACCTCTTTGCGGCAAGGTACAGTCTGTGGCTTCTGGTGTTCATCTCTCCAGTTCTGGATCCGTCCGCCTGGGCGGTAGAGGCGTTCTCACTAATGTGGGTGGGGCTGGAGGCAGAATACAATTGTTAGGGCATCGAAGGATAGTCGATACCTAACGGCTGAGCTACCAGTAGTATACATTCGTGTAACTGCTACTTGTCTAGACGACCTAATAGTAGGCCGTGAGTGTGCAGTTGAGCGAACTTTTCTTCCCACTAGAGAGTGTGGACATTTCTCATAGATCTCCTTGACCCCTAGGGCTTGGCTAACTTGCGATGACCTAAATGACACGCAAGTCCGCGGTGCTGGCAGACTTACGACGATATTTTAAATTTGCAGCGACGCATTTAACGGTGTAAGGGAGGTAAACTTTATATCATTGTAAAGCTCTATCATCGCTTGTTTCCCCTGCACTGTCTAAATGAGTTTCGGAAACAGTTTCGGCTTGCCAAACGAGGTTTAGTGTAGGGGGTCGCCAGGTCTACTTCTGTCGTTCACAATGGCTACACGTGTTTCGTTTGTTGTGTGTGCAAAAAGTGACTACATTTGGCACCAAATAGTAAGTAGTATTTAATATTTCTAACTAAAAGTATTGTTTCCATTGTGATGACGAAGAATAGATCTTTCTAAATATGTAAAATATATTACTGTGAGTGTGGTAGTTTTTAAGCGGTATTTTTTTTTAAACTTGTAAATCTATGCGGCCTCTGGGGTTGCTAGCCCTGCGGGGTCAAAGAGTTAACCCGTAACGGTTAGGCAAGGACGTTCAAGGACGGCCATCCGAGCTGTATCGTATGTTGCCTGTATCCGGCGTTCCTGATACCTGAGGACCAGGTCGATCTGCAGTGGTCTACTGGCTTGGCAAGACTGTATTTTAATTCACCTTTCGCCTTGCTGACAGACTTTCCCATTTCCATAGACTGAACATTTGCGTTCCTGTGAACTGTGTCTACTATATGAACTACTACTGCGGTCCACTACTTAGTGTGAACGAACATTGGATTGACTGTTCTGTTCCTGAATGGATTATATATATCCACCGCAAGTAGTATTTACTATTTATATTAGTTTAACTGTACTCCGGTTGTATTACTTACTGTTCTGGAAGTTGTAACATACCACACACTTTTGCTACCACACACACACATACACGCACTGTTACATATTTGTTCATCTACCTCTTTTCTTCCTCTGCTATCCTTTTTATTGTTTATAGTTCAATAAATGTGCTGAGTTATCTGGTCGTGTACCTTTTGCTTGAAAAGGTGGGGTCTGCTTTAGGTGTCTACATTTCTTGTCTCTTCCCTAAAATCCAGCACACCCCATAAAACGTTACAGTGGACCTGGCCAATCATCTTGCTGAGTTGGCGGCCACGGTCCACCTGTCGGTGGTGGTGGTACTTGTCTGGCGGGCAGTGGTTACAGCCACTTTCTGCCAGCTTGACTCTTCCCTCTGCAGCCACTCCTACCTCATTTCAGACATCATCCATGGCATTGCGCTGACCCAGGATTGGTCCCCTCGCCAGGTTCCAGACTGGAATTTGTTTTTAGTCCTTTCCTTTTTATGGTCAACCCCCTTTGAACCACTCCAGCAGTCGTCCCTCACGGACTTGACGCTGTGTTGTGTGTTCTTGACCATGCTTGCCTCTAGCCGACAGGCCAGTAAAGTCCACACTCTGTCAGGTCTTCCCGCTGATGTCCGGGATGGCTCACTTTCTCTTGCATTCCTCCCGAAGTTTTTGTCCCAAAACCAATGGCCGGAGGACCCTTCCCTTCGTGTCATTATCCTGCCTTTTGCTCTTGATGGGTTGTCTCCTGTGCTTGTTTACACGACCACCATCAAGAGGGATGACATATATGTAGGTGGAAATATCACTATATTACTAAAACTGATTAATATGACTTCTCAGTCATATGGCCGAGCCCCCACCACCTACAGTCTCCCATAAAGAACCACAAACACCGTAATATAGTGAACACAAAGAAAGAAGAATGTATTGTTGATATAAACAGCAAGTATTTACAACTAAGACAATATCTGACAACTCGTTAAACTCTAGGCACCATGCAGTTCCTTCTGTTTTGGCTAGGTCTGCAATAACATGTAATACCACCCTACATCACCCGCCTCGGAATTAAACACAATGATAACCCACGCACCTTAATCTCTTCTTTGCATATGAGAAAAGAATGACCATGTGATGCACAACTCTCACATAACACAACACTCATTCCTGAACGCTTAATACAGTCTGCACAACAGTCTGTACATTAGAGCGCTCCCTCTTTGGATATGTTCACCAGTAAATATCCTGAAGACCTCTTGAGCACTTCCCATGTAACAGAAGACCTCGGTGCTGACATTGACACATGCCACAGAAGATATGGCATTTTCTCAAGGCTGGCGCACAGATCTTTCTGTGTGCTCTCTCAGGTCATGCTTTGACCTCTGGACATGCGTAACACGCACAGCCCAGTACCTTACGATCCCCTCATAGAGATCAGATCTATCTCCTCTTCCCCAACCGTCGTTTTTTGCTCCTGCATCCCTGCCATGTGTGTAGTGACAGTCCAGTACCTTGTGAGTCCTGTCGTCTTGCCCACAGCACGGACGATTCGATGGTCTCTAGTGGACCCTTCAAGTACAACTCAAAGGTCTCCGAGCAAGCAGTACGATTCTCAGTTGGAACAGGAAGAATTTGATGAGATGATTATTTCCCCTCCTACCATGTATTATATAGCTCATGCACATACAGTACACATCCATGTTCACATGTGATCAATCTAAATCTCCAACAACGAATCAGGTCAAAGACAGGCTTAGGCCACACCTCTTGGTCAGCAAGCGTCTACTGCTAAACCCTGCCCATCTCTACCTCCCCCGTGGGCCCGGCTTCACATGCCGGGGGTGAGTGCCCAGCCTCTCTCTGGCTGGGTGGCTAAGCTGGCCCACCCCTTTCTCCTTGGTTTCCCTTTTTTTTGCCTTTCTGGTCCTTTCCCTTTCTTCTTTGGGGGTGAGTGCAACTCAGGCAAATGGTAAGACGTGTATACAAAGGCTCTGTGAATTTTATCAAATTATACGACTTATAAAGTATTGTTTACATCGGATTTCGGACTGGTTATTTACAGCTAAAAATGCCAGCAATACCTCTGATTTTCAGAGTGAAATGTGGAAGTTTCTTGTCAATTTTCATTGAGTTTATGTCGAGACGTTCGAAAAACAAGGCGGGGATCCATGCATTACGCCTGTGTGGTCCGCATACCGGTGTCGTGGTAGGTTTGTTACTATGGCAAATTTTCTTCTGCAATTTGATTGCATTGTGTGGAGATGTGGAACCCAATCCTGGACCCCCTAAAACTGACAACCTTCGCCAAACTAGGCTAAATAGCAAGGGTGAAGGTGTTAGTCGACGAGACAGTGCG
>SMGT01011188.1:6273-21265 GCA_004794575.1 Lanistes nyassanus
TTGTACATCCTCATGTATACCCCGACAGACGTTGGTGTTCATGCCAGCCTTGTACATCCTCATGTATACCCCGACAGACGTTGGTGCTCATGAAATTACCCGATAGTGTGCGGTGATGTTGGAAATAAAGATAAACGATGAGAGTAGGTGGTGGCCATAATGTAGTTAGACAAACATTGTTTGCTGATACCCTACAGCTGGCAGTAATATCGTGGAAGACGCTATTTCTGTTAAGCGCCTGTATAGTTACCTTACAGCTGGAAGCGATAGTTATATTAGTCAAATTCTGTTTAGTTACCTTACAGCTGGAAGCGATAGTTAAATTAGTTTGATTCTGTATAGTTAACTTACAGCTGGAAGTGATAGTTATATTAGTCAGATTCTGTATAGTTACCTTACAGCTGGAAGTGATAGTTATATTAGATTCTGTATAGTTACCTTACAGCTGGAAGTGATAGTTAAATTAGTTAGATTCTGTCTAGTTACTTTATCCCTTGAAGTGATAGTTATATTAGATTCTGTATAGTTACCTTACAGCTGGAGGTAATATTCTGGTAGAGGGTCGTGGTGTTTAATGACTTCCAGTACTTGTTTCTCTCAGAACGGTCGCATCCCATCAGGGTGCTGGGGTCGCACTCAATAACAGTCTTCCACTGCGACACGCATCGCTGGACAGGCATGTGCTCGGCGGGGTAGAACCACAGGAATCCGAAGCACATCTCGTCAGACGTGCCGTCGCCTTCAAAGGTGGTGGTGGGTTTGTCCGTGGACTTGAAGTGACACGTGGTTCTGATGACGTCACCCGGTTTCACCAACACGGGTTCTTCGAATCTGGCACCGAGGACAGCCGAGGCTACAAGCTTAAAAACTTGAGAGCTATGTACAGCTAAGGGATTATATATAGTTGCAAAATATACTTTCAGTGTTTGAAACTTTTTTAATCAACGAACTGGAAATTTTTCCAAACCTTTTCTAATTCGTAAGATGTGGTACATAGCTGGTGTAAAATTCTAAATCTACCAAACTCTAGATCCACACAGCCAATCAGATCGCGACCAGCCTCTGGGGTTGGGGCCAATCGCATGGCAGGTAGAGGGAGGAGAGGGAGGGAGGTGGGTTGCTGGCGGAGGTTAGTTACAGAGGGAGTTAAAGGAAAATGAAGATACAGGTGAAAAAAGGAGATGTATAGACGAACAGACAACATATGTGCTACAATCCGAGAAAATAAGCTTAGATGCAAGGGTAATACTCCTCGTTAATGTGATAGTACATGAAATTTCAGCAAAGCCCTGACAACTGCTATGCCAGGATGGTTAAGAAAGGCCTTTGCGTACCTGTAGAACGTAGGATTGTCGTAGTTGTAGGCGGGGTCTTTAGCAAAATACCTCAGCATTTGACCGTCGCGGTGATGTTCAAGGTACATGCTCTTACCTGCACATATGTGCGCACACACGTACCCAAACACGTAAGTCGTACATATAATGTAATTTTACATTAGTTAATCAAAATCGTTGCCCTTAAAATGTACTATAAGACAAGGCAAACTTGTATTTCATCCTGAAGTTCCGTGACTTTTCTTATTTGCGCAAAAATGTAGGTTGAGGTGGTGTTTTCATAAACGTGTTTCACTGTGTTAAGTGATAATTTCAATTTTTTTAGAAGAACTATTGTTATGGCATCGTAGAAATTTAATGACAACATCTAGAATAACTACTGTCATGGTGTGCTATATATAACTTGATGAAGAACGTATTTTCTCCAAGCCACACCTTCTTTGCGTTTTTATGGTAATAAAATGATTGGGATTAAAATTCCGTTTATCAACATGACAGAATGGGTCGAGGTGTGTTTGCTGCTTAACTTCCCGCCGCAAACTAAGTGCATTTCATGACAGTGTTGCTAAAGGGCTCCTTACACGTTGCAATGTATTTACCATAGATGGAAACTAAAATGTTGACAGAAAATGTTGCAGGGAGCCTCTCAACATCTTACGCCAATAGCATGCTGGGTTAAAATCCTGCAAGAGTCTTAAAATGGTGCAGGGGTTTCAGCCAATCAGAAAAAAATCGTGGAAATCGTAGACTGTCCGTAAGCTGGTCAGAAGAACTTACTTTCCAACTGATAGAGCATTGGCAGCAGCTGCAATGGTCAAAATAAACTGTTCGTGTTCGTCCATATTGGTCTTCTCACGTCCCAAATTGATCATGTGATGATCATGTGACATGAAATGTTGCCAGCGTCTTGCAGCATATACGGAGATATCTCAAAAAAGTTTTCCTATTAATGTTAAGAGTATTGCAACGTGTAAGTAGCCCTTTAGGCAAGTTAAGGTGCTGCCACACCTGGGACTGCTGTCGCAACACAGGCTTCAGTCCCACCCAGTCACATTATACTGACACCGGGCCAACCAGTCCTAGTACTGTTCCCTGTAGTGCCAGGCGTTTGACAGGGCAGCTACTAGATTGCCAGTGTCGGTCGGGATGCGAACCACCGACCTCCCGCCTCGGAAGCGGACGCTTTACCCTCTAGACCACCGATCGGTCAACATGACAGAGAAAGAAGGAACACTGTAAGTACAGCCGTGTTGTCTTTTAGTGGCGGCCGAAAAAAAAAGCGGAGAATGTGCGTGTGCAAAGGGAGGCTACCCAGATAGTGCATGTGGTTGATGGCTTCAGTGATGTAGATGTCGCCTCCGAGAAGACTTCTGGTGCACGTTCCAGTACAGTCAGAGGTTGCTATGGTCAGATCTGTGTGCGGAGGAATCTCCAGGTATTCCTGGCCTGTCATCAGAGTCCCCAGGTTGTGAGGTCGAAGGTTAGGGGTGTAGTACAAGGTCATCCCAGAGCTGTCCATGAAGTCAGAGCGCGCCATGGGGTTGTTCCAGTGATACTGTGAGGACAAGAATGGTTCTCATGGTGGGCAATAGTATGCACGGATCAAGAACATCGCAACTTGCGCTTGAGCGCGCACGTACGCACACGCACACATGAAGATGCACCGAAATTCATGTAAACTTCCAGAGAAAGACAAGAACGAAGAAAGGGTGGAAGGAAAGAATGAAGGATGGAAGAAAGCAGGCGAGAAAACAAACAAGTAAGAAAGAAGAATAGTAACAAGGAAAGAAGAAAAAGAGACCAAAAAAAGAAAGAAAGAAAGAAAGAAAGAAAGAAAGAAAGAAAGAAAGAAGGAAAGAAAGAAAGAAAGAAAGAAAGAAAGAAAGAAAGAAAGAGGTTGTCATTGAACTTTTTTAACACCGAAATCGAAAATACCAGAGGATTTAGTGTATGTACAATAACAGAAACAACACATTACCTGTATCATCATCCTTTTGTAGCCCGTTTTGCCGACTTTGTACCCCGCTTGTGGATGAAAGCATTGACCGTTCAGGCCCAGGGTCCACCCCCCGATGATGTTAGAGCACCCTCCCATGTTGCACTCGAATGGCTTCCTAACACCAATATTGTTCTTTGTGTACCCTGGAAATAGTTTGCAGCTTTCGTTGCAATTTTTACCATATAAATGTTGACAGAAAATGTTTCAGGGGCCCTCTCAACATTTCACAGCGATAACATGCTGGGCTAAAATCTTGCAAAGGGCTTAAAATGTCGAAAGTGCGGAATAGTCTAGTTCGGAGAGATTACCGAGGGCCTTATGGCCTGTCCGTAAGCTGCATGGTGAACCCACATTCGTTTCCTTCGTTTAGTTTCCGATTGCTGGGCGAAAATAATCTCTGTTGCAGAAGCAGTAGCTGCAACGGTCAAAATAAACTCCTCATGTTTGTCCATATTGGTCGTCTCACGTCCCAAACTGATCATGTGATGATTATGTGACATGAAATGTTCCAGGTGTCTTGCAACGAGTTCGGAGATTTCTTCAAAAACGTTTCCTCTCAATGTTGAGAGCATGGCAACGTGTAAGTAGCCTTGAAGGCTGTGACGGAAATACATTAACAATTTTTTGAGCTAGTATAAGCCCTTTTATGTAGTCTTTAAAGTGCTAAAAGACACTTTAGCAAGAGGTCAAGGCCATAGACAAAGGAGGTCTTGGAACAAATTCTAATTAAGGTTTGTCATAACTATCACAAACTGAAGTCAGATTCTACCTTTATTTGTTTAATGGCGAGAACGTCAAAGTTTTAGGGCTTTTGTGTTGAAAGTAATTTATTGTCTCAAATTTGCGTAATTTGTAACGAACTACCCCCCATGTTTGTAAGCTGGCTATCGATGTGGGTGGTTTTTGAGTTTTGAATAATCTGAGGACAAGCTGCTGGCTGGGTCAAAAGATAAACAAGATTTACGATAACAGTTTAAAGAAGTATGTCGTAAAAGCACGATAATCTTATGATGCGTGAACTGACTGTACGGAACAGCTACCGTAAAGGGGGACAATGCAGAATTGCCTTGTCCTTACCGTCAGGACATCCAAACAGCAATATGTGGTGCATGACGTAGCTGTTGTTGATGATGGGAGTGTTGGCAATGATGTGGAAGTCGGTGGTGATGTTCTCAAAGTCGAAGAAGGCGCACATGTAGGTCGTCTCTTTAGGGGGCACTGCAGTCAGAGGGATTTGAAGCTCCATCTTGCGGACATCCTCTGAACAAAGGGAGGTAAACACATCAATGTTTTACACAAACCACCAGTACATTGCCACAAGAACATACTTGTTGCTGGAAATATACTAGGCAGAAAAACGTGAATTACAAGAACAGTGGTAGGGAATAATAATAATAAAGAAGTTGCTGAGGTATTGTGAAGCTTGGTGTTCTGATGTCTTTACGAGATACTGGTGAGAAGTGTATCTAATTTCATTTCCACTCTTTCAGTCTTATAAATGTACTTGTAAGTACAGCGTGCTTGCCTGTGGTGTTGATATGGTCACAGACAAACTTGTCTGACTTGCAGGCGTCCGCTATCCAGTCTCTCTGATATTTGTACGCCTGTCCTGGTGTGGCGGGAACTAGTTTCATCTGACATTCTTGTCTGTCCAGCGGCTCGCATATACCTGGAAGTTAACAAGCGGAAAATGAACGTGAACACTGGAGTAGAACACTGGTGTTGAACACTAGCGGGAGACTCAGTAGTTTCTTTATTAATGCTTAAATGAGCATTTTAAACAAATTTAAAGTACGCATTCTGTTTCTTATATTGATACTAGTGAGAGAGCTTCGACTAAAAGGTGAACGTTTGGTAACAGGTGGAGTCTTTTCTGGTCATTCGTGATCTTACATCTTCTTTGATAATATAAATATCCGACCATGTGTACAAAGATCATTACCTATGTACACATACGCAGAAATGAAATCTTTAATCCATTCACCATTATTAGACAGAAAGTGAGTCAGTTGATTAACTGATGTAGCCTTAATGTAGTCTGGGTATCTTGATTTGAGAAGCCATAGATAATCGCAGCTAATTCTTCAGATAATGTTTTGATGATTATAAAAGCACAGTGCACGACATACCCGGATGTGTGATGGCGATGGTTCTCTCAGGTGTGCTACCAGGTGTCCAGACACACCTGGGATCTCCCAGCTCCTCACCGTTACTTGCTCCGTCGCCATCAGAATCCGCCTGACACAGTTCTCGTGTCCAAGTCTGCGGAGTGCGAAACATTTCAGAAGAAAGCTTTAGTTGAGTTACGTAACCAAATGTCACAGATCGTACATAGAAAGAAAGACGTAGAAACAAAACTAAAAGCCCCCCCCCTTCCCTAAAACATTTATGAGAAATGAACACAACTCACGTGTCCTGCCTGTGCAAAAGCCAGGCCGAAGACGTTCCTAGATCCGCCGCCCTGACTGTTCATGTGACCCACCCCGTGCCACAGGTAGTTGTCCTTACACGGGTGGGGTACGCGCACCCCGTTAGGGATTTGGTCTTCATAGTTCTTGTATCCCAGAGTCTGGTGAGTGAAGCAAACTAGAAGACCCAGGACGGTGAGGTGTCTGTAATCAGATCGACTCCTGTATGTTATTGTCTCTCTTATCAGTTCACGCAGTTATTTTATGCCTTTCTTCATAGCTTTTCATATCTTATTCCTTTTCTTTAAAGTGAGAATTCGAAACTATACTGGTATTCGGAAACAGCCCAGCATACGCGTGCATACGCACCTCCCTCACACTCACGCATGGACATATAGTCCCATCTGTAGCATTAAAATGAATTGTTTAAAATATAACAAGTGATGTCAAATATTTCACTTAAAAACTGTGTGAGACGTCATGACACAGACTTTTATTAAAATTGCTGTTAACAATTACATTCTTGCTTGTAATGTAGTGTTGTGAATGTGTGTGTGTGGTAAAGTGATGTAGTCTTGTTAATGTATGTGTGTGGTAAAGTGATGTAGTCTTGTGAATGTGTGTGTGTGGTAAAGTAATGTAGTCTTGTGAATGTATGTGTGTGGTAAAGTGATGTAGTCTTGTGAATGTGTGTGTGTGGTAAAGTGATGTAGTCTTGTGAATGTATGTGTATGGTAAAGTGCACGCAGACAGCTGGGAAGCCAATGTTCAAGTGACAAACTGCTTTCGGAAGCAATAGAACATCCGGGTCTCCGCCCCATGTGGGAAAGTGGAAATAGGAACTGGTCTAAAATCTGGTTCAGTGATGATTGTTACAAGGGGTGAAAACAAAATCACAAAACTGATAACTTGCACCTGGCTGCTTTGCACAAATGAAAGTGGTTTCCATGATATTCCTGGAGGTGGATTACACAACCAAAAACAAAAATTTGAAAATAGCCATTATCTTTGCTGTTTTGACAATTAGTTCAGACACACAAATCTTGCAGTATTAGTCAGATGATCCCCACATCCTTCACCATCGTGTGCAAGCATCTTGGAACTCTGGTCATTCATCGCCTTCTGCTGTACCTCCTCTTGTGCGTCTGGTCATTCATCGCCTTCTGCTGTACCTCCTCTTGTGCGTCTGGTCATTCATCGCCTTCTGCTGTACCTCCTCTTGTGCGGACCGTTTCTGTCTGATGTTCCGAGTTCTACGCTTCCTCCCTCTTTTATGAACACAGTAGGGGTATGGGGGGGGGGCGTACAGGGGAGTCAAGGCCAAAACAAAGTTTTCTTTAGAACGATAAAGACATTGAACATTTCTCGAAATCGGTTAGAGCAATAGCTACGGCATCCAGTGTCAAGTGTTCGATTACGCGCATTCTATATTATGTATAATATATTTAATGTTTTATCGAAAACAAGCATTCACAGATGGGAACTCTAGACATCAGTGCCCCACATGGCGGGTTGACGAAAATAGGAAATCCACTATATAAAGCCCATGTGCGTGTGTGTGTCTGTTATACAAATCCGCAAGCCCGAATCGATCCACACCAAATTTGGTACGCAGGTTCCTCTTCACCCGCAGATGGTCACAGGTCATATTTCCGCCTAAACAAAATGAAATAATAAATATGGCGACCCCCTTAACAAGTCATGTACACAGGGATCAGTGTGCAAGGGAGATCACCACACAGTCTTTTCCCTTTCGTACAAAGAGTCCTTTCCCTTGCCTTGCTTGACAGCAGGGAGACGGCACACAAGGGTTGGGTTGGAGTTAGTAAAGGCATAGGGGTGGGAGTTACAGAAGGGTTAGGGGTGGGCGGGGATACGTAAAACCCGGGCAGCGCGGGGTCCGCTGGCTAGTCCTGAATAAACGACAAAGTGCCTTTTGCATAGATCCAGGTTGTTAGAAATGGGATAGTAAATTTCGCTGTTAATCTGTTAGTCTGCTGCCACAGTCAGAAACTGCTCCGTCCTAAGTAATAGTTATATCCCTATATAAATTAAAAATAGGTGAAAAAGTTCTATATATAATTATATATGTACAATAAAACAAAATACAAATGGAACTTGCCTTATCGTCATAGTTGGTTTTTCTGAAGTGTGCTTTCTTGAGACTTTTCAGTAATCTGTGTATGACGTTAAATCATATCTTTACACTGATCGGTCACTAAAGAACATTTCTTTTCAATGTCTCTATCTCCGGGAATTCTCCCAGAAAGTTTCGTAATAAGAGCTTAAATACAACTGAGTGCCAGTCGTATTACAGAGATCACGTGGTACTTGTCCGAGTCATACGAGTTTTCGTCAGGCGGCAGAATTATCGCAAGGACAAAGAGGGAGTGTTGGAGTGATAAGAATGGTTTCGTAAGTTATTTAAACGAAGCACTTTGAAAGATCATTCCTCATCCTTCTTTATGTGTGTGTTGATATGAATAAGTCACATGTAATCAATTCTAAATTACGTTGTATGTGCTTTGACAGAAATACGACAAATAACAACAAATCTTAATCATTTTTTGTGTGCCTTGATATAAATATAACACAACCAAATGTAAAGCATTTCGTTTTCTACTCAGGTTGTGATAACGATGGATGGATGGATGGATGGATGGATGGATGGATGGATGGATGGATGGATGGATGGATGGATGGATGGATGGATGGATGGATGGATGGATGGATGGATGGATGGATGGATGGAGTTATATGTTTTCCACTAGCTCATATTCATTTTCTGAGTCTTTGAGATTTTCTCACCTTCTTTTAGCTTCTCTCTCTCCATCTCAAAAGGGACAGTTTATGTACCTGTACATGCGTCGATGCAGGCTGACGTGTTGTTTTTGTTTGTGTTTGCAAGATATGTTTCAAAACCTGGGAGCAAACTAGGTCAATCAAATCATCTCAGTCCTACTGTCTCCAGCTGCAGCGAGTTACAGTCACTACATGTTTGGAGCTCCGGAAACAAAAGCATTGTGGATCCGGTTACACAGTTCCATGTGTTTTCTGAAACCTCTGCCTGGTCATCTATTTAAGGTGGACGACCGGCCTACAAAATGTCAGACGGTTAACAAAAAAACAAAAACAAACCAAGGCAGCCCTGTTGGCGAAAGCAACTATGCAGCAGCTAACGAAAAACCACATAGCGCCTCTATTAAGTTCAGTTAGCACATCTGCACTCGTGTTAAGTTCAGTTAGTACATCTGCACTCGTGTTTAGTTCAGTTAGTACATCTGCTCTCGCCCATGGTCTCGGTGTCAAGAACTTGGAGCCACAGTTTTGTAGAAATGGAAGATAAGTGCACATGCACCAAAATGTCATGCTTCCTTTGTGAGTTTAGTGTTGTAAATGAGTTTCAGTCTAGGTCATATTAACCTAGGCGTTTGTTGGATGGCTAACCTTATAAAAATGGCGTCTGGGAATCTCGGCTCGAGTATGGTCAACTGAATACTCCCTGGGGTCAATGCTGAAGAGCAACGCATAATATGTGTTTCGTGACAATAACGCAAACCATTGTGTGACAGAGGAGAATAGTTGACCCTAGCACCAGGGAGAGATGGGGCCACACGATTTTTGAACAATTACAGTGTTGGCCTTTGACCTATCCTCTCTTCCGCAGTTGTCAATATTGCGCGAGACGCGCGCGGTACACAGCGGAACACGGAAAAGAATTAGACGGGAAGAATAAAGAAACACAAGAAAAAGGAGAAAGTAGAAGACTAACTAAAAGACAGAAGAAGGGAAAAAGTGGAAAAAAACAAAAGAAAGAAAGAGGTGAGAAGTAGAACAGACAAAAAAGACAGCGGGGGAGGGGGGAGGAGAGTTGGAGAAGGATAGTGGGGGGAGGGGGTTAAGATAGTCTGTGACACAATGGCATGAAATACAGAACAAGAAAGAGACGCCTAGCGACACAAAATCCCTCATGTCCAACAAGAAGACATAATTCTAATGTCTAGTTTCTACCCAGCGATGTAAATACCTGTTTATCCACGCAGGGAACCTAGTTTGTCTAATGAAATCCTTGGCTGTCTTGGTGCTGACTGTAAAGAACGCTTCATACCGGCCTAGCCCTCTAACCACGCAAGAATTTGCAAATATATTTAACAGTTGAATAAATAGATTTCTGTCGTAACTTATCATATCGTAATATATAATAGCATGTCGGCTCAATTACATCAAGTATTTTAGACCATCCTTCAAATAGTATCTGTTCTTTAAAATATGGTTTTAATAAAACCATTGATGTTCTGGCATTTCCTCATTAACGTATATATTCAAACACAAAAGACTTCTTCTAATAGGAATAAAAATAGGAGTAGATGGAGGACAAAGAGAAGAGACGGTGAATAACATTAAAGACTACAGTGGCAGTATGGGAAGTGCATGCATGTGCTGATGTTACACCACACGTCTATCCTGAGACTTGCCTCCCCTTCATCCTGACTGGTGGAAGTCTGCAGTAGCTCGATCTTCTGTTTTCAGTAGCTCTTACAACTCCGTAAGGCCAGACTTGCAAGCTTCTACCACTGGGACGGCGAAAAGTTCGAGACGACCGCACAGCGCTGCCTGATCTGCTCTGATACCATGAAGCGAAACAGTCAAGTGCATTTTTTCAAGGATGCAGAGTCACGTGAGAGATCGTGCAAGCTTACAGGCTGTGTGACTTCCTTGGAGTTTTGGGCGCAGGGGGGGGGGGGGTCATTCTGGTCACATGATTGTGCGTTTTAGCTGATTTACATTGAACTTCTGTGAGACCGTGTTTTAGCATCTAGCACCTCGCAAACCTATTGTAGGCCTATTAACGTCAGCTCCAGGACCAATGTTCCTTCTACAGTCTGTTGGCCAATGAATGCAGCAAAATAAATCTCTGCACCTGACTGCCGAGACGGTGCGCTGTATGTAAAAACGTAAAGAAAACACGCCATACCTTGTGTGTGCTCATTGTTCAGTGGCAGGTTATTTCTCCTTCTGATCTCTGTGCACGTGTACATGCACACTGCTTAGAGAGAACACTGATCAGTACCCAAAGCTCCCAGAGTCTTTTTCACCGAAAAATACTTTGTATCACTGAAGGTAGACAGGCAGGGTCTTCGTGCTAATGTGCCTTGTATGTGTCTGTGCAAAGTTGTAGATGTGCATAAAAACCGAACACACGCACGCACGCGTGCATAAAAACTGAAAACCCACGCACGCACGTACGCACGCACGCACATGCACACACAATTATTAGATCCAACAGCGAGCAGTTTTGATGTGGTTTCATTATTGTACTAACAACAATGCTTGTAGAAGTCCAGCAAGAGTCTGTCACAGACTCAAATAGTTTGATCGATCTTAAGAAAGACTGAATTTTAGATTTAATTACTCATATTCATACTTTCATGCTTTGCCAGTCAGTATAATAATGAAGATCTCTGCTAACATGTACTTAACAATTGACTCTAACATTGTCATACAGTAAAGGTGAAATTAGCACAAGAATCTCCTTGTCGTTATGATCAAAGTCAGTGTTCTCGTCACTTGTAGCGACTATTTCGTCGTCAAGAGTTATAAGGTCCATTTTGTTGTTAGAAAGAAGAGGTATACTGTCATCCCGGTTAAGGTCTATTCTGTTGTCAGTTAAATCCATTTTTGTCAGCAATAAGGTTCACTTTGTTGGATCATTTAACCTCTACTTTGTAATCACAAAAAATTACTTGACCGTAAGAAGGAAAGTCTAATTATAGTTATCGAGAATAACATCTACTCTGCTCTCCGCAACAAAGTTTTCATTCTATGTTACTGGTCATGTCCACTTTGTTGGCAGGAGTTATGTCCACTTTGTTGGCAGGAGTTATGTCCACTTTGTTGGCAGGAGTTATGTCCGCTTTATTGGCAGGAGTTATGTCCATTTTGTTGGCAGGAGTTATGTCCACTTTGTTGGCAGGAGTACGATCCAGTTTCGTGCTCAGCTCCAATGGCGGATTGCATGCGCGTTCTTAACAGCTATACGCAAATTCTGTGTCTCAGTAACCAAGCTGGCTGTAACTAATTATGCATTCCGTTCGAAAAAAAATGATGCGTTGCATAAGCATTCTTATGGCAGCCTGTAACTATGATCACAATATAGCGAGCGATTTCTGACACGGTATTATTATCAAGCAACGGAGTCTTGTGAAATGACGGAGGAGAGAGAGAGGACAGACATACAGAGAAGTTGATGTTGGGAGAGGACATTGACAGTGTATGTAAATATTGATTAATTTTTTTAAACTGAGCCCGAGAATAGTTTAAAAAAACAAATATTGCTGCTTTTTCTATTTTGATGCTAATAAATTCAACGAAAACAGTTGCCCAACATGACCCGGACACTCTCTAGATAGGGGCAGACTACCCAGTTCAGCAAGCTTTGGTTATAGGCCTTGAAGGCAAGGGTCGCGTGCAAGGGCATAGAAGCAGTTTTATGACCACTGTGGGCTAATAGGATTTCCTGCAGCTGGCGAATAATGTGCGTAAAGTTACGACCACATTTAGAGCACTCAACACGATTCTCAGAAGACACGATCGTTGGTAGGGTTAAGAACACTTTTACGAACGAGAAGAGAGGTAAGAACGCCCGTGCAAGCCATTCCAAGACATGATGACAGATACAGACGCCATGAAGATGAACAGCAGACGAGTAACCGCCACATTGCCAGCACTAGATGACAGAGTGCCGTTACTGGTGTCTGTTCCTACAAAAACAAAATAATAAGACAACATAATAAAAACCAACATGACTGTTACAACACAGAATCAGAACGTAGTGTAAAAGTACACAGGGAACATGTTAAATCTGGACACTTACTTTACACGAAAATTTAAAAGCACGTGGGTTTCCAGAGGGTTCACTGGCTGCTTGTTGTGTTATTAACTAGGTCGACGAACCACTGCGGGTCGTGCGACACACCTACAGAGATTAGCTTACCTGTCAAGCTGTCTTTGAAGAGGCTCACTTCACACGGCAACATGTGGGCCAGCAAAGTCCGTCCTGTGTCAGTGTTCGCAAGGATGTAATATTTGACCGAGGACCACGAGTCCGGGTCCTTCATACATGGCTCGCGCAGCATGGCGGCTTTAATCGCTGATTTGCACTCGTTTGTGCACACACCGAATGGCTGGGGAAAACAAGACATGGGTTTGTCAGTTTGTTGAATCCTTCTCACTCTGCTAGAAGCTTGCATTTATTTTGGAGGATAGTGTCTCTGTTCTTTAAATTTTGTTGGGAGTAGAAGAAAACGAAAGTGTAAAATATAAATAACTATATTATCTAAGCAAAAGTGAACCAGAAAGCTTATCAGTTCACCATCCTTCCATCCTTGCTTATTCCAGAAATAATCAGTATTACTTTAAGTAGCTCGAAGGGGCCAGGGGTTTTCTCGGATATCGTGAATCAGAGTCTAAATGTATGCAGATTAATGCCACTCTCTGCTGCACTACGCTCCATTATGTGCCAGTTTATGCCTTAAGATATTAAGTTCCATACGCAATCCCAGCTTTGTCTAGTTAAAGAAAGGTCGTTTGATGGACGCTGCCTACTGTATTCTAGCAATCAGAATGAACCCGTTTACTCTCTTCTTGCGAGAAGGTAATGGATGTGATTGCCAGATATACCTTGCACATAGAAGTGATGTCATGGAAGAAACTGGTTGTGTTCAGGGCCCGTGCCAAGACCCTCCATTCCTGTTCACCGCAGCCCATTTGCGTGTCAGCGTCGCAGTAGATAATGGAGTTGTAGCTGGACACGCATTGCTTATTGGGCATGTTTTCCGCAGGGTAGAACATCAAGAAGCCAAAGCACATTTCATCTGAAGTGCCCTCCCCTTGAAAGGTAGTGGTGGGCTTGTCGGCAGATTTAAAGTAACACGTGGTCCGGAGCATGTCGCCAGGCTTGAACAACACTGGATTCTGGAATCTGCATACGGTAACAACAAAGTGACATAATGCCATGATTTTGTGCTTGATCGGTTGGTCAGAAACGGACAAACGACAGAAACTTCAAACCTATCAAGTAGAACTTCAGTCAGATTTGGAATCTCTTGTGAGCGCTAGTTATGATAGGACCAAAAAGGCTTCACTGAAAGGAGGGGGTGGACCCAAGACATCTGCACCCAGAGTTCATACTGCTTAGTATGTGCGTGTGTTCATTAAGTGTTGCTGTACGTATTAACAGGGTGTGCTAGTATGTACTAAAAGCTGTGTAAGTACTGCAGTGTACTGAAACAACGTAAGCATTTTAATGTAATGCTTGCATGCGTGTGTTTTTATTACTATTATTAAAATTAAGTATCTGAAAATCATTGTAAATTCCCTGCATTTTTATGAAATCCGTAATTACCCGTAAAACACAGGACTGTCGTAGCTGTAGGCATGTTCTTCCGTCAGGTGCTGCAAGAACTGGCCATCACGGTGATGCTCAATGTACATGCTCTTGCCTAAACAAAATAAGTCCCCGCCCACATGTACACGCGCGCATACAGATTCACACAGACTTTTTCAGTTCTGATCCTTCAAAGAGCAGAAGTGAATAATGCAATTCTCAAATGCAGCTGTCAAAACGCGCTTCTTCAAAGTTATGCTTTTCTTCGCATGATTTCATCTGATGTCCATTTGTTATGTAAATGCATGTTGATAGATTCACTTCCCTTCCGACAATTGCAGAAAGTAATATGCAGTCTTTCAATATATCCTGTTGTCCTATCTTCCATCCAGTCATACCATACTCTTATAGAGAAACTGTTCTTTGAGGAGAAATTATGTAAATCAGGACGAATGTACCGCTATAAGAGAACGGATGTTACCCAGGTAGTGCATGTGGTTAATGGCGTCAGTGATGTTGATATCGCCCTGGAGAAGATTTCGAGTGCAGGTTGCCGTGCAGTCCGAGGTTGCTATGGTGACGTCTGTGTAGGGTGGAATCTCCAGGTATGCCTGACCGATCATCAGTGTACCCAGGTTGTAAGGTCGAAGGTTAGGAGTGTAGTACAGGGTCATACCTGAACTGTCCACGAAGTCCGAGCGCCGAAAAGGGTTGTTCCAGTGGTACTGCATACAGGACGGGTAAAGGTTAAAAGAGAAAATCTCTGATGACAAGAACAATGCGTGCAAATGACAAAAGCAATGAAGCTTTCTCTCCCTCCTCTGTCACTCCCTGGCTGTCTTCCCACAGCAGGTTGTTCAGTCGG
>SMGT01011188.1:27328-68129 GCA_004794575.1 Lanistes nyassanus
GGGGGGGGGGGGGGGCGCCTGGATTGCTCAATTGTAGATCATCGGATTCCCCTTTCGAGGAATACTGGTTTTACTGCAGCAGTGCTCAAGGATTATATCCTGGACATAAATATCGTGTCAGCGACACTCGCATCATTACTTGCACATTGGAATGGCTCTACTCTAGCCACGTTACGGGAATTATTGGTCTGGTAGATGTTTCAGTACCTAGCTTATTAATACAACCCCATCGTTTCTCGTGGGAAATCACCGCGACGTGGAAGCACTTACACTCTAAAAAAAACAGCTAACCAATAGTTGCATGGACTTCAGGTGCGTTTGTATTGTGAATGCGTGTATACTGGCGATTGAAAATACAACGCATGAACTTTATGACCAGTTTGTCACAATGGTCGACAGGACAACTGACGCAATCACAGAACAATTTGTAGTTACATGAGATCAGCCTTTGCAAGTCCAAAACGAAAATTTTAAAAAAACTCAAGCTACTGCTGTTTTTTCTTCCAATAGCTGTACCAGGGTAGCCCCTCTTTCGAGAGAAGTTTATAGAACATTGAGATCTGTTCTTAATATTTCAGATGACATGGCACAGAAAGGCGCCATAGGAGCAGCTTTCGGTGAACAAATTACATTGATGAAATACGAGACCTGGCTGACGGTATGGAGACCTTAAGTGAAAAATTACTTCCTTGAAATATCCGCTAGCCCGGGTACCGAGAGCCAGCGTGAAAATATTACTTCACTGAAATGTGAGAGCTAGCTGCTGGTACATAGAGCCAATGTGATAAAATACTTCGTTGAAATGTGAGCTAACTGCAGGTTCTGAAAGCCGGTGTGACGGCTGGCGACCGGCATCACTCAATGCCTCGTGATACCTGTGACGCGAGGTAAACGCGGATGACGAGATATCATGTTGTCAGCTAGCCACATTACTAACATGAAAACAATTCTATGCATATATGCCGCAGGGCATTTCTAACTACAAACTACCTACCAGGCCGCGTCTGCAAAAACACCGAATAGCTCACTTATTCCTGTCATGGCAGATCCTCTAAAATAAGTTCCTTGAATAGCCCATTTGTCTGTTCGTTATTCGGTAATAATTAGGTTATTCGGTCGTCTCAGGAGCGAAAAGCTTATTCCAATTTCGCCGAAACAGAGTTTTCAGGGAATGAAAATATCCGCTATTCGGGTATGAATTTAATACTGTTTACATGGCTGTGGGGCCAGATGTAAGCAAGAAAACATGCACTGGTCACATAATCAGAAGACAACAAGAAGACTCCACCACCAAAGGTCTCCGCTTGACCCTGGGGAGGTTACAGGCAAGCTATAGAACGCCTAGAGGCAAACTGTAAAAATGGAAATAAAGCCTCCGTCCCACAGCTGGGGCGCCGTTCATAAGTTTGTCCCAGACAGACAGAAGTGGGTGCAGTTTGTTGCTGTCTTATACTGTCAAGAGCACAGAGGTCGTGCAAAAAGGGTGACGCACATCCTAAAAATAAGCTTGATGACACAAAATACACTTGTTGCAAAGTGACTTGGGAGTTTTTTGAATGCCTTGTAATTGACATTATAGTGAGCAGTTTTACTCAACTATATAAATTAGCTTGAAATTAACAAAATAACTTCTCTCTTACTCTTTATTTCGTAGTTACAGCCTTGAGATTTTACAGGAACCATATACAGGATTCAGTCTAATCGCGTGACTTGAAATCACGGAAAGGGTCCGTGATAGGACTATGATGGTGTATGAGTCAGTTGTTGAGAAACTGGGTTACAGAATAAGTCATTACAGATAAGTGCGGTAGTGGTGCATGTAAGTGGGGTGAGGCGGGCTGGGGCGGGCTGGGGTGGGGTGGGGGTGTGGTGAGGAATCGGAAGGCTTCCTCGTATCCCCCTCCATTCTTACCTCTTCTTCGGAGAGGTGACGACCGACTCGTTGACACCAGAAGCAAGTCGGCGCCTACATTCTACCCAACCCTTCTTTTGCCCTATCCCCAATCCGATCAAAGCTAAAAGTAAGGGAAAATGAAAAGAGGGGAATTGAACCACTGTGTTTTCAGCTACTAAAACCAACGCTTTCACCACACGGCTGTTCACAGCGACGGCAGGCCATTCTCACTGTGGCTATAAGCCTCTCAAACATCTTCCGCTGTCTTGAAGTGCCATCCGCAGTCTTAGTGACATCACAGTGGACGAAACCTCGTCGATTTAGCCTTCACCTTTTACTAGGTTTAACTGCGCAGATGCGAGTACTTTACTACGTCATCAACCTGTGTGTACAGCCAGCGCATGCGTACTGGTGACAGCAAGGGCCGCTCCTAATGGTGGCGGTTGTCCGGGCTTTTCTACTTGCATTTAGAGACTTGAGACACCACTTTGTAAGCGAGCCGCGCACATCGAAGCGGTAAAATAACCCTACTGGGATCTATACAGGAGTTGAATGAGAACGAATGATCGAGCTCAGCTTTTAGATGTCACTGGCATGTCGCGTGCAGACCAGTCCCAGGTACCTTCTAGATGTCACTGTCATGTCGCGTGCCGACCAGTCCCAGGTACCTTCCAGATGTCACTGTCATGTCGCGTGCAGACCAGTCCCAGGTACCTTCTAGATGTCACTGTCATGTCGTGTGCCGACCAGTCCCAGGTACCTTCCACATGTCACTGTCATGTCGTGTGCCGACCAGTCCCAGGTACCTTCCACATGTCACTGTCATGTCGTGTGCCGACCAGTCCCAGGTACCTTCCAGTGCTAGTGTTCACATCCCAGTGCCGACTTAAGCAGTAACACAAAGACGTCAGTTTTTGCACGCTTCTAAGCATGTCTATGACTGTGTGTGAGTGGGTTTGCGGATGCATACTTCGTGGTTGGTTTAAATATAGAATCAGGAAAACGCTGTTGTGTTAAGATGAGATCTGGTGATCAATATGTCGTGTCGACGTCGCTGGATCAAAAACTGTTTCCTGGTGAGACCGTTGGCTCAGTGCGAATATTGGGTCGTTGTATCCCAAGTGATGACGCGTATGTTTGCTCGGCCACCATTCGGCCACGCTTGCAGCACGTGAGATCGTCTCGTGATGCAGTGTCATTATTTCGAGAGTTAAACTGAAGAACGAGTGGGAAGAAACAGCGCGAACTGCGACTATTTTTCTGTGTCTCATTTTATTATCATTCTCATATAATGTTCATTTACGCACTACATAGAAGCATTTATATAAAAAAAACCACCATGACTTAAAAACAGTTTGTGGAAATAAAAATGGAATACAGAATGAATACAAATGGAAATAGTGGAAATAAAAGCCTGCTATGGAAAAGTAGTTTTAAAAACCTATATGAAAATACATATTATATGAAAACCAACATCTTTCTATACACACTTTCCAGCTTTCCATTGGTCTAGCTTTAAAAAAGAATTTACCCCTAACCCAGTTCTCCCGCTACAGACAGGAGACAGACAGACAGAGACTGAGACAAGGACACAGACAGGTGCAGAAAATCTGGTTATGACTGGCTTCTGAATATGTATGTGCCCTTATTGGTTGAAGTAAGATCCACTTTGTTGTTCAGTTCCAAAACCACTTTGTTGTTCAGTTCCAAAACCACTTTGTCGTTCAGTTCCAAAACCAGGCAACAAAGCCAGACGCCATTAGGAAGAACAGCAGGCGAGTACCCGCCATATCTCCGGCACCAGACAACTGAACGGGGTTGTCGGTGTCTGCGAACAGAACACAGCAGAACAAAATAGAACAGTGCAGAAAAGATTGGAGCAGCACAAAAACAGAATACAAAAGACAATGTTTTAGCACCAATACTATTATATTGACTAGTTAGAGTGCAAAAAGACAGGCATAAGACAGACAGACTGAGTTTCAAGCTGAGCTGGTGAGCTTTATAAGTATTTATTGGTTGTTACTATTATGAATTATATACAATCTATGTGATTTGTAAACAAAGTAAAGTAACTGTTACAAGATCACACAATGCGTGACAGATGATCTCGAAGTCAGATGTCGCTATGAAGGTAGAGGAGAGAGTAGGGGTCGAATGGTCACGTGATAGCTGTGGTGGCTGGCCTGGTGGCAGTTTGTCGTTATCCCTGCTGTCCGCTCCTACTACTGCACTAATTCTATGTAGTACATTTAGAAACTGTCTTATTTAGGTCCTAGATTTACGTTTTGAAATACCTGGTGCCCTAAAATTTTATAAAACGCTTTAATTTCAAACATTCCATTAATAATTATCTAGATTCAGATGGTTTTAACTCCTTGCATTGTAAGTTCCAAAATATATTTCCAGACTTCCTTGGGTGGATTTAGGGATGATTTGAAATTAAAGCGCATACTCGGGCCACGCCGGTTTATAAATACAAAACACTTTGTGGTTTGTTTGGTTTGTTGCTAGATTTGTCATGTATTGGCTACTGTGTGAGCGGGTAAGGGCCGTGCGAGGATGTAGGGAGAATACCTGTCAGACTGTCTCTGTAGAGGTTCACTTCACAGGGCAGCATATGGGCCAGCAGGGTCCGCCCTGCTTCACTCCCAGACAGGGTGTAGTACCTGAGGAGGGCCCAGGAGTCCTGGTGCTTCATGCACGGCTCGCGCAACATGGCGGCTGTGATTGCGGATTTGCACTCCATCGTGCACACGCCGAACGGCTGGGGAAAAGAAGACAGGGTTTTAATTAGCCTGGAAGTTTGTCATTCTGTTTGGGTTTTTTTTGTTCAGTGTTCACAGTTTCTCAGCTTATCAGACTGTCTGAAGATTGCCAGTCTGTTAGAACGTTTGCGGTCTGTCTGAGACTTGCCATGTCAGAATGTGTGGGGCCAAGCAGGGTGACCTTCGCTGGGGGATAACTGTCATTGAGCCTTGTAGCTTTGAGACTTGAGATTTGCGTGACTGAGTCTCTCGAGCAGTCTTTGGAGATGTGCACATTTTTGTCGGTCGTGTAACATCGTTGTTGTCGAAACATAAACTGAAGATGATTAACAAAAGTCATTTTCCACAAAATAACACGAGCTCTTATCTACACTGAAACCTGTAGTACAAATCTTAGATGAAATCGTTCAGTTCCACATAAAATCAGTATGGATGGATTGCATGAGGGTGTTCATAAGAGTGGTCTTTAAGACCTATTCACAGTGTATTTTAGGTACATGCCCTCCTTTATGACAGCAGATACAAACTTATGCAAGCCATCCCAGGATCTTTTACGTACCACATAGTGTAACAGTCATAAAACCATAGATCTATGACACGTTGCATATTTTAATATAGACTTTCGTAAGGCCTTTCTTAACCAGATGAATTGTGCGTCTTAGATCGGGGAACGTTGTCATGGTTACATAGGACCAGGTAGGTTCGACAAATTGCTGCCTGTAGGTTCGATAAACTAGGACGAACATTCTTTCAGCTAATAAATCTCTTAGACACACCATTCACGCTCACCTTGCAGGCTGAAGTGATGTCACGGAAGAAACTTGTTGTGCTTAGCTGTAGACCGAATTTAGACCTCTCTGTCTTATTACACCCCATCTGCGTGCCTGGGTCACAGTCAATAATGGATTTATAAACAGATGCGCACCGTTTAACGGGCATGTTCTCCGCTGGGTAGAACAGCAGGAAACCAAAGCACATTTCGTCAGGAGTACCCTCCCCCATAAAAGTTGTGGCCGGCTTGTCTGTTGATTTAAAGTGGCACGTGGTTCGGATCACGTCGCCTGGTCTGACCACGATCGGTTCATCAAATCTGTACACAGCACGCAAACAGAAAAAGATCGGTAGTAAGATCTGTACACAATGCGTCCACAGAGAAAAGAAATCGATAGTCCACAATACATAAACAGAAAAAAATCGATATTCATGATCAAATCTGTACACAGTCGGTAAACAGAAGAAGATCGATAGTCGAATCTGTACACTGTAAGTAAACAGAAACATATTGATATTGACAAAAGATATACATTTTACAGATATAACAGCCAGTAGAGTAGGAACCCTGTCCGTCACTAAGTCTTTAGTAAAGGCTTCGGCCAAGCATTACTGTTAGTGGCGATATTATGACCACACTATTAGAATCTTCTACCGCAGTCCTAGGGTAGACGAAATCTACTTCCTTTCTATGCCGAATGTCGATTGTATGCACCTGAATTTCATGCAGAAAACTCATCCATACACTCTTATGATTTTCAATTTATTCGTAGGTCGTATACTCTCGGAATACCTTTCAAAGTTACAAGATGTTTTAGAACACTAGACAACTTGGTTGGGCACCCTAAATAGAGTACGGGAGCTAGGATTGACTGTACATATGGCAAGCATAAGAAGGCTCAGTTATTTTATACGAACATATACTTAGTATCTATCTGAAATAGTGGAGTTGTACCAGAATGACATACGTACGTATAAACTGCGGGACTGTCGTAGCTATACGCGTTCTCCTGGGTGACGTAACTGAGAAGATTTCCTTCCCGGTGATGCTCTATATACATGCTTTTCCCTAAAAATATACCAACACCCATCAACCACGGCGTGACCACACACACACACACATTTATCTTTTAACAAATGACGATCTTTCACACTAATCCTGGTTTGTTATTAAAGCTATAATCTCTTCTGTAACGTCAGACCTAGCAAAAATCTAGAATTCAGCTCAACTCCAAGAAAAACAAATTAGAAATTGGAGCATGTACATTTTCGCAGACTGCAGTCTCCGCAAGGGTGATATCAACATTCAAGTGCTTCTAATCAGTCACTACTTGTCAGAATTAGACGCTTTCCTGTAAACGGAAAGTGTTCAAGTTAGAACGCTTATTTTGTGACTAAAACAGAACGCATTTTTACATTGATCTAGAACGCTTTAGACGTGTTGGGGCTAAACTAGTGTAAAAAGTGTTCTGGTCTGTGTTCTGGAGAGTGTTCACATTGCCAGAAAATGTGTAAGTGGTGTTCTGATAATGTTCCAGATGAGTGCCAGCAGCAAGTGTTCAGTCAACACTCAACACTTAGAACACACGTAGCGCACATCTTACATACTGCTTACACACGCAGCACACGCTCTGCACTTACTTTAACACTTTTTACGTGTCATTAGTGTTACAAATATTCAGAGTGTAGGAAATGATTTGATCCTATGAGGAACGCGCTTACCTGTAATTACGGGTGCCCGGTGGATGGATGGATGTTTCGTTTACTTGTGACGGGCCAACATCCTCTTCTTGGTGTATTTAATGTTATGTCATAATGTTTCTTATTAAAGTCATTGTCACTATTATTGGAGATTTTTCGGATTTGCGTATCCTTGTACTTCTAAGCTTATTTGCCAGGACGCGGCACTTCCGCCCACCCCCAGGTCTTTCTATGAAACGTCACTACATCGTATCTGCCCTGGTGCCATGACATGTCGTTTACGTCACCGAAGAAGCAGGTACCGCTGTAAGAGAAAGGACGTTACCCAGGTAGTGCATGTGGTTGACCGGTGTAAGAGAAAGAACGTTACCCAGGTAGTGCATGAGGTTGACCAGTGTAAGAGAAAGGACGTTACCCAGGTAGTGCATGAGGTTGACCGGTGTAAGAGAAAGAACGTTACCCAGGTAGTGCATGTGGTTGACTGCGGAAGTGACGTAGATGTCCCCCTGGAGAAGATTTCGGGTGCAGGTTGCCGTGCAGTCGGAGGTTGCTATGGTGACGTCCGTGTAGGGTGGAATCTCCAGGTAATTTTGACCCGTCATCAGCGTACCCAGGTTGTAAGGTCGAAGGTTAGGAGTGTAGTACAGGGTCATGCCTGAACTGTCCACGAAGTCCGAGCGTCGAAAAGGGTTGTTCCAGTGGTACTGCAGACGGAAGTATTACAAAACATTAGGTAAAGATGTGGTGCTGCCGGAGAAAGGGAGAAGTTAGCGAGATAATTCAGGAGAGAACAATAGCGATCATACGAGCCGGAGGTGACAGCATGAGAGAGAACTTAATAACTCTTAAATTCACACACACACACACCACACCACACCACACTCACAAACACACACACGTACGAATACAATACACAAGCGATTTCCAATCTCTCTCTCTCTCTATCTTCCCACCTCTCCCTCTCTCCTCCTTCCTCTGTTTGTGTGAGAGAGAAAGAGAGGCGTTTGACCCATTTAAAAGGGGCAATCACAAATTAACAGAGAGAGAGAGTGTGTGTGCGCGCGCGCGCGCGTGCGCCCGTGTGTGCGTGTTTGTGTGTGCGTGTTTGTGTGTGTGTGTGTGGGCGTGTGCGTGCGTACGTTTGTGCGTGCGTGCGTGAGGGAAAGAGAGAAAATATGAAAATATAGACTGTTGGAACTCTCCTTGGTGGCAGTGCTAACATTATATAGACAAAAATGTTGGCGTGACACTGTCCGGAAGTTCATTACTACAGCAAGAGCTCTGTGTAGTCACCCGCCAACACACGAACGTACAACAATAGCACACTTTTATGCAGGGACAGGCACCTGCAGCAGCAGCCGCTTGTAGCCGGTTCTGCCAGCCTTGAAGCCCGCCATGGGACTGAAACACTCGCCGTTCAAGCCCACCGTCCAGGCGCCGAGGATGTCGTTGCACCCTCCCATGCTGCACTCGAATGGTTTTCTCACGGAGTAGCTGGAAAACTGGGAATCTGCGAATGACTGGATATATTGAACATCGATTATGTGTCTACTTCGAATGTACATCGACAAAGAAGAAGACGACGATAAGGAAAACGAAATGAGAAAAGGTCGATAAAGAAGAGAATTCTCAGTATTTGTTTATTAGTTTGCCAGACGGTCCGCTGGCTGGCAGTTTGGCCTGAGGATTTCATGCAACACGTTAGGATGAAATAAAAGGGAAGAAAGCAGTCGGTAGAGTGTGGTGTTGGTGGGGGGGGGGGGGTTTGAAGGGGGGAATCATGTGTTCAGCTAGAGTGCATCTTCATAAAGTTAAATGTCGTAAGCCCGCCCAAAATCAGGCATTACAAAACTCAAGACCCTTTCTTAGGCATGAGGTAAGAGATCAGAAATAGGTCCTTACCGTCAGGACATCCAAACAGCAACATGTGGTGCATGACGTAGCTGTTGTTGATGATCGGGGTAGCGGCGATGATGTGGAAGTCGGTGGTGGTGTTATCGAAGTCGAAGAAAGAACACATGTAGGTTGTCTCCTTAGGGGGCACTGAGGTCGGCGGCAGCCTCAGCTCCACCTTGCGGACATCCGCTAGAAAAAGGATTTAAACATTTTTTTTACTTTAATGTCTTTCTATTTAAGCATCAGCGATCATGATAGTCAACTGCATTTATTACCTGTAGTGTTGAGATATGGACAGACAAACGCGTCACTCTTGCAGGAATCAGCTATCCAATCTTTCTGAAATTTGTACGCCTCGCCCGCTGTGGCAGGAACTGGCTTCATCTGACATAGTTCGCTGTCCAACGGCTCGCATATACCTGGAAATTACCAATCGCAACACCTGTTGTAAATCTGTTTATCTTCCGTTTCTTCATTTTTAATTCAACTGCTACGGAAATCGTTCCGTAGCAGTTGAATTAAAATTTGTAATTTCATACGGGTAGATTTAACCACCTATGGGCTCTTACGAACATCGTTCAAAACACAAGCCTCAAATAGATTAAATGAACGTGAATTTTAAAAACAAAAGATACAAATTCCCAAATTATTAACCAACACACACTCTTCGTTTTTTTCTACAACTCTTTCCACACCGCTGATCACAGCAGAGTACAGAATTCTCATCAATTTAGAGGATATAGTTGTGTGTACACATAAGCACCTCGTGCTTCTCGCTGATGCCAATGAGATAAGAAAATAACATAAGACAAGAAGCAGTTGGTGCTTTCAGAGGCAGAGACCTGCAAAAGTTTTCCCGTTGTCAGCGTCGTATCACCACGGCAAGGGTTTGCCTAACCCGTCAAACCAGAAATTCAAACGAATTACGTTGCACATATATACATTTAAATATTTCAGTGTCTTATACATATAAACTGCGACAACTATTTAATGTTTCTCAGTTCTGCACTCAGATCAACAAAAATAAGCTAACCACTTGTTTAACCCGGGTAAAATAATAATATGATAGTAACCAACCAGGATGTGTGATACCAGTTGTTTTTTCAGGTGTGGCACCAGGTGTCCAGACACACCTGGGGTCTCCCAGCTCCTCACCGTTACTTCTGCCGTCTCCATCAGAATCCTCCTGACACAGTTCTCTCGTCCAATTCTGCGCAATGTTACGTCATAGCAAATCTGTTATTGTTCCCCCAGCCCACTTATTAGGCCAATTTCACTTAGTCAGATCACGTAAATGTGTCTCTGAAAAAATATCGCTATGCCTATTTCAGGCGGAAAGAAACTATAGCGGATATTATTATTATTATTATTGTTGTTGTTGTTGTTGTTGTTGTTGTTGTTGTTCACGCTGATGAATTTTCTTGTCCTTTGTGAAGCGCCCATGTGGGGGTGGGTGGGTGGGGAGTTGGGAAGAGAGATTCGAAATCTGACCTCCTGGTCCTTATAGACGAATGATCCTCCAACTGAGCACCTGAGGGGAAGGAAATCGTTCTGCTATTGGAAGAAGAAAGACAGTGAGCGGGGGTGTGTAATTTAATGAGCGGAGGTGTGTAATTTAATGAGCGGAGGTGTGTAATTTAATGAGCGGAGGTGTGTAATTTAATGCAAAGAGTTAGCCAATCTGTGAATGAAAACAACTCACGTGTCCCGCCTGAGCAAAGGCCAAGCCGAAGAAGTTCCTGGATCCGCCGCCCTGACTGTTCATGTGACCCACCCCGTGCCACAGGTAGTTATCCTTACATGGGTGGGCCACGCGCACTCCGTTAGGGATGCGGTCTTCATAGTTCTTGTAGCTCAACGTCATTGGAAGGAAGGAAAGAACCACCAGAATGCAGACAAATCTGTAATCAGTTTGACGGAGTGACGGAGAAATAAAATGTGTAATCTATTACTTCAGTTTTTGAACTTGTTTAATCTATTGCTATACAAAATATCTTGAAAAGAGTTTTCTCAAAGAGAACCTGTCCTAAGACCTGATACTATGTAAAATATGTGACACAGATACGTGTTTCAAATGCGTTTATCTTTTGACTAAAATACAGTCCTTGACCCTTTCCGAGACTGAATGCTTGATGTCAGTGTATTTTACATTCAGTTGATGGCTGTGCTTTCCCCCCTTTCCTTTGAGGACTGGTTTGCCGCAAGTTGATGCCATAGTTGTTTAAATGCGTTGAAAATATGCTTCAAGAATAAAATATTCAGGCATACGCTAGTCCAGAAATAGGAAGAAACTACTTGCACGTGCAGAAAATGTTCACTCTACTCTTAACTCTATATTTCGTCATCCATGACCCTGCAAAAACCATTTGCAAGATCTTTGAAAGTGATTACTTGTACAAGTACTTTAGCTTCTATTTGTTCTTTGCGGTCTAAAGCAGCAAACCTATATTCAACGCAAGATTTCAACTGCTTTTTTTTTACTGTATATACATTCCCTTTTACTTCCAGAGGAAACACGAGAACTGAGTTCTCTTAAGTCCACACAGTCATGAAAAGATTAACATGGGAAAAGAGTATGGACCGAATGTATGGTGTTAGCAATGCGTTTTTTTTTTCAGACTGCAAAGGCAAACATCATGGCCGCTAAGTGTCGGGACTCTCCAATACCGCCAAACATAATAGAACTTATTGTCACTGTGACCTATGACCTGTGACTTGTGTGACTGTATTTTACGATCGAATGATCAAAACGAACACAGCAGACAACGTTGTCGCAAAGTATGGAATCAGCCAATTCGACGGTTCGGAAATGAAAATCAGTTAGGTATTAGCAAGTTATAACTGACAACTTCCTTAGTTCCTTCCCCATCAATGAAAAGAACCTGATCATGTGGTTAAATGTAATCTTTGCATGTATGGCGGCTTAAGGTAGATATATCAGACTAACCTCACTTAGGAGACACGACTTTCACCTGGTTTTAATTGTAACCTGTCGCTTGCAAAAAAACATGCGAGTGATCAATTTTTGACTGGACGTCTTCATATCTGCGTCAGTTAAGTGTAGTTTTCTGTTTAAGTCTATTAGCTGATAGGAGTGGAGTGTTTAATGGAACGCAACAAGTCTTCTCAAACTTTTTAAATTTTTGGGGGGTAGATGGACAGACTTTGTAATTTATGCTGTGATTACGGCCAGTGCATAAACCAGAAAAACACTCAAAATTTACTACTAAGAAAAGCCTTCGAGGCATTTTAGCCTGGCTTTGAAACATCAAGAATAAATTCTAATAGTGAGTAGTTATAGTTATTTCACGAAAGACGCTCTCAAATTAGCCACTTATTACATCTGGGTGAAAACAAATCCGCAACTGAAGGAATCCTATTTGCCGCTAAAGGAAATTGCATGCGAATTCTTTTCAGTCTCAAAAGGTGCTCGCTATTCACGTGTCCTTGTGCTTCTGCGTTCTTGGGCTTTTGCCTTCTCTACATTCACGTACAATGCGTCATCTACACACGTAGATGTCCACAAACTGCGGTACAGAAGAGACGTGGCACCGCGTGATCTAGCGCATCCTGCATGTAGATTAGCAGTAGAGGATGATGGAGATTTTCTCTTTTTCTGTAAGGCCTACCGTGAGATCAGTCGATGTGCTCCCCTGTTGCTAAATGTCCGACATTCAGATATGAACAGTGTGTCGTGGGTCTTAGGCGACACCACTGACGAAAGCATCAAGCAATTTCATCTTTCTGTGCAAAGCCTTACAGTTCGAAACACCTATGCCAAACGAACAGTTCGGTCAAAATCTTATGGAAATCACTGATTGTCACCATTTTTCTTAAACTTCAAAGGACTGGAGTATCATCAGTGGGCTTTGTTTATACATGTACATATTCATACATTGTATATATTATGTGTGCTCGATAGGCACGCTTTGTAAAACAGCTCCTGTGTGTAAATGGAAGCTTGTCTGAATTTTCCTCATGTAGCCCGCTATGTAACAATTTATCTATCAACGCTGCATGCGTCGGCTACCGACCTGGCGATTTCCTTCGAAAAAGTTACAAAAGTTCACACACACACACACAAGCACGCACGAACACATTTTCAAAACTTACCTTTGTGTCATGGTGGCTTTTGTATGTCTTTACAAACGCTGCCTGTTCAAGTTCTTTTTTGTTCTCCCTGACCGACTTTCAGTCTGTGCGGTTCTCGAACAGTGGTTCCAAGATGAATTCAACTCGTCAGTTCGTGGCCTGTGCACTCTTTACCGGAAAGCGTTGCCGTGCTGCTTGATCTGGTCTTATAAGCGAATCAGGTTGATGAAAGGGTCATGTGATTCTTTGAGGATCCTGACTCACACGAGAACCCATAAACTCTCAGGGTTTACTTTATGCTCGGGAACGAAGGGGGTGCTGCTTGTGTGACGCCCGTGGGTCTGTGAAAGCGGGCGTCTGTAAAGATTTTGCGAGGCTTCCTTATTGCGCAAGCCTGCTGCATTTTACATGGGTAAACAGATTCTGTCACCACCAGCACCCAAAGCCGGCCGCTGCAGTCGACCTGTCCTATCCCCTTCTAGACCAGGCAGCATGCGCGCGCCCTGCTTTTGTTGGTAGGCCACAGAAGCGCTCGTTTTCGGGGTCCCCAAGTCTGAATCCATTCTCACTGCGAACGTTGACGCAAATCTGCGTACAAGCTGGTGGATAGAAAGACATGCAAACATTTTACCAGCTTGTCAAAATGGCAGAGTAAGTTGCATCCCGAACAACGAGAATATCCTGCCTGTGATCCCAGTGCTTTCAGTACAACTCGCCCTGCTGCCGTCAAAGTGTATTTCTATCAGCTAGTCTGAAAGGAGAACCCATAGTCTGCTTCAACCACCAACTAAAAGCGAAGCTTCTATAAAAAAAAAATAAAAATAAAAATAAAATAAGGCCGGCAACAGAAAGATCGAATGCAGGTCAAATCACAACCTCCAACATTATCAACATTTTTTCGAAAGTGTGTAGCATAACTTTCAAAGTTTGCCCAGTAACTGAATAATGAATATAATAGTAATAGACTGCAGACACTTCAATAACCGCATTTTTACCCAAAGGTTAGATCCAGTACACTTTCTCAAACCTACTACATAAATAAATAATAAAATAAAATGTGGATTTTTAACGCGCGAGAACACATTTCATGCACACTTCGCGCGGACGATGGACAGAGACACGCTAGTGAAAACAACGAACACACACAGAGGGAACACAGAGATACAACTTGACTGTACTACTTGTTTTGTTTTGTCCATTCGTCTCCGTCGCTTGTCCATTGTCTATTTTCTATTTTCTTTCTTCTGTTTTCGTTGTTGTCGTTTTTTCGTCGTTTTTGTGTCGTCCTGATGAAGGGGTAGTGCCCCGAAACATGTAGATTGTCTTTGTCTTTGTCATGTCTTAGCTTGGTCCAGTTCCCTTGTTTTAAATTTAAGATAGATTTTACTCCAAGCGGCAGTCACCTGTTTTTCTTGCAAACCTCTCATAGGTAAGGAAATCTGTAGGCACTCACTTTTCCGTTTGCTGCCCGTCCCGCACCGAATGCATGTGACCCTGTCATAGGGTTGCATCAAAAATTCAATTTTTCTAAGAAACATTATTCCCAAAAGTGTTCCTACTTCTTTGTTGTTACCTTAATTGCCAAAAGGCGCAGTCACCCGTTTCTTTTCTCTGTAATGTTCCTACTGTTAAAATTTTGAGAAAACAATTAGCCGTTTGATGTGGCCATGTTTGTATGCAAATATATTCTAGGAACATTTGGAAACCACCCTGGCCTAATAATGCACTCACAGTGTAATGTGTATTTATAATGCTATTGGTCCTGTTTTGACAGCTGAAGTGTGAAGTGGTACAGACTGAAGGGAGGACAGTTTTGCTGTGGCTGTGCACCCCCTTCCCCCTTTTCACCTGCAGCCAGGTAGGCCAAGCTTTGTAATGTTCTTCTTCTAAGCATATCCCTTCACTTTCTGGTCAAATCTGAGGCTGCAGCACAAATAAGGACACAAGGTTCTGAATAAACCTCCGTGACACTAGTTTAGGGACAGCATTTTATGCTGAGAGTAATACGTGCTGACTGCAAGTTGGGATGTACACCCGGGTACCGGCTGGCTCTTTTTAAAGAGCTCTTTTAAAAAAGTTCTTTTAAGGGAACAATGAAAACTATGTCTTTGTAGGGACTTCTTCTCCGGGTAGCTACCATGGAATCTACCTTACCTGGGCTGTCCAATAAGCTCCTTACCTATATCACCGAAAATGTGATTGAAAAAGACTTGGAAAAGAAACCTGGCTTAGACACTGTACATGTTATGTTGATCTTTTGTGTTTGTAGTCTGTATTGTACACCTAAAAGCTAATCGCATCGAACAAGATTTAATTACACTAGTTTACTCCGCCATCTTCTAACCAGGGGACACCACTCTGTGTTCTATATGCCGTATGCACACAATCTATAACAGTGCAGACTCTAAATCAATACCTTGAAACCTAAACTTCACCTGCACATGAAAAAGATCCATAACAAGACTTAAAATATGACAATTACTTCCAGAGGTCAGAAATGAAGTGCGTGTAATGTAAAAGGTAACTTTTATTATTATTATTCAAAGGAGGGGTGGGGGTGCAGTATTGAGTATATTATTATACTACATAACTTTAACATACTACTTACTAGTCATAGTGTCAGTGTGAAGCTGAGAACAACTATATATTGCTATATTTTCTGCCCACATTACTGGACAGATCTTACCGTTTACATTTCTGGTTGCTGTTTTGCGTGCAACAGCACGTCATTCAGACCTACAAAATCGCACGATGCGTGATAGATTGAAAGTGACCTATAGCCATTGGAGCTACTGCTCCGCCTCTAAGATCAAATTGCTAGCAGGCTGGCCCGGTTAACGTCGGACGAAAATAGTACAGATCAAATCTAATCCTGTGCATTTTAAGAGCGGTTTTTGATGAGCGATTTCTGCCCAGATCTCTGTGCCTATAAAGAATATTCGATCCAGTTGTGCTGACATTACACTGTCCTTTCTTCTGGAAATGTCTGGATTTGTTTCCTATGACTTATTTCGTGTGACTTAGTATAGTCGTGTGCACTCGGGGCTTAGGAGGCGGTTTTTATCTAAATATGGGTCCTGCTTGACGGATTCGTAGAATTCGGACTGTCTTCTCTATATAAAAGCACGACATAAAATAGCAATGAAAAATGGGTCGATCAAAAAACAATTTATACAATGTGTAAGTAATTTAATCGTTCTCTCTCTCTCTCTCTCTGTCGTTGATGTGCGTGTGTGTGTGTTTACATTTGTTATGTGTGAAGGAGAGAGAGGAGAGTGTGAGTCAATGAGAGATAAAGAATACCTTCATACAAGCGAGAGAGAAGTGCAGGAGAGAGAATTAAAGGAGGCGCAGAGAAAACAGAGAAGTAAAGAGTAAAAAGAAAAGAAGAAAACAGCGAGCACAGCAGACCTAGCTGGTCAGAAGGTCTGGGTGCAAGCTGGGGCCTCATATAATACACCTAAGATATTAAAGATTTTGTGCTGCCAGCTGGCATTACTTATAGCGCCCTGACTCCGGGGCTCTGGATTGAGTCAAGGTTGCTTATGGACGTAAAACAAGCAGTTAGGGGCTCTCAATAATCAAAACTGAGAAATTAGTTGAGTCAGACTGAAACGCAGTGCTAAACAAAGCGAATCATTTTCATTGTGCTGTTTTATTCTTCTGTGTTGCAGTAAATACCCAAGCATACATGCGAACATGTTTAGAATGAAAAAAGAAAACATGTGAAGGCGTACATAATAGAATTTCGACAAACATCTCGTCTGTTGTCTTCGTTTCTATGTCCCTTCTCCCTACCCCTTCCCTAATTCTTCTCCCTCTTCTCTCTCTCTCTCTCTCTGTCTCTTACGCTAACTCCCGTCTGTCTCCCCGCTGAAACTCTTTGGGTTGTTTCCCTTCAATCCCCAACACCTACGCTTATTCATACCGGACAGTCTCTGGTCTGCAAACATCTTATCAGGTTATTTACGATGTCGACTTTGGTAATAAGAGTAATTTCTCATTTGTTGATAGGAGTGATCTCCACTTTGTTTTTCAGCTCTGAGATCAGAAGACAGACGCAGGGGTCATGAAGACGAACCGCAGACGAGCAACCCTCATGTCCCTGCACCAGATCACAGGATGGTGTTACGGGAGTCTATGCAACACATGGTCATATAACAGAAACCCCATTATTTCCACGGTAAAACAAATATTTGCAAGGTATAAGTGCGAAATATAGAAAAAGAGGAAAGAATGAAAGAGAATGCAAGGAAGAAAACAAGGAAATAGGGAAAAAACGAACGAACGAAAGAACAACAGAACAAAAAAACGACCGACAGGCAGAAGGAAACAAATTTAAGGAAAGAAAAAAAGAAGGAAAGTTGCAAACATTCCCCACTCCCTGTACTTCTGGAAAATTTTCTCTTAGATTTGGAAATTCCTCCGTTTCTAGAGAAAATTATAACGGTTCGTGGGCGTATGACGGAACAGAATTAAGGGTCATGAACTTTGAATGGCGCTGATGGCAACACAAGATCCATCGCTGCAGAGCTACGACTGGCAGTTAACTGGTCAGTAAATTGTGTGTGGAGGGCTGAGTGAGGACAGTCACAGAACGTACCAAAAGTATATGTACCTTTCGACCTGTTTTGGCAGAGGCTTTTTTCACACGGTAGGATATGGGCCAGCAAGGTCTGGCCTGCGTCACTGCTGGACAATACGTAATACCGGAGGAGGTCCCAGGATTCTTGGTGCCTCATACAAGGTTCGCGCAACATGGCGGCTTTGATCGCCGCTTTGCACTCATCTATGCATACACCAAACGGCTGAAAAACAAAGACTAGGGTTTGTCAGTCCCGACGTGTTTAAAGTCGTGGTTTTGGCAGTCTGTTTGAAATCTGGCATTATGCTCCTATTCTGTCTGCTCAGTCAGGTTTCCTCGCCTGTTTGTATGAGTTTTTCAGTGTGTTTGAGGCCGACGTATGCCGGAAGACTGGAGGCTTGTAATTTTGAGATTTTTGTAAGAAGCCTGTTGAAAATAAACTGCGATAGAAAGTTGGAGCATCTACCGAAAGTTCAGCGTCAGTAGATTATCATTTTCTGAGCTGCCATGTGGGTTACAGCATGTCGCGTGAAACGAGAAGGATCTGAAATGAGCCCAGAGCTCTGCTTACAGCGTGATACGTTATACCGACTAGGTCTTGATTAAGATGTACCTTTCTCTTTTATCATGTATGTTATAATAGTAACAACAATAATAAGTCTATCATAGTCTGTTTTGATAATCTTTTTGATATGTTGTATGCTATAATGAAAAGATTTAAGACGCACCAACTCTGTTACGTTAAGTGAAAAAAAAAACTCAGGTATATATATATATATCGCCTTTTTGATACTTTATGCTTTAATATAATGATTTTGAACATGATTCTGTGTGTTCTGAAGTAATGAGTTTTTAATTCCCAGTTTGCATTAGTAGCAGGTTATAATCATCTGCTTACTACATCCTACCTTGCAGACGGAAGTGATGTCATGAAAGAAACTGGTCGTGTTTAGCTTCGGTCCGAACTTTCCTCTCTCTTGGTCATCACAACCATATTGTGTTTTGGGGTCGCAGTCAATGATGGACTTATAAATGCCCACGCACTGTTTCGGGCTATGGATCAGCATGTTCTCTACAGGGTAGAACGACAAGAAGCCATAGCACATTTCGTCAGCAGTTGTCAGCCCCATGAAAGTGGTTTTGGGCTTGTCGGTAGATTTATAGTGACACGTGGTTCTCAGCATGTCACCTGGTTTCACCTCCACTGGTTCTTGGAATCTTCCCAGAGCAAGAGGTGGAAAAAAGGGAAAATGTCGCTAACGAGGTATGCAGTATAGAAGTTGCAGAAAGAAGAAAAAACAGCAATTCTCCCAGTTGTGTTAAAATGGCACATGAGGTTTAGATTCTGAAAACTAACAGGTCATTTATGACAGGTGGTTGGTGGGCAGCGGGCAGCAAAGGCACTAGTGCACTTTTTGTGCTACTAAGACCGTAGTCGAGGGAATTGTAAGCAGTGTCCACTAATGCAGTAGTTACACACCTGAAGACAATCTACAACTTATTTTGTAGCTAACCACCTACATACCTGTAAATCGTAGGAGAGTCAAAGCTAAATGCGGATTCCTCTGTGAGATACCGCAACATTTTTTCCTCACGGTGATGCTCTATATACATTCTCTTACCTTAAAAAAGAAACAAACAGTAATGCGTGCGTAGTTTAGCACTTACAAACAAAAACATATTATTTATAGAACTTCTGGTATTTTTTAAAAATTGTGTATTTTTCATCAGAATCGTCATCGTCGTCATTATGATCACCATCTCAATCAGCTCCACATTGTCGTTATCATCTTCTCTTCTTTTTCCTCGTCATTATCGTCGTATTGTCATCATCATCGCTATCGTCATCATCGTCTTTTTCGTCTACAGGAGTCTGCTTAAATTGTCATCCGCAGGAGACAATATGAAGCATTTTATACAAACCCCTCTACCGCAGACATTTATAGCATCAACATTAGTATAAAAAGGAACAAGTGACTGTCGCTCAGAGATAAACCTAAGTTAATAAAAACGGAGCCGAGCCAAGCTGAATTAATAGACGACACAGACAGCCGACAGTTTCGTAACATTGCCCCTTCGTCAGGACAACAAAAACACAGAGACAAAGACAAATAAAGGCAGAAACAGAAGATGTCGTTGCCTTCATCTGTTTTTGCCTTTATCTATCTGTCTTTATCTCTCTCTCTCTCTCTCTCTTTGTTTGTGTTTGTGTTGTCTCGACGAAGGGGTAATGCCCAGATACTGTCGCCTGTCTGTGTCCTCTATTAATTCAGCTTGGCTCAGTTCCGTTTTGTTAACTTATCAATAGTAGTCTTTAAGTCCTTTTCTTCTCAACGAACGTAACGCTGCACAAAGACCGCGGTTAGTTACCCAAGTAGTGCATGTGGTTGTACGCTTCCGTGATGTAGATGTCCCCCTGTAGGATATTTCTGGTGCAGGTTGCCGTGCAGTCGGAGGTTGCCATGGTATCGTCAGTGAAGGGAGGAATCTGGGTAAAGTCCTGACCTATCAACAGTGTACCCAGGTTGTACTTCCGGAGGTCAGGAGTGTAGTAGAGGGTTAGTCCAGAACTGTCCACTAACCCCGAGCGTGCAAAGGGGTTGTTCCAGTGAACCTGCAGTAATTAAATTGAATTAAATTAAATTAAATTAAATTAAATTGTGCTTCATGTAGAATGATTACAGTCTGGGTATGCACTTGTGCTTCATATTAGAATCATTACAGTCTGGATATCGATTTATGCTACTTGCTTGAACCAGAACAATGTCTGAGTACATATTTGTGTTTTGTGCCAGAATTATTCCATAACTGTAGGGTTGTACATTTAATTAATTCTGACTTGTGTGAGACCAGCCTTTGGTCACTAGACGCGGACTTCAAGAACACGTACAACAGACTGTCTCTACTGATTTAACTGAAGATTTATACAGAATAGAGAAAATTTTGTAGAGCATTGCTGTCCTTATAGTCAACAGTTGTGGATACGAAAACACATTAAAGATACAGGTGCCAACCTGAAGTAGCATCCTCTTGAACCCAGTCTTCCCAACTTTGACACCCGCCGAGGGGTGAATACAAACGCCGCTGGTCCCAAATGTCCAAGTGCCGATGACGTCAACACAGTCCCCTCCCATTACGCTCTCAAAAGGCTCCCTCGCTGGAACGCTTCTGAACGGGGAGTCTGTATATACACATACAGTGATTGTCAGTCCAGGTTAGTGTGCGGTCAGGATGACGCAGATGAGTTAGCACCAACACCAGCAAAAAGAAAACGGCCGCTACCATCATCAATCCTGCAGTATCCGTCATGAATTATCCATCGTGCATTATTCATCATACATTATCTATCGTGCATTATCCATCGTACATTATCTATCGTGCATTATCCATCGTGCATTTTCATCATACATTATCCGTAGTACATTATCCACCGTGCATTATCCATCGTGCACTATCCATCATACATTATCCATCGTGCATTATCCATCATGCATTTTCGTCATACATTATCCATCATACATTATCCAACGTGCATGATTCATCATACATTATCCATCATACATTATCCACCATCCCTTTTCTATAGATAAAAGACTGTTTCTTTGTCGACTGGTCCATATTTGATGAGCGGTAGGGTGACTAAGCAAAGGAAGGAATGAGGGAGGCTCACAGGTTCTGACTGAACACGTGTAAATCTTAATTTAAAACAAGATCACTCAGTAAGGAGCGCAAACGTTTCACACAAGACGTACGCCAAAAGCCCTCATAATGAAAGTGAAGTCAAGATGTTAGAAGACAAAAAAAAGTAGATCTCCGTCCCTTACCATCAGGACACCCAAACAACAACATGTGGTGTATGATGGAGCTGGTGTTCATGATCGGGGTGGTGGCGATGATGTGGAAGTCGGAAGTAATGTTCTCGAAGTCAAAGAACGCGCATATGAAGGTCGTGAGCTTAGTGGGCACTGGGGTCGGCGGTAGGCGCAACTCCATCTTGCGGACATCCGCTGGTCATCAAAGGGAAATAAAAACATCTGAGAGCTAGTCGTGTCTCTATCGAGTGTGAGTGTTTAAACCTCTGTTTACGTATGTTTTATTGTAGTAAATTCTCACATGAGTCTTTTACCTGTGGTGTTCAGGTATTCGCAGACAAATTCATCTGACTTGCAGGCGTCAGCTATCCAGTCTCTTTGATATTTGTACGCCTGTCCCGGCGTGGCAGGGACTGGCTTTTTCTGACATTGTTCACTCTCCAACGGCTCGCATATTCCTGCACATTAACAAATCGTACATATGTGGTGTGGTGAATGAAATTTTTCCTCTTTTAATTGTTGTTATAGAAGAGCAGGTTAAGATATGATTTTGTGAAAACACAGATTAAATCCTACTGTTAGCTCTCTGATGGGTGTAACAGGAAAATTATTAGAAAGGGAAAACATTTAGAAATCTCTTAGAAGTTTTGTACGGACGATTGGTTGATTGCTTGACGTCCAGTCGTAAACGAGCTGCATATCATGACGGTGTTGACGGTGTGAGACAAACGCGCTGCCACACTGGGCTTCAGTGTCTTCAGTCAATCTTCTCCACTTAGGTGCAGAAATGCTTATCTTTCTGGACTGAGTGATAGATTTCTTAACAACAGTTCCTATACGTTCGGAAGAAAATGTAAAGAAGAAACGAAATCATGGCTTGTTCATAGTACAGGACTCGTTCCACCGCGAGATTAAGTCATAATTCCATGTGAACAGAGGCCATATGACCAGTTAAACTACTGAAGTAACCTACCCGGATGTGTGATGCCGAGTGTTCTTTCAGGTGCTTTCCCAGGTGTCCAGACACACCTGGGATCTCCCAGCTCCTCACCGTTACTTCTGCCGTCTCCATCAGAATCCGCCTGACACAGTTCTCTTGTCCATACCTGGGAAATATTATGCATGTTAAATGAAAATGGATCGTATTCTTAGAACTTCTATTATGCTCTGAAAACAGATACGGGCAACACACTAGCTTACCTCACCTGATATATAAACAGACACATAACACAGTAGCTTACATCGCCCGATCTATAAACAGACATAACACTAGTTTACATCGTCTGATGTATTTTCCAGGCATGGCTGCGAAGCAACAAGAAACAGTAATTGCTTGCATAAACGAGTGGAGGATGGAGACATAGAAGCATGAACCAAAGAGGAGGGTAAGTGAAGTGTACTGGGAGAGGGGGGAGCGGTAGAGAGAGTACTGTCTTACACACTTGTACTGTTGAAAGACGTCTGAAACCACTCACGTGTCCTGCCTGAGCAAAGGCCAAGCCGAAGACATTTCTGGGGCCACCGCCCTGGCTGTTCATGTGACCCACCCCGCGCCACAAGTAGTTGTTCTTACACGGGTGGGACACGCGCAACCCGTTAGGAATACGGTCTTGGTAGAAGCTGAAGCTCTGTGTCCAAGGCAGGAAGCAAAGGAGGACCAGGATGTGCATACGTCTGTAACAAGCCGCACTCATTGCACGCATGCGTGAAAAACAACCAGGTATTTATTATTCTTAAAATTGTACTTAATTGCATACGCTATTCAACAGGTTTTCCAAGCAGCTGGTTGGAGCCAGAAAAAATGTTGTTCAAATGTCGGGTGGGTGGGTAGGTGTTTGACTGCTTAACGTCCAGCCGCAAACTATGTGCATATCAGGACTGTGTTCCTTAGAGAAAGTTTACTTACTGCCACACGTGGGACCGCTGTCGCAACACGGGCCTCAGTCCCACCCAGTCACATTATACTGACACCCGGCCAACCAGTCCTAGTACTGTTCCCTATAGTGCCAGGTGTTCGGCAGGGCAGCTACTATATTGACAATTTTTAAGTTTTCGGTTTGACTCAGCCGGGTTGCGAACCGCTGACCTCCCGCCTTGGAAGCAGACGCCTTACCCACTAGACCACCGCGGCGGTCTGTTCAAATGGCGATTTGAAAAATTGTCGTAAACCATTTCCCCAGCAAAGTTGTATCCAGCATTTTCATGTAATTACACTTAGGTTGTGCCGATTTTTTAAAAATTATTTTGATGTCATTTATGGAGTCGGTTCTGTCTCTACAAGCCGTGGGAAAAAAATCTAAAATTATGAAGTACATTCATAAAGAAATTTGACACATGATATTTTACGGAACTTGCCTCACAGTCATCCTCCCTGTCCTGTTTGGGATGTCCCGTCTGACAGACTATCAAGCTCTGGGGTCTGCGAGTGCAGGCACTCCAATACCTGCCTTCTTTTCTGGGAGGGGTAGGGTGGGTTCGGCGTTTTATTCTGCTTTCTTGCGGAGCTCGTAGACTCTGGTAGGATCTGACAGTCTCGCTTCTATGGCCTTATAAAGGACTACAATCTCTCAGTCAGTCACGTGATTCCTTTTGAAAGGATCCCAAGTGACCTGAGGGAAATCATCGAAGCGTGCAAACGCTTCTGACCTGCTTGGTATTTAGGACAAACGGATCAATGATTCTAGGGGCCAGGTGAATGGCAGGTCAAGCTCAGTGCTGACCTACAGAATATATTTAATGTTGATGTAGCTGACCGCTTCACGTTTACAAAGGGCTTGACTACCACTATGGCGGCTTGTGTACCTAGCTTCTGCTGACCGTCGGTAGCGTTTGTCCATCTCGTGATTCAGCAGGTTATACAAGGTTCTTACCCTACGTCCTGGCACTGGGTTCAAATAATTATACAGTCCTTGTTAATAGTAACGCATAACATTTCCTCCTCTTGACGCCCTTCAACTAACGTGAGGATCAAAACAGTTTATTTAAAAGTAAGAGGGGGGGGGGGGCGGCAGGTGGTGGTGGACAATTGAAGTATATGCTGGGTCAGATGTATCGGACAACACTTATCGATTGACAATTGTATAACTGATCTTTTTTCGTTGTTTCAACCATTAACAAAATATTCCTAAAGTTAAGAACACGAACTGGCAATTTGATAAAACGGGTTAGAGAAACTTTCGTGAAAGGAACAGGAGATTGCAAAACTTGGCTAACAAGTGCACCAGCTGCCCCGAGGTCCTGTACCTCACCCTACTGCACTGCCGCCCACCTCAGCCCACCTCAGCCCACCCCAGCCCACCCCACCTCAGCCCACCCCAGTTTACCGCTAACCAAGCTTCAGTTCTGCCAACAAGATTTTTAATGACGCCAATAGGCAGAAACTGGTAATGGCCCACACACCAAAATTTCGAATGCTACTCTGTTATTCATGAGCTGTGACATCAAGCCATATTGACACTGAAGACATTCCGGTAGTATGATGCTTTTCTCTGGGCAGGTTGTCGATGGAAGTATTTGAGGTGTATTATTAGGTTTAAAAAAACTTTCCTTTTCATTCCGATCATAACAAGAACAGCAAAAGTCGTGCTTCGTAACATGTCTTCTAAACATCTGTCATTTCCATTCCGCCAAATATTCTGTCCTTGCTCATATTTTAGTGAGGATCTCGCTGCAGAGACGTTGAGGGTGAATCTGTTGACAGAAATCGGATGAAATTTATGTTGGTGACCGGGTCCTTGCAACTATTTCCAATACGTGGATAACAAAGCCAACTTGGCCAGGCGATATGGGACAAAGACAAAAGCAACTTTTCGGGAGATTCCCCCTTCATTAGGACTGAACAAAAACGAACGGCCAAGCCATACTCTTTGAGGCCGTAAAGAAAAGTCGTGATTACTCAGGACAATAATGAACTCATCAGTACCCGAAGTCATTTCAGAGAACTAGCTGAACCCTTCACGACCTTCACACGACACTGGCGATCCTTGAGAAAAAGGATGACTTTCACCTCGATTCTTGTTTTGTATTTTGCCCTTGTCCTTTATGTTGCCTTCTAGCTTGGCCCCCTCCCCCACCTCCCCCTATCCCCGTTTTGTGTTCTCAACAGCTAGGGGCGGTTATTGACCGTAAGTCCCCTTTCTGAACTACCTTAGAATTGTCTCCCACTGTAACACGTGACCTGGTCTAACTCGTGTTGAAAAGGTAGTTCTGTTCGAACACTCTTCTTATAAAAATGGATTCCGCCCCTGTCAACCGACATGTCAACCGAAGTTCATGCTTACTTTAATGTTCCTGTTCCTGTTCATATTCACGTGGTCCGTTTATAGTGCGCCAGAAGTATTATCTGAGCAGTCGTCGCACAGCAACAAACAAACAATAACAGAAATGAGAAGTAGAAAGACTAGATGAGAGCGAGGGAGGAAAGGTCGGAGAGAGAAAGAGAGAACGAACCCAACAGACCGAGCGACTCCATAACTCCAAAACATTCACAAGTATACAGAATTTGAGTTTTCTGTGCTGCCAGATGACGTCACTTGTAGCACCATAACGACTTCCGTTTTCAACGCTGCAGTCAGCGGGAGTCGGGGAGGTGCAATACATCCAGAAACCCCCCCCCCCAAGAAATTAGCTGGAGACTAAGCTAAATCACAATGAAGCAATACAGAGACATATAGTTTCAGAGAGATATTTTATTCTTTTACATCAAATTATATTACATTACATGCACATCAACACATGAGAACACAGTAATAAAATAACAAAATAAAAATTATATCAAAGAGAAAAAACAATTACAGGCCTACTGAAAACTTTGTAGATAAAAATTTATAAAGACTGGATGTGCCATGAAATGCAGGAAGTGTATATAAATGCATATGCAAAAATATCTCTCTTCTGCCTGCCCTCTCTCCGCTTCCTCCCACTTCCATCCTTCAGATCCTTTCTCTGTCCGTCCTCTGCCTTCTGTTACAATCTATACCCTCCCATCACCCCCCCCACACACACCCCTGTCTTTTCCACCCATTAAGTCAGCTCCAAGACAAGAAGACAGGAGCTATGAAGATGAACAGCAGACGAGTAGATGAGAGATCTCCCGCACCAGATGACAAAATAGAAGTCCTTGTGTCTGTCAGACATAACGTAACATAATATGACCTGACCTGACCTGGCATGAGATGACATGACACGACATGACAACGTAACGTAAGTTTGTATTTTGACGAAAGCAGGACGAGAGAGAGGAGAGAGAAACTAAGGCAGAAGAAACTGAATTTAGCGTTGTCAGTATTGTACTAAGACAGTGCCTGTAAAAAGTATGGAGACTGAGGACTGCTGAATAGAGAAGTCACTAAAACCTCCACTACCATGGTGACCAACAGCAACAAACATCACAAAAACATCACTACAATGATAGCATTATTAACGATGTTAGCAAAACTTATAGTCTCGGCAAAAGTCTTCCGCTGGTACTGATGTTGGAGAAATAATTAATATTCGAAGTTGGGCAGTTAAAAAACTCTTGAAATGTTTATTTCGGTTATTGTTTATTTCGTTTATAAGAACTTAACGCACAAAGTTCCATGAATTAGGCTAAATGAAAAAAGATATTTTATTCCCTTTGTTTTGCTTCTAAGATCCGTCAATATAAAGCACGCTTGTCTGGCTGCTTATTACCTGGAATGCCGACTTGGGACTGCTGAGAGTCTAGAAACAATAGCCTACCTGCCGTCAGGCTGTCTTTGTAGAGGCTCACTTCACACGGCAGGAGGTGCGCCAGCAATCCCCGCCCTGCTTCGGTCTTTGTTAAAAGATAGTACCTGACGAGGGCCCAGGAGTCCTGATGGTTCATGCACGGCTCGCGCAACGTGGCCGCTGTGATTGCTGATTTGCACTCCTTCGTGCACACGCCGAAGGGCTGCAGGAAAAAATAGTTTTTTAATATTAGCTTGGAGGCTTGTGACTACTCTTGCGGTCTGTCAACTTCAGACTATCACTGAGCAAAAATGGGTCCATGCAAAACCATATACCGTAAATCTCGCGTTTATGCTTTGCGCAAATGCGCAGTCACCCAGCTGCTAATGGGAACCTGACCCAGGGGTCAGGGTAGGCAAGGCAGCGAGAGAGAAGAGATGGGCACTGCCCTCACGATGCTGGCTCACAGAAAAGTGGGGGTCTCGCACATTCCCCTCCCCTACGATCTGAAAGACCTTTGCTCCCTTCTCTTCCTCGTAGTAGAAGTAGAAGAAAAGAAGTATTAATAGTTCTAACAATATCTACCTTGCAGGCGGAAGTGATGTCGTGGTAGAAGCTTGTCGTGTTCAGCTTCGGTCCGAACTTTGCCCTCTCTTGGTCGTCACAACCCCTTTGAGTGTCAGGGTCGCAGTTGATAACCCTTTTATAGACAGACACGCACCTTTTAGTTGGCAAATTCTCCGCAGGGTAGAAGGTCAAGAAACCAAAGCACATTTCCTCTGCCGTGCCTTCCCCCATGAACGTGGTGGCTGGCTTGTCGGTGGACTTGAAGTGACACGTGGTCCTGATGACGTCACCGGGCGCGATCAGTATCGGATCTTGGAATCTGCAGGAAGTCGGGTGAATTTGAAAGGATGTCCTTAACGATAGACCTGGTATGCGTGTTACAGAATATAACGCGATAGTTTCTTTACCTCCCGCAAAAACTGAATTTTAGAAATGAAAGTTAAGTCACTGGTCGCAAAACTTTTTAAATAATTTTTGTTCTTTTACTTAATATTTACCCGTGGGTGGAGGTAGGCTAAGGCATGTTAACTGTTTCACCTACTGGCTTGACGGCAACATCAAATCACATATGTAATGTTCGAAGACCCAGCTGGCTAGCGTAAAAAGCGTTAGGAAGAACAATCAGGGAAATTGTATACTTGTTGTAAGCTTTTTCAAAAATTCAGTAAACATGTGCTGTTAGATAAACAGTTTGTGTACAGGGTTGGGCTGCATGAGCGTTTCTTTGTACAATGCCTGTCATAAAAGAGGTCATAAGGCGCGCCTGCACTGTGTATTTTATCTTACGAATGAACAAGAGAGAAGAAAGCCCATACAAGCCAGCTTGGGACTGCAGGTGTACGTGTAGTGCATATAGACCGATCTTGCAGTACATTGCAATAATATACACTGTGATGAGGATAATTTTGTTCCTTCAAGATTTACTCACGCGTAAGGCGAAGGACTGTCATAATTATAAGCGTGTTCGTCGGTCAGGTACCTCACGAGGGAGCCGCCACGATGGTGCTCTATGTACATGCTCTTGCCTTAGCATACACACATGCACGCACGGGCACGCACACCCACACACACGCATGCACACACGTGCGCGCACACCCACACCCGCGCACGCACGCACACATCAATAGCAGTAATGGGGACCTTAAGAACAACAACGTTTGTATTTATGGTATGAGCGGACATAAATCTGCCACGATGAGAGAATTTTTATTTTCCCCACAAAATTCCTTCACAAACTTTTCCTCCCTAACGTGCCCTTCTATTTAATGTTGCACAGGTATGTATACTTAATGTGTAGAAGGAGACATCTATAAAGGGAGGTTACCCAGATAATGCATGTGGTTGACGGCCCCTGTAATGTAGATGTCGCCCTGCAGAAGACTTCTGGTGCAGGTTTCCGTACAATCAGAGGTTGCTATGGTAACGTCCGTATAGGGAGGAATCTCCAGGTATGCCTGACCGATCATCATTGTACCTAGGTTGTAAGATCGAAGGTTAGGAGTGTAGTACAGGGTCAGTCCTGAACTGTCCACAAAGTCCGAGCGATGAAAAGGGTTGTTCCAGTGGTACTGCATGCAGAAAAGGAAACAAAAAGTATTGCATGTGGGAGCAATACCTGGGAGAGGGGCTGATGGAAATCAGAGTTTCTTGATAGTATCTCTCTCTCTCTCCTGCTCTCGCTCGCTCACTCCCTCCCTCCCTCCGTATCAGTGTCTGGGAAATTTACACATATTGACCAGTTACAGTCAGAATTCAAAGTCTCATTCAACAGATGGGCTGCGTCAACACGTGCAGATACAAAGTCACGCGCGAACAAGTACAGTCACAGGTCAGAAAGTGCACGCAAACCCACACGTCAACAGGTCCACACACGTAAATTACATTCTTGAACACTAATTGGCACCTGCAGCAGCAGCCTTTTGTAGCCGCTCTTCCCAACTCTGAAGCCCGCCGAGGGATGGAGGCATTTGCCGTTCGCCCCCACCGTCCACCCAGAGATAATGTCGTTACACCCTCCCATGTTGCACTCAAACGGTTTCCCCGCTGGGTAGCCGCTGCGCTGGTTGTCTGTAAATGCACGAAAGATTTGCCAGAGTAACTGCTTGATGGCAGGGTTGGTTTGTTCGTTTGTTCGTTTGTTCGTTGATCGTTTCGTTGTTCGTTCCTTCATTTGTTTGTTTTGAGATTTCTTTTCATTTCATCTGCGTTGAGATGGACGACAAAGAACAGAACGAAGAGGGAAAACTCAAAGAATATAAACAATTGTCTTATTCCAGCACTTAAAATCAACAAAGACAGGCGCAGTAGGCACAAGACTTGTATCTGAGCAAGAGGTCAGAGGTCAGAAGGAACCATCTTGCCCTTACCGTCAGGACATCCAAACAGCAACATGTGGTGTATGACGTAGCTATTGTTGATGATCGGGGTGGTTGCGATGATGTGGAAGTCTGTGGTGATGTTCTCGAAGTCGAAAAAGGCGCACATGTAGGTCGTCTCCTTAAGGGGCACTGAGGTCGGCGGCAGACGTAGCTCCATCTTGCGGACATCCGCTGGAAACCAAGTAAAACCACGGAACAAAAGCGATATAGGACCTGTTCCAATGTTTTCGGCAATTTGTGGCTTGTTCGGCTCAAACATTAAACTGATAACAGTAGAGAGACACTGCGATTCAGTTATACCATATATTGTTTCCGTACCGAGCAATTACACAGGTTAGCAACCAGGTGGATAAGCAATGGAGTCGTAGACAGGTGTAGCTGGATAGGTAGAAGGCGTAGTCCTTTTTCTTGTTAGACCGTCTCGGTGGTCTAGTGGTTAAGGCGTCCGCTTTCGAGGCGGGAGGTCGCTGGCTCGAGCCCCGGTCAAGTCAAACATAAGACTTAAAAATTGTCAGTCTAGTAGCTGCTCTGCCAGACGCCTGGCACTATAGGGAACAGTACTAGGGCTGGTTGGCCCGGTGTCAGTAAAAACTCAGTATAATGTAATCGGATTAGACTGAAGCCTGTGTTGTGACAGCGTGCCAGCACGTTTAACTTGTCTCAAGCAACACTGTGAATCTTGTTTCGGATGGAACGATAAACAAAAAAACAAACAAACCAAAGGACTCTCTAAATATTTGCAAAACTAATTACAAAAAGTGTTAGCGCATGTGCAAAACCTGTGTTGCGTGTGTCAATAGTATATAAGATGTGTGCTACATGTATTCTAAGTGTACTTAGAGTACCCGTACTTGACTGAACACTTGCTGCTGGCAAAATTTTGAACATTATCAGAACACTACACATTTTCCGGAAATTTGAACGCTTTCGAGAACACAGGCCAGAACACCTTTTGCACTAGTTTAGCACCAACGCATCTAAAGCGTTCTATATCAATGTAAAATGCGTTCTTGTTTCGGTAACAAAATAAGTGTTCTAACTTGAACACTTCTTGTTTACAGTGCAAACTCTCTTTTTAAGAATAAACCTGTTGGCCTTAGTCTATTTGTTACTGTAGCAGGCAATATGTGGGCTATGCACACCTGTGGTGTTGAGATATGAACAGACAAACACGTCGCTCTTGCAGGCATCACCTATCCAGTCTTTTTGAGTTTTGTACACTTCCCCCGCTGAGACAGGAACTATCTTCATCTGACATTCTTCGCTGTCTAGCGGCTCGCATATACCTGCAAACGAAGAAATTGCAGTTTTCTGAAAAATTTCTTACTTCTTATTCCTTTTTTAACTGTTGTTTTGTCAGATTATAAGAAATACGTGATATTTGATAAGGGGCTGTACCAGCCATACGTTCACGTCTAATTACTGTTGCAGACAAATCACAAGACGAAGGTTTTACAGCGATCTGGTTGAAATCTGTTAGAAGGGGACAAAATGCGATGATAAGTAATGCATTTCTACGCAGCCAGTACCACCAGATTACATGACTAGAGGCAATACCACCAGATTATATGACTAGAGGCAACACCACCAGATTACATAGCTAGAGGCAATACCACCAGATTATATGGCTATAGAGGCAATAGCACCAGATTAGATAGCTAGAGGCAATACCACCAGATTACATGACTAGAGGCAATACTACCAGATTACATGACTAGAGGCAATACTACCAGACTACATGGCTATAGAGGCAAAACCATCAATCACATGGACCGTTTAACGTTTTTTTTTATTTCCGTCTACACGTAACAGAAAAGCTGCTGTTGGTGGTGGTGATGTGGTTGTTGTTGTTGGTGGTGTATTTGTGATGGTGGTGGCTGTTTGGGGTTAATACGCTGTCTTCTTTTGACAGCACTTTCCCTAAAAAGCAAAAATGACTACTGGCCAGAACTTCTGAAGATCACTAGCGTGTAAGAAACTATAAAATTAATTTGCTTGATAGCGCCAGCAGGTCAACAAATCTGTAGGTAATTTTGTGACGTTCTGCGAGTATCTTACCGTTCAAGAAGCCTACCTGGATGAGTGATGCTGATCATTCTCTCAGGTGTGGTGCCAGGTGTCCAGACACACCTGGGGTCTCCCAGCTCCTCACCGTTACTTTTGCCGTCTCCGTCAGAATCCGCCTGACACAGTTCTCTCGTCCACGTCTGTGAAATGTTACACACCAGGAACAATTATACATTATGAGTCGGGGGTTTTGTTTTTTCTTTCTTGCTCCATTTTTTAGGGGAATGTTTACATGCCTCATATGCTTTGTTGGGGGGAAAGTGTTAGTTACACAGGTGTCAGTTTAAATTGATTTTACAGAACTTTGGTTTTTCATGCATGTCTTCAAAAATTAAGTTCAAGGCATATATCCTGGAATTGAATTTTACAATTAATTATTTATCATTTATTTGTCAGTGATTTAATGAATGCATGAACAGGAATTTAAAAAACGTTTTTGAGTGAGCGTTTAGGGAGTGCAAGACCTCAGCCAGTCTGTGAATGAACACAACTCACGTGTCCCGCCTGAGCAAAAGCCAGGCCGAAGAAGTTCCTCGATCCTCCGCCCTGGCTGTTCATGTGACCCACCCCGTGCCACAGGTAGTTGTCCTTACACGGGTGGGGCACGCGCACCCCGTTAGGAATTTGGTCTTCGTAGTTTTTGAAGCTCAGAGTCCAAGGTAGGAAACACAGAAGGAGACAGATGGAGGTGTGGCTTTTAACGAAAATAAAAAATATTTCCATATTTACGCTTTCTGTGCAGGTTTTTACTCAAAACATTATTCTTGGCTGAGACAACTGAACTGTGACCATGCATTACAGACATCAAAGGACAATGAATTTCTTTCTAAGCCCCCCACCCCCACCCCGTAGGATGTGTAGTACGTGCCGAGCCGTCGGCTGTGGACAAACCACACGCCGCCAGGTGACCTTAACCAACTGTTCCATTTGCTTCAGTAGGAGTGGCAGGCGATCCTGCAAATGACTCTGCGGACATTGGGATGAGTCCATAAGACAACTGTGCCTTGCTTGTGTGCAGTCCAATGAAAGAGAGAGAGAGAGTTGGACGTTATATTATGGCTTTGTGTTCAGCAATTAGAAATGGCCACGTTAATTCGACCAGTCCTTACTGCCGCTCAGGTGTAGAATGACTTTTATGATTTTCTTGCCCCCCTCCGCCCCCTTTTAACAGCCCCATGATCTGCCCCTGGTTTTAATATTGACCGTTGAGTGCTGCACCTCCTCTGACTGTTGTATGAGTTGTGTCCTTCCTGGCAAGGAATCTTGCTGTTGCAGTGGGAAAAAAATTGCCCGTTACATCTGTTGTTGGTCGTTACATTAATGAATGAGGTGCCATTCAGTTTCATTGCGACTTCTTTGGCATCAGGTAGCGCCTGCAGTTTGCGCTGGTTGAGCAGTATATATTTATATATCTTGCTGCTTAGCATCTCTAGATAATAGTTGTGCAACTTGTCTACTTTTGCCACATCCAGATAATAGTTCTATAACTCTTACCATGTACCCAATTATAGTTCTACAGAGTGGCTCCTACGGTATCTTGATATATCTGAAATAATATAACATGCTTCTTGCCGAATAACGAGGTGAAAATCGGCTATTCGGTTTTCGTGCATGGAAGATTCGAGGAACTTATTCTAGAATAGTCAGCTATTCGGTTGTCTTGCATACGGGGCCTCGTGTCTAGTTGTCAGCTTTTAGAAGTCAGTACTCTATACTGCACACAAAAAGCAATGAAAACGTCACCGGTCATCGACACTTGCCTCTGTGCCATCCTGGGTGCTTGCAGGGTACACCGCGCTTCTCGCTCCCGTTTGCCCGCGCTGACAGACGTCCAAGCAACACAGTCCGCGACTACAACTACAGTGTCCCCCAAATCAGCACAACCCTCTTCAGTACCCTTCATAGACATTCCAGATAACGTCACTGTGCACTCTGCCTGATCTGGTCTTGTAAATGACTGCACTCAGCGAAGCAGTCACGTGATCTTTTTGTTTGAAACGCCCCTGAGTCGCGAAAAACGTCCCACCGTGCACTCAGACTGGTTTGGTGTGAAACTCGGGAACAGGCAGACTGAGAGAGTGTGCGTACACAGGCACCTGAATACGTGCGCCTTTTCCCGTGAGTGTTTGCGTAAGAAGTGTCAATGCGTTTTGGTTTAAAAGTGCAGCAGCTGTATGGCATTGTGGGGTGACGCTTAAAGAGTCTACAGTGCAAATTTTTAAATTTACGCTCTGTACAACTTTTGAAAAAGTCTTCGATGCCTGAACTGTTTAAGCATTGCAGGCTCTATAGTTATACACAGTCCCCTATATTCTTCAAGGCGAAACATCTTCAAATCTAGCACCGTCGACCAAATATATTTGCACACCTGGCAATGTCGAACAGATCTTGCATACAGAAACTAGTCTTTTTCTTTCTTTGTTTTGTACCTTTATTTTCTCTAGCTGGTCTGTTCTTGTGGCTTTGCGCGTCTGGATACACTGAATGATACAGTACGTCTCAAACATAAGCCGTAGTGCAGCGTTAGTGTTTCTAGCAAACACCCGCGCGTCGACTAGGCTCTGTGCTTGCTAAAGTATGACCAGTTTTTCATCATGGCAAACAGCAATTTACACCTTGGCACTGTATACGTTATGTCGCCTGTTATGCCATTTTAAGGATACTGTCTTTGTTACCCCACCCTGTCATTATCAGCTTTGGGAAAAAGCAGCAGTGTGCATGTAAAGTCCTTCTCGAGCAAAGCATATGTGAAGAACCTAGGCACACACACACACACACACACACACAAGAAAGGCATTGCGGAGGTTCGAATGCATGTGTTGAAAACCCAGATTGTTTTCTTATAAATTATTTCGTTGAAATGTCAACCAAACAGAACAAACTTCATTTCGTCAATGGCTTTAGTGGAGTGTAATTGTTTCATGCTTTTTGATCATTATGACAGACAAAGTCGGTCTGTCTGTCCGTCTGTCTATCTGCCCGTCTACCTGTCCATCTCTCTTTCTCTCTCTCTTTCTCTCTCTTCCCCTACCTTCCTATCTTCTCCGATGACTGATCATTTTAGACAATCGACCGACATCATATTTCGATCATACAGAGAGTATTGCCTGCTGCATACTGTCGCCGAGCAACGGAAGACGCCAGTATTGCACGCGTCTCAATTTGGTCTAAAACCTAAATATTTTCTTGCGGATACAAGTAAAACAAAGGTTTTTACTGTGTATCTGGAAAATTTGTAAATGTGTGCACGCCTTTTCTTTCTCGTTTAGTTTTCTTCACAATCCAATCTCACTGCATGCTTCGTTATATTTAAAAAAAACTAGTCTGCAAATGTTTTATCTAAAGTGATTATTTCAACAAAGCGAATGTGTAATGTGTGTGTGTGTGTAACTCAGCTACATCTCTGACTGTACAGATCACTTTATGATATGCATATCAAATACTGTCCATCATCAGTGAATTATCGTGCAGATAGTGCAATACAAAAATAAACACCCATGACTGTACAGATCACACACCGGTATGTGTATAAAATTTAGTATCAGTGAGGATTCGTGCACATAGTGTACATATTCTGTGGTGTGAAATAATTAATTTCTTGGACTGCACATATCACATTAAAGGTAGGTGCGCGGAAACTTGTACACCATCAGTGAGGTCTCATCCACATTGTGAATGGACTCTCAGAGATGACAAAATCAGCTGTTTCCATGGTTATTACTCTTCACCATTGCATTTACCAAGCCATTTATCACTGCATTCAGTATTGTCATTTCAACTCAATCCTCGAGGTTAAGGTGACCATCATTTTGATATGGTTGCAAACCCTTATGACTAAAATTTCGCATGCACATATACAGTGAAACCTGTGAAAGTGATCAGACTACTAAGAGCGACCGCGACCACTATTGTGCAGTCGATCGTGATTGACTGTTACAGCGACCAGACACCCCACCCCACCCCCACCCGCGGCCCCTCTGCCCGAGCTTTTAAGGCGCTTGATGGAAGCTTTCATAACAAAGATTATGAATGCCGCTGGAAATTTAGAGCGGGGTGAAGGCAACACTGCTGAGAGTGAGCAGGCCTGCCGAGTGTATGTCGACGTTGAAAAGCTTATATATAGTCTTTGATCTGTTTTTTTAAAAGAAATCACAGATGTGCTTTTGCTAATTAAATGAAGATAATCTTCGTTTCTGCCTTGTATAACAATATATAGACATTTGTCTACAGTGTGAACAATGAATATGCCCCTACCATAAGCGCGCACTTATCCAAAACATCTAGCCAACGTTGTGACCAGACGTCTGTGGTCGTGGTTTCAGAAGACTGACAAACGTCACAAATATGTTTGCCGTTGTCGACGTTTTTCTAAACTGTGTGAAATAATATACGTCTATCATTGGGATTCGCTTAAAAAGCTGAAGCCAATCAAATTACAGTCTTTAAGACGGTCACCACTGAAACTTTCTAATTTCCTGGAAGATCACACTGCCTATAACCCCCCAAACATCCTCCCCTAACCCCCACCCCTTCCTTCCTCTCGCCCCCTGGAAACACCTGCGAAATATAGCTCGCCATTTGATTGGCTCCGCTTTTTACACATCCGTGTGAAGAAGGCAAAATTTGCGTGGGAATAAAAATAATAAATTGTCCTTTGTTCAAAGCCTTGCACAGGGTAGAGTTTTGCAGGTGTCTGTTTCTGAAGAAGGCTATGATGAGATCAACTGAACAGGGATTCGATGATTTCACAGTTCCTCATTTTGGAGGACATAAGCATAAAATGGGCAGGACAAGCAACCCAAACACGTTTGCAACCTTATTTTAGGTGTACTTATGTGCGCACATTCATGGACGTTTTAATGGTTAATATTGATCCTAATGAACATTAAATGGGTTGTATAGGAAAGTTTTATCTTTTATTTGGAGAGAAAGAGACAGCATTTATGTTTGGTGTGAAAAGGGAGGCGCCGTTCTTTGCTTCCATGACTTCTCCCCGGGAGGAGAGACCACCTGCAGGGGGAGGTCACTCTTCACAGGTTTCACTACGTGTCTACACACATCTGCTTGTACGTATATATATAGAAGTACACTTGATTGCAGTGCATATTTTCTAGTGTGTTAAGAAATATTTCTGATGGCATATTTCTATGAAGTTTTGGTTTTGTTTGCATATTTGCAGTCATATAAACAGCCATTCAGACAGTTCAGTCATACAAATAAAATACCAGTGCCCTCTGTTTAATATATGCAAGCTTTCAATTATTCACAACCTTTTGAATCTTTAAAGACCTTGCTTGTTTCACAATTTTACAAAAACATTACCCAAACCCCAAGTATTATATCATGCTAATTTAACCACAGCCTTGATCATATATGCCACAAAAGTGCATATCATAATATTCTTCTATATGTGTATGAAGATGCATTAAAGAGTCTAAATACATGTACAGCCACTGTACGATCATGTTACAGCTATCATTTTATATGTAACTCTTCAAATGCAATGAGCACTGTTCAAAATAAAAGTGCATAATACAGTATACATATATATAATGTATATAAACAGGAAACACTGTCAAACTATTGTACAGCATACTGTGCATAGAATAAACTGACAAGTTGTGGTACAAATTAAATACAAATCATAATACATGTATCCTGTAGATCACAATAATGTATACAGAAGACAATATTACATATGTACAGTAGTAGAGGTCACAATATCACATAGATCACATTGGTTTCCATGGAGATTTCTACCCCCCACCACCCCAAAAAAAACAAACAAGCAAAAATAAAAGAGTGAGCTGCCAACATGACTGCGAGATGAAAACAATAGTTCAGCTCATTCTGACAGCAGTAAAAACTGCTTTAACAAGAAAATGTACAGATAAACCATCTCTGTCCACCAGTGGTAAGCAGCCACAATTTCTGCCCATTTTGCTCAACAGGACATTGTATCACCATGTATAAAAGATCAATTTTCACCAGCACTATGCAGCCACAAGTTCTGACCCATTTTGCTTAATATATCATTACTGAAGGAATGAAACACATTTTTTCCCGTCAGTAGCAGGCGACAACAAATTCTAGGCCCAATGAATCTCCACTGTATGAACAAACACCTTTCCACTAGCCCTAGGAGGCCACAACATCTCAGCCCAGACAAGAAACCTCTTTCCACCAGCGCTGGGTGGTCACGATTTTTGCACATGTATCGCCACTATATGGATAATATGTCTCTTTCCACCACAACTAGGCGGCCATGATTTCTCAGCCCGTTTAGCTTAACAAGAGAAGGTATCATCTCGTAGAAATGAAACCCCCGATGTCCACCAGTAATGGGAAATTACCAGATCTCAGCCCATTTTGTTCAACAATAGCCCAACATCAACATGTATGTCAGCAGTGTCGATAAAACACCTCTTCCACCAGTACTAAGCAGCCATGATTTCTTGGCACACTTTGCTTAACAAGAGATTCTGTCAACGTATAGATAAACCCTCTTTTCCCCAGCTCTGCGTGAACACGATTTCTTAACCCATTCTTAACAAGAATCACCACTGTAGGAATAATTCCCTTTCCGTCCACCAGCGCTTCTCGGCTTATTTTGCATAACAAGAAAATTAAAGTCAACGCATAGTTAAAACACCTCTCTTTACCAGTGCTAGGATTTCTCGGCTTATTTTGCTTAGCAAAAGAACGCACCAGTAGTGTAGGAATATAACCTTTCTATCAATAATAGGCAACCACAAATTCTAGGCTCATTTAGCTCAACAATAGAATGTATTAGCACTGTATGGATCAAACAGCTCTATCCACCACTGCTAGGCGGCCAGAGTTTCTAGGAACATTCTGTACTACCACTGCACAGATAAAATTTTTTTATAACCACAAGTGAAGGGCATAAATGATTAAAAATTATATATCAATACGTAGAAATGAAACCCCTCTGCCTTCCAATGCTAGAGGCCAAGAATTCTTGGCCCATTTTGCTCAACAAGAGAATGTCTCACCATTGCATAAGTAAAACACCTCGACCTCATTCCATCAGTGTTAGCCAGCAATAATTTTTCTGCCCATTTTGATCAATTAAAGAATGTATCAATATAGTAGGAATGAAACCTTTCTGTCAACCAGCGCTAGGCAGCCATGCTTTTCAGCCCATTTTATTCCATAAGAGAATTTATCAATAATGATTGGATAAAACCCCTCTTTCTGCCAGTGCTAGGGGCTACGATTTCTCAGCCCACTGTATTCAACAAGAGAATGTATCACCATTGTAAGGATACAACACCAGTGCTAGGAATGCAGGATTTCTCAGCACATTTTGTCAAGAAAATGTATTAACACTGTATAAATAAAATGTATCTGTCCACCAGTGCTTGGGGGCCATGAGTTTTCAGCCTATTTTGCTTAACAAGAGAATGTATCAATACTGTTTGCATAAGATACCTCCACCAATACTAGGGAGACACTTTTTGGTCTGTTTTGTTTAAGATAATGTACCATCACTGGATGGACAAATCTCTGGTGACCAGAGCTAAGCAGCTACGATTTCTGGGCCCATTTCATCAACACAAAGATGCATTCACTGTGGGAATGAAACCTCTCTGTCCACAACAAAATGTGTAATTACTGTACGGATAAAACCCCCTTTCACTATCACTAGGTGCCTTTGATTTCTAGACTCCTTTTGCTTAACAAGAGAATGTATCATGGCTGTGGGAAATAAAACCCTTCTGTCCATCGGTAATATGCAAAAAAAACATTCTAGACCCATTTAGCTAAACAGTGGTAGTAGGTGGTAGGAAGTATGCAGCCATAAATTCTCAGCCCATTTTGTTTAACAAGATTATGCATCATTACGATAGGAATGAAACCTCTCTGTCCACCAGTAAAAGACGACCAGGAATTAGCACATTTTGCTCAAAACAATGCATCACCACTGTATGGATAAAAAACTTCCCTCCTCTACTACTAGGTGGCCATAATTTCTTGCCATTTCGCTCAACAAGAGAATGTGTCAATACTGTATGAATAAAACATCTCTTTCCACCAGTGTTGGGCAGCCAGGATTTCTCTCCATTTCGTTCAACAAGAGAATGTGTCAATACTGTATGGATAAAACATCTCTTTCCACCAGTGTTAGGCAGCCAGGATTTCTCACCCATTTCACTCAACAAAAGAATGTGTCAATACTGTATGGATAAAACATCTCTTTCCACCAGTGTTAGGTGGCCATGATTTCTCTCCATTTCGCTCAACAAGAGAATGTTTCAATACTGTATGGATAAAACGTCTTTCCATCAGTGTTACGCAGCCATGATCTCTCTCCATTTCGCTCAACAAGAGAATGTGTCAATACTGTATGGATAAAACATCTCTTTCCACCAGTGTTAGGCAGCCAGGATTTCTCACCCATTTCACTCAACAAAAGAATGTGTCAATACTGTATGGATAAAACATCTCTTTCCACCAGTGTTAGGTGGCCATGTTTTCTCTCCATTTCGCTCAACAAGAGAATGTTTCAATACTGTATGGATAAAACATCTCTTTCCACCAGTGTTAGGCAGCCA
>SMGT01011189.1:30375-51494 GCA_004794575.1 Lanistes nyassanus
TGACAGTATGTATATATAGCGATAACTCCTATAGTGACAGTATGTATATATAGCGATAACTCCTATAGTGACAGTATGTATATATAGCGATAACTCCTATAGTGACAGTATATATGTATAACGATAACTCCTATAGTGACAGTATGTATATATAGCGATAACTCCTATAGTGACAGTATGTATATATAGCGATAACTCCTATAATGACAGTATGTATATATAGCGATAAATCCTATAGTGACAGTATGTATATATAACGATAACTCCTATGGTGGCAGCTAAGAATCCTCCTGCCACTTCTCCTTTTCCTCCTCCTAACAAAGACAAACATTTACGTCTAACTCTTTCTAACTCAACAATGACCACGCTTCTGTCGATCTCAATTCCTTTCTCTGTTCTCATTTTCATTCCTTCCCTCTTCCACTTTTATTGATTTAAATTGCCAGCCATCCACTGACAGGTCGTATTGAACGAAGAATGTTGTAATATCGCTTCATTTGTCTGTTTTGTTTTCTTTTTTGTTTGAGTATTGCAGGAAACCGAGCGTCACCTGGACTCGTGTTCAGAGCTTTGAAAATTATGTCAAGGTAAATGGCAGCCAGAGTGAATTATGGGAGCCAAGTCTGATCCGTTGCGCATTTTCATGTTCGGCGAATTCTTGGTGTTCGTCGTTCTTCTTCCTTCCTGGCACAGGGCGATGCGTTCTGAACGAACTCGTCTTTGCCACCACAACGGGAGGGCAGGTGATGCCAGGTGCAATGTATTTCATAGCCACTAATTGTAAGTAAGTTTAATTCTTTTTTTTTAAACTCTTATCTTTACAAGTTGTTTTCATAGTGTTTAACCTGGTCATGTCTTTCAGAGTTGACGTGCACATAGTGTTACCAAATGTCGGTTTTAGCGCCCTGGCTGTTGTGTGGTAAAATGATGAGAACTTAGAAAGTTAGAAAGGGATGACCGGATGAGGTATAACACTTTCAGTGTCTCAAGCTTCTGTTTCCTTTCATTGTTTTGCAGCTAACCAAGTGATGGTATAAAACGACTTTATTTTCAATAATCGTTCACCTCAACGTCATTGTCCCGGTGTTGTTTAGAACTGTTAAATGTTTCAGAATTTGACAATTTAAGATCAGCATCTTTCAACTTTTATTATACAAAACAATTGTAATGTATTCTAGAAAAATATGATTATACATTTTTATGATTGTATGATTATAAATCTTTTGATTTGTTGTCAGATGACTGTCCCTCTCAAGACGGCTATGTATGGGTGCGCGGACAACAAACCTGTTTTAAAATGTACGGAGGTCCAACTACGTTCTATTACGCCTACAGAAACTGCACCAGTGTAGGCGCTCAGCTTATCTCTCTGAACACGTCTGCCAAGAACTACGCTGTCAATCTATACATCGACGATGCTTGTGAGTGATGCCGCCGCCTCCGCCGCCGATGATGATCATGATGATGATGATGATGATGTATGCGTGGGTGTATGGGCGTGCGTGTGTGCGTGTGCTCGTGCGTTTTCTCAGTATGACCATGACTATGCCAGGGTAGTACGTTCTCTTTGTTTTTCCAGCCACTTTCTTGATAGAGCTTGTCAGAGGCCACCTCCAATTCACATCGGATATTAAGCTCACACGATGTGAAGTTACATACAAGTTGATTCGCGCGCGCGTGCGTGTGTGTGTGTGTGTGAAGCGAGGTATGTATCAGAGAGAGAGAGAGAGATGTAGTGGGGAGACAAATGGAGGCAGGGAGAGACAACCAACTGTATTACACAGGGAAAGCATTCACGGTTTAAATAGTTTGCTTTATTTGCACATTAGACGGGGACGTACGGCCATACATTGGCGCGGCACGGGATGGAGCGGTGAACGGCACCATGTCAGGCTGGGACGCGACACTTCATCCGCTGAAATGGATGACTGGCGGGTTGGTGGCCCTTACTGGAGCGGACAGTCACTGGGCCACGGGACAGCCGAAAAACTATCAGGGACAAGAAGGATGCGTAGAACTGAAGCTGTTTAGTTACGGATGGAATGATAGTCCTTGCAACCTTTCGAGACCGTTCGTTTGTGAGCGAAATATCCAATAAGAAGGTAACACCTTTATGAGAAATATGATTAAGAACAGATCTAATATTTGCCCGAAATTAAAGGGTGTTGGTGCAGAAAAGCTTTTGGTGACCATAACGTGTAAGTACTATAGGAAGATGCCTCGCAAGGAAATACAGTTTGACACAAATCCTAGGAGCTATTTTAAACACAGGACAGACTTCCAATGTGTCACAATTTCTAACCTCTTTGTATAATTACAAACCGGTTACCTTTATTGAAAAGTGATTTTCCTCCTCCTCTCTCTCTCTTTCTCTCTCTCTGTACGGTGTGTGTTTCATTGTATTATCGAGTTCTTCATGAATTTGCATGTCCTCCTCGCGACACATGAGATACATTGACTTCATTGCTTTATAACAATCTCACAATGATGAAATCAGTGGCATCCCAGATAGAAACAGCAACGATAAAATCTCATGCAAATCTCCGGAATAAAAATGGAAAAAGTTTCTAACCTACAATTTAATTCAATATCTTTTACAAAAACTTGTATAGAAAATAAATAATACAAATAAATAATACAAATCAATTACAAATAATTTAATTCTTATAATAAAGCATTATACTGTTGATAAACTTCAGAATTTCACAGAGTCCCAGATTCTGTTTGTGCCAAACCCCTTTACCCTTCCTTATATGTCCCTCCCCCCCTTCCTTCTGTTATACCCCATCTGGGGTCCAGAGATTTATAAATCTTGAAATCTCAGATACGTGACCTCGATCCTGACCGGCAATTGTGACGTAGGCAGGCACCTGTTGGCGAAACCTTTAGAGGTTGTTTGAAGGATCAGAATATGACACTACCCACTATAATGATTTCCCTTACATTCTGTAACTGTAATTTGTCTCATTTGTGATACACATAATGAATGCTACGTACATATCAGAACTTTTTTCCTAAGCTAGGGATACAGCCAGTATTTGAACATGGCGACAAGGCGAACATGAGTTGCGTGTCCTTCTACCTAACGTCTTTTTTATAATGTCAAGCCCGACGAGCGCTCTGTTATGAGTGTGATTTGGTCCTATATAAGATTTCATATAATGGTAATAAATATTATTAATAATAATAATTGGAACACTAGAGAGCAGCCTGTGCTCCTTTCATTGCGCATTCCTATTTTGAGTATGTGCTGCATGAACACCACCTTAGCTAACTAATGATAAAGACAGACATGGCCGATCACAGTATTGCCCCTTCAACAGGACACAGTATACACAACTAAATGACACAAAACCACTTATCTTGTAAATCAGCGTGACTGACACTTTGCACTAGTGACTTCCCGCAGGAGTGCACTGTCCCAACTCCATCTGCAGATGGACAAAGGTTACTGTTGTGACGGCATGTGTACCCCGGGTCTGCGCGCCGCAAACCAGACCCCATTATCCTGAAAAAAGTCGTCAGGTGACTCGCAAGGAGTGGGGGGGGGGGTGTGTGTATCCACCACATTGTGTACTCAGTAACCGTAGACCAGCATTCTGGAAGTGAGGAAGTTGCGGGCAGATGGCAGGCCTTCCTCCATCTGTGAAGTTTATTTTACTGATATTCGTAATGGAGATATGACAAGCTTAAAAATTAAGTTACAAGACAAGATTACTGGCAGCATTTTTACGTTTCATTTACACTAACATTTTAAATACACTTCTACACCCGGCTCTGTTATCTATTAGGGAAGGGTTTTAATACTGTCACACTTCAACAGTATCATTGAACAACTCCCAAAATGGGCGAAATAAGTTCAAATTAAACAGTTCGCTGATGATACCTCGTTGTCAGGAAAAGTAGAGATCACAAAAACAAGTACCTACATAAACCTAGATATCTAGGGATAGAAAAGGTGCAGGAAGATCTAAAACAACTAGCAAACTGGGTAAAATACAATGGCTTCAAATTATCTGCAACAAAAACCCAAGCAATAATCTTTAAACGATCAAATCAAAAAGTACATTACCCGCAATTCAAAGTAAAAGAAACAACCATAAGATATAAATACAATTCCAATGAGTTATTTTTACAGACTTCTCAAACTTGTCCCGTATATAAACAAAATAGTAAACTCAGCTAAAAAGCAGGAAATCTAATGAAAAGAGTCACAGGGAACAGCTGGGGTACAGATTCAAACCTACTGTATGCAGCACCTCTCTTAGTCCCCCTTAGTGAAAGTCTATGAATCAAATAGGGTTTGATGACGTTGATGTCATGTTTACCAGAATTAAACCCCACAACAGGAAGTTCCGACAAGTAGGCTTCAAGTCGTGGGACTAGCTTTTCCACGGGGATGCCTAGCTTGTTTTTACCTCGTTTCAGGGCTTCAAGCTCGTCAAAGACGAAATGAAACTGGTCTCGCAAAAGCTGATACGACTGAGCCGAAATTTGTTCTAAATAGTCTACCATGCCGTCAATCAGGTCTTGAGGGTTACCCTTCGAGACAAAAAAGACGAGTGGTAAAGTTCGGAACGTTGCTAGCGATGGAAACAGAAAGTGAGACATGCCTGGCGGTAAAAGAAGTTTTAGAAGAAGGAGCAGAAGTAGAAGGAAGATCAGTGTGTTCAAAGTACACTTTAAAATCAAAACTGGCCCTGTAAGGAAAAATAAAAGTTGTATCCACCGCCAGGCCGTAACGCGCTACAGACTCTAAAATAGTTTCTGATGGCGTATAGACCCCTCCCTGATATGTATGTGTACTTTTATCTCCCTGACATTGTGTTCGTTTTTGCATGTCACACAATTTTTTCCAAAGTTTGCTGCACTGCGGGCAGGCAAAGGCGTTGTTGCTTTTTCGATGTCGGCAATCCACACAAAGTGTTGTTAGTAGTGTAGAAGTTGTAGCGTGTCTGTGTACTTGTAAGTACTACGAAGTTTAGAAAAGAGACGGGGGTGGGGGGGATAAAATGCCTTTCGTCATATTCCAACACATCCAGGTTGATAGAAAAGCAATCTTCCAAGGCAGGAAGATCGTGAAACGTCACGCCCGCGAACAAGACAGGTTTTGTTTTACGATGACGATGACGATGCAACTCACTGGCTAGCTTTTCCAAGGCAGCAAAGAAGCTCCCCGTTTTAAAGCCAAAGCACGGAAAAAGCATTTGTTCTGTATAAGGAAAAGATTTTTGTCAGAACGTTATAAACTAAAGATGGCTTTGTTGTTTGTGATGTAATCTGGAAGAGAAGAAGCCAGAGTACAGCCGATAAAGTGTACGGTGAAACTCGTACTGGCGATCGCCTCAACCGCGTACTTGGAATTTGGGCGTTGTAATTGCACCTGTTGTAAAGTGTCCTGGTCTGTGATTGCTGTTACACGCATGAAAAATAGACAGTTGGTCATTTTCTTTATGACGCAGAACACAAAAATGAGAATAATTAATTTTAGTTTTGCGATTGATAGAGGTCCTCGAGTGCAGAATCCCACTGAGGGGTAGACAGAGGGTGAATAAAATACGTATAGATGGATAGCTGTTTATGTGTCTTAATGGCATTCCAATGTTTGCGATAAATGTCTTGCATAGCTGGGCAAAAAATAAATTGTCTCTTTCCTTCTTTTTTTTTTTTTGCCCAGAGAAGCGCCAGCTCTTTCACCCCACCCACTCGAGGGGGGGGGGCACCTATATCCTATAAGAGCAGGCCTACAGGTATGAACTTCATCTATTTCTTTACAAAAAAACAAACAAAAACAAACAAAAAAACGAGGTCAGCGCGCGCTTTACTCGCACGTGTGACTATGATCTATTTCGTTTCAAAGCTGAAGGCACTAGTACAGGATATTGTTCTTTCATAAACTCTTTTTGTGGTAAATATACAGTTTGCTGTAAAGGTTTTGTTTAGTCGCGCGGTCCTTTATGACATAAACTCGTGTTGTTTAAACACTAATTCTCACCAGGACCACTAATTTAATCCGTTAAATGGAAGATACTGTTAAGATGTAAACATAAAGGGAACATACTGCACGAGTGTTTCAAGCTTCTTAAGCAGTTTTTTCCCCTTGTTTAAAGTGCTCCTGCAGGGTGCGCACGTGGCAGCAAAGCGATTCAAAACCAATCGTTTAAAGCCTGCCTACAGCAAACTCAGTAGGTGAAGAAAGTACACATCTATCTCAGATTTTCACTGTTCCTGTCTCTTCTTAGCATCCGTGCATACGCGCGTCAGCAAATACGCACGCGCACAGAAGAGAGATAGGGGAGGATACGGGGGTTGAGAGAAATGTCGTAGCCTAAGAAAATCTTTTTCAAACTGCTGTATCTATAAAGTGGTTGGGTTGAACAGCTTAAAGCATCATTCTTCTGCACCAGTACAAAAGCCCAAGCAATAAACATTGTCAATGTCTGATGACACACTCCTCTTCCACTCCCCAACACTTCTGCACACGCTTAAAACTAATTGAAAAATAATTAATAAAACCACAGCACACAGTATAACAAATTGTCATGTGTTTGGGTGTGGTGGGTCAAAGAAATTTCATGTGTGTGAGTGACAGAGTACATGTGTGTGAATATGAGTTTGCGCGAGTATAAATGAACTGTTTGTATTATTCGAGTATAAAGACTCTGTGACCGGCATTTTTGGGTGCATTTAAAAAAAATGTAAAAAGTAACTGTATGGTCTAGAAGGGTGAAACAAACTGATTTTGAAAACAAAACCATATTGAAATAAACTGTGCTTACACTGGACTCTTCTGTCGTGTTAAAGTTCGGTAAAATCCGGCAGCAACAGGGTAAGTGAAAATCCACACAAGCAGAACTTCCTGCTGCCATCTTGGCTATGTGGCGTGACGTATGTGTTCTTTGTCTTCCACAGCGAAAACCACGATTAAAAGTCAAAGGGAAAGAATCCTACATGTATGATTGACTTAGCTACTGATTACACACATTTGTTTCCCTTGGACCACTTTCTGTAAGGAGGGTTTGAATTTTGAAAGTGTGGGTCTTTGGGCGGCAAAGGACGATTTGGCTGGAGCGAAGTATGCAGGCCCTGCCACTCAATGGATGACAGACATGAGCTCCCGATATCTTTGAGGGGGGCGAGGAAGGTCGAAAAGGGGAATATTTCAAAGTTTGTGAAATTTCTCTGGTACTACTTACAAGTCTCGTCCTTCAAACAACCTCTAATGGTTTGGCAAAACCACAGTTTCCTAATAGAGCGAGCGCTGAGACCTACAGAGTGACCCCGCGGCGACGCCATCTTACCATGCCTCATCCCTACCCATTCCTACTTAGCGACACGGCGACGCCATCTTACCCTGCCTCATCCCTACCCATTCCTACTTAGCGCCATAGTCACCTACACTGTGAATTGTTTATTTTTGGGAGTCCAAGCTTCGTTTACGAATCTGTGGTGAGTAAAATTTTTATCTGAAACAATTATCAATTAGAGGAGCATTATAAATATATATAAATGTATTTATATTTGTACAAGAAAAACAGGTGACAGCCGCTTGGAGGAAAAACCTTTCTTAATTACTAAAGAACAAATGAGGACCGAGCGCTTAAATTATCTAAAGATAACTCCAACAAAGGTACTGGCAGCGCTCAACATAGCCGTATGCAGACGCATGTGTCCAAGGGAGCTTACCGTACCCAAACACGTAGCAAAGAGAGGGCCGAAAGAAGGGACGGCAGATCTTTTTTGAGGATCTGCCAAGTTCCTCAAAAAAGATCTGCCGTCCCTTCTTTCGGCCCTCTCTTTGCTACGTGTTTGGGTACAGTAAGCTCCCTTGGACACATGCGTCTGCATACGGCCAATCTGAGCGCTGCCAGTACCTTTGTTGGAGTTAAGCTTTCTTAAATTTAAAACAAGAGAACTGGACCAAGCTAAGACATGACAAAGACAAAGACGAAGACTATCTATATGTTTCGGGGCACTACCCCTTCATCAGGACGACACAAAAACGACGAGAAAACGACAACAACGAAAACAGAAGAAAATATACTTAGCTTCAGTAGATGTGGCGCATGGGTTGGACAGCAGGAAAGTGGTCCAGTTCCCTTGTTTTAAATATATATTTGTCATAAATATATTTTTCCGACTGTTTTATGCGGCGGCTGTGCTAGCGAGTTAGCCCAAAAGCCAAGAATCTTGTTGTTGTTGTTGTTGTTGTTGTTGTTGTTGTTGTTTTAAAACTACGACCACCACCAATTAAGGCAGACATGACCAATGCATGGAATTCTCAAAGTCAGATTGATTTTGTAGGAGTCGGACCCCTTTCAGTATATACTAATAAGTCTGTCGACATTGTGACTTTCAGAGAATGCCTTGTTGTGCCGCGTGGAACTGCGCGAACAACTCAAAGAAAGTAAAATCGTTTCACCTGTGAGTACACTATGGCTTCTGTGGTCATTGCAATAATGCCAGAGTATACTAGATGTACCGACAGCACAATCTTCTACGACACTTGCAATGTACATTTTGCATCATGGAGGGAAAAAGTCATCTTGGAAGTATACGTGCTTACCTGCGTGCATGAGAGAGAGAGAGAGAGAGAGCTAGCTGGGTGTCATCAGCATTGTAAAATACAAGGACTGTTAAACCACAACTATTTGTATGTTTATTTATTGATTTGCTATTGCAGGTTTCCAAAACATGAAGAGAGGCGAAAAAAGTGGATTGCCGCTCTCAGGCGTGAAAATTTTGTGCCTACGAAACATAGCGTGCTTTGTGCTGATCATTTCGAAGACTCGTGCTTTGACCGTACTGGGCAGACTGTCCGTCTAAGGGACACCGCAGTGCCAACCATCTTTAGGTTTCCTCCACATTTGCAAAAAGTTACTTTGAAGATGATCAAACATACTGTTGAGTAACAAGCTAAAGCTGTTACAATCAGTTCTTCTCTTGAATTTTAAGTAGTAATGATGTCGAGACTTGTTTTGAGAACTCTTTTTGCCTCTGAATCCCACAGCAAATACTTTTGTATAATGTACAGTGCATGTCTATGTTGTACGTCATGGCATGCTAGCCCATCTTACTTCTCATTCTTTGTAAACTCTTTTTTTATTCAGACAAACAAACCCAGGAAGGTGCCAGCCTACACAGCAAATCTTGAAGCTTCTGATTCCCAGCCCGGTACTAGCGCTCAGCCTGCATTGTCTGCTTCCACCGATGGTCTTAGTGGTGTATATGGAAATGACCATACATATCAGTTGGTCTCAGTGGTGTACATGTAAATGACCATACATATCAGTTGGTCTCAGTGGTGTACATGTGAATGACCATACATATCAGTTGCCCTCTCCACCAAAACTGAAACGGAAACTAGACGAAACGCAAGACTTGTTAGAATCTGCTACAAAGAAGCACAAAGTCCTACAGAGGCAGCATGCACGATTAACAAGAAAGATGAAAACGCTTGCTGAAATAGTACAACCTTTGAAGTCGAAGTGCATGATTAGGGACTCCTGTGCAGAGATGCTGGAGATGACATTTCCGGGTGTCCGTCTTCAGCTGATGAAGAGAATGTTACGGGGCAGCAGCGCACGTAGCGATTCAAGTTATCACCCTGCTCTAAAGGCATTTGCAATGAGCTTGCAGTTTTATTCAAGTAAGGCTTACGAATACCTTAGGAAAACATTTCACCTGCAACTTCCGCACATTACTACCATTAGAAGATGGTTCCAGGCAGTAGATGGAAGGGCTGGGTTTAGCGGGGAGGTGTTTTGCTCACTGAAGAGAAAGGTAGAGGAAGCCAGGGCTCAGAATAGGGATGTTTTGTGCTCTTTGATGTTAGATGACATGTCTATTAGAGAAAGCATAGAGTTGGATGGAAAGACAACGGTGGGGTTTGTAGATATCGGCAATGGGAACACATATGACAGAGCATCAGCGGGTACGGAAGCCTTAGTTTTCATGGTTGTCTGTGTGAACGGATCCTGGAAAGCCCCCGTTGGTTACTTCTTGGTTAACGGACTGTCTGGATGTGAGACGGCAAATTGGATTCGTCAATTAACAACCTATCTTAAAAGGGTCGCAAGAGTTTGCAATAAAGTAAATAGAAACAAACGTACAGCACAGGTTATCCATTGCCACGAAAGTCTTTGAGTAGTATTTGTACTTGTAGTATTGAGTACTTCACAAGTGTGATCCTTCAAACGACCTCTTATGACCTACTCGTCTGTGTCATATTGATTAGTCAGGGTCAATATCAGGATGACCTAAAATGATTACAACAATTACTACTGAATAAAGCTCAAATGAAACTGTTAGGAAGGGTAAGTGAGCAAAGTGTTTCTTTATTTTAATTTTTTAATTCTTTTATTTCGGTTTTTGATGGGCAGAACCTAGTTAATTGCGTCAAGAAACAGATTTTCATAAATGGACTAAACGTTGACTCCTATGCATTAGTTCGTGCCATCATTTGCTCCTTTTCCTCGTTCAGTTGTTTATAGTGAGGAAGACCAAAGCCAAAAGGTGGCAGATCAAAAAATAAACCAAACCATTGGTAAATATTTCCTATGTGGGTAAGACAGTGAAATAGCATATAATGCGATAAATTATAAAGACATGTGCACAGCACATGAACGCACACAGTGCTTGCATTCGCTGGAATTGAAGCTAACACTGCTATGTGTCAGTTACTTTACACTAATGCTCTTGATATGGTCACTCTTTCAGGTCGCAAAGCTTTTGGCTGGACCTAATCTACATCATTAATTCTTTGTCACAATAAATATAGTGTAGAGACTCATCCGTGTGTCATGAATATTTATTTTTTACTCTACACTCTGTTCTGCGTATTTTTGTTGCGCAAAAACGACTCTGGGGCTACGAGATTGTCAAACGATTCAAAAGGACTACAGATGACTAACATCTACTATTGTATATGACGGCAAAATGTCTATGCTCGCTTGCTTCTTTCTGTGAGCTGCCGACATGGTGAAAACGAGAAATGAGTAGAAAATGTTAGCCCCGGATACATTAAACTATTCACCACATCAAGCGGACTGAATCCTAACCCTGTCTATCTCTCTATATCCTTATCTTTCTATCTCCCTATTTCTTTCTCTATGTCTGTCTCCCTCTACCTATCTACCTATCTGTATCTCCCTCCTATCTCCCTCCTCTCTCTCTCTCTCTCTCTGTATGACTGTGCTGCGTATAGCGATATCAGATCAAATGTGGATGCAGAGCGCCATACAGGGAGGGAGCTTATGATGTCGTTCATGTATTAGCAGATAATACAGAGGCAACTGTTAAACAAATTGCGCGATATAAGTTTTCATGAGAAGAAACGAGCAAATTCCATAGTGATCCCTATTATAATGGTAGACATATCGCTTATATGTATATTGTTATGTACATACTCTTTGTACTTGATAACTGGATGTTTGTTGTACTCCCCCTTGAAACAAACCTGTGCGGTTTTTTCAGTAAGGTGTCGATGTCTCGATTTACCTCTTTCTCTCTCTCTCCAGCCGGGTCGCATCTACTGAATAGGAGATACTACAGTCATTTCTGCCTTTCAGCAGGCGCTCTAGGATGCTACTATGCAGCCGGCAATGCTAAATCACTTACTGGATAAGAAACAAAGCTGGAAAGATCCTATGAAAGAACCTAACCCCACCCCTAACATACCCCTAGCCCTCACCCCTACAACGAATAAAAGAAGAAAAATTTAGGAATCGAGAATCGAACACCTACTTTTCAGTTTCTAACACCAATGCTTTAACCATTCTTCTGCGGATTCTGTTCCTTCTAACCATGAAAAGCTGCAAGAGCCGAGACGTCCCAATGCAACTTATAGCTAGACTGAACACATCCTGGCGGTGTGGTCCGCAGACAAATGGTTATTGATGCGTTGGGTCGTTGACTGAAGATACAGTGTTTGATTTTCGCATTTTCCGTTCAACTGTCTATTTCTTCCTTTCCTTTTTTGCCGACGTTTATGTGTATGTTGTCAGACGGATCCTTGTTCAGTAGGAGATTTAGCACTGCAATCTGCACGGCAGCATGCTACAGCCCCTGTCGAGGAGGCAGAAATGAATGCAATATCTCCTATTCAATGGATGGGAACTGGGCGTAGACTCTCCGTCCGTCCGTCCGTCCGTCCGTCCGTCCGTGCCTTCTTGCGTGCGTATGAATTTAAACACGCACGTATGTATGCATACGGGTGGTTCTGTGGAAGTTGTGTGGTGTGTGTGTGTGGGGGGGGGGGGAAGCGTGTGTGGATGTGTGGTTGTGGGTGGATAGAAGAATAGGTATGAGAGTTGTATAGGTGAGGGTTCGTTGATGTTGGTGGGTTAGGGTGTGCGTGCGTGTGTGTGTGTGTGTGTGTAGTATGGTATGTGTGTGGGGTATGGGTGTGTGAGTGTGGAAGTGTGAATTTATGTATATGGACGAGGGCATGTTCCCCGCCCCCACCACTGACATATACAACCTTACACCCACAACTTCCCGCACAAACACATCTATTTTCACACCAACATCTAAATACCCCCTCTACGCCCACCCCACACCAATCACACCTTTTCACTTACACTCATTCACATAAAGCACACACCAACACTCACAACCACAAACACGCACGCACGCACGCACGCACGCACACACACCCTTCAGACAAACACACTCTCATACACACATGCAGGCACGCACGCACGCACCCACGCACGCACAGACACATGCCCCGACACATACACGACCACGAACACGCGCCTCCACAAAACACATACAGGACGACGCATCTTCGCCCACAAACACCTATCGTCGTACACCCAAACACCCAACATTATCAGACGTAACAAACGGACTGAGAATACTAACAAAATGGATTGTGAACAGAGTGGCAGCACCTGGAGGACCTTGGGTCTTTTACTTGTTCAGAACTACTGAAACCTGGAGTGTGTGCCTACATCCTGTATGCATATAGTTGCCACCTGGAGTGTGTAGCTACATCTTATATGCATATAGTTGCCACCTGGAGCGTGTGGCTACATCCTGTATGCATATAGTTGCCACCTGGAGTGTGTGGCTACACCCTGTATGCATATAGTTGCCACCTGGAGTGTGTAGCTACATCCTGTATGCATATAGTTGCCACCTGGAGTGTGTGGCTACATCCTGTATGCATATAGTTGCCACCTGGAGTGTGTAGCTACATCCTGTATGCATATAGTTGTCACCTGGAGTGTGTAGCTATATCCTGTATGCATATAGTTGTTACTGCTTGCTTCCGGGAAAGAAGCTGTCAACCTCGTCTAATGTTTCGGATCTTTTTTTAAAAGACCGATTGTAGTTTTGCAAAGAAACTCTTGTGCTTTGTGCTTCATTGCTAAAGCTGTAAAGCATTTCATTATCAACATCGAGTACAGTTTAAAGGATGTTTTAATTCGAACACATTACAATTTTTTTTACAAAATATTGTCATGTGACACCTGCATCCTTTTAGGACAGTTTGCGGCGACACTAAAGAGCAAAACTTCCATCTCCGTCATCAACAACGTTTGTTTCAACATAAACTGACACTAAGCTCATAAAATATTTTGTGTTTCTCACCTTTATTTTCCCACACTAATTTTATATAATACGAGTAGAGATAGTTCCATCAATTAACTAATTCAAACTTTTTATATATCTAATAAAATACTTCATGGAAAACTAGATCATCTAGTTACAGCCTAGGACAAGGCATGTTGTTGTTGTTGATTTGGGAATGAAGGTGCTTCCACCTCTCGGTGATTTCTCACTATGGGGGGGGGAGGGGAATTGGACGGGGAAGGAAGCGGGAGGGAGATGGACCATGGCTTGGTGCTCTGTACAGGTGGTGGTTACATGAAGTCTCTCGTTGGTCACTGTCCTGGCTACTGTCGCTGCTGGTGGGGGGGGGGTTGTTTGTAGCTTCCGTGGTTAAGGGCAAGGCGTCCAGAATATATATATATATATATCTGTCAGGTTTGGCTGCAGCACACCTGTTTCCAAGCTTTTACAAGACAGAAGTACATCTATGTCCTCAGGTAAGTTAGTCCGTTTTAAATAATCCGTCCCTCCTTTGTTTTCGTGTCGGATTTTTCTGCCATATGAATAGTCTGTTTGACAGTGTGTCTGCTACTTCGTTTTCGTATAAAGACTTCATAAAGGAAGTACATGGGACACATCATCAGTTTTTTTAATTTTTCTAATAAATTTCATAACTTATTTGACTAACTGCCTGGCTGAGTGGCTGGCTGACGGACGGACGGATTGATTGATTGATTGATTGATTGATTGATTGATTGATATAGACCTAAAATGAAGGTTATCGTGATACTGTGCTCCTTGATGGTTACCTCCCGTGGTGTCTACTGTTACGGCTATGGTGGCTATGGTGGCTATGGTGGCTATGGCGGCTATGGCGGCTATGGTGGCTATGGTGGCTATGGTGGCTATGGCGGCTATGGCGGCTATGGCGGCTATGGCGGCTATGGCGGGTTGGCCTTGGGCGGCGGCTTTCGAGGCGGGAGTGGCTGGGATTCAGTTGGTCTTGCTGCCAGAAGTACACATCCATCGGAGCTCCTGTATGGAGTGGGTGGACTGAGTCTGATTGGAGGAGGCAAATACTACGGCAATTACAACAAGTACTACTGAATACAGAAGCTCAACTGTAAGGAACAGTAACGAACAAAGTGTTTCTTAAATTATTTATTTCTATTTTTGATGATCTGATAAAATGGACCCTAATGGACCCTAATTTAAAAGCGACAAGAAAATCAAAACAGATTTTCATACAAATGGACTAGACGTTGACTCGTACGCATTAGTTCATGACAGCATTTGCTCCCTGTCCTCGCTCAGCCGCTCACAGTAAGACCAAAACTAAAAGGATACAGATCAATAAATAAACTCAACAAGTGGTAAAAAGTGACTACGTGGGTGAGACAGTGACATAACATAAAATGCATGCGTTCGATAAAAATGAATCTAACACTATTATGGTTAAGTTACCTTACACTGTTGTGTGTCAGTTACTAGTGGTCTTGATATGGCCACTCTTTCAGGTCGCAAAGCTGTTGGGTGGACCTAATCAATATCAGGAATTCGTTGTCACAATAAATATTCTGAAGTGACTCATCCGTTTGTCATGAATGTTTACTTTTCACTATACTCTCTGTTTTGTGTATTTTTGTTGCGCAGAAACAACTCTGGGGCTACCAGATTGTCAAACGATTCAAAAAGGTTACACTTGACTAATTCTTTCGAAGGATTGCAAAATTTGTTCAGTTCTTTGCTTGCTCATTCTGTTAGCTGCGGACTGTTCGAGACATGGTATAAATGAGATCTGAGTAGAACATGTTAGCCCTAGATACATTTAACTATTCACCACATGAAGCAGGCTGAATCCCAGCGCAGGATAAAGCAATAAGTTGAAGAACAAAAAACCCCAGATGCAACACACTAGCAGTACCGACACATCACTTTGTCCCGTCTTCGATCCTCATACGTAAACCGTTACACTTCTGGCGGTCGCCTGAACAAAAGAACGAACCGACCAGAACGAAATTATTCGAAGAATTAATCTTTACAGCCGACTAGCAAACTCTTGAAAACGACACACACACGCACGCACGCACGCGGAAGAACACACACCTACACGCACATTCACAAACACACATACACACACTCACACACATGCACACGCACGCACACATACTTTTTTTTCTCTCTCTCTCTCTCTCCACATTTTGACTAATGATGATGCTGACAGCAAAGCTCGTAGAGCGCTGGATCATGATGTAAAAGGTTGCGCGTAGTGTGATGTACAACATGCGCTGCTAATTCTAGCCGAAGTAAGATAGCCATGAGCTTTCCATGGGCTGTTCTGCTAGAGTTCAGAGAGGAATCTTCCACCTGACCGCCAGGTAAGTGAACTGCTGAAGGCTTAGCGACTGGCAGCTTACTTTGTTCAAATGTCGACTAATCAAAGTTCTTTCGAGATTTTATTTCTCTCAACCCCCATATCCTCCCCTATCTCTCTTCTGTGCGCGTGCGTATTTGCTGACGCGCGTATACATGGGTGCTAAGAAGAGACAGGAACAGTGAAGGTGTGAGATAGATGTGTACTTTCTTCACCTCATGCCTTTGCTGTAGGCAGACTTTAAACGATTAGTTTTGAATCGCTTTGCAGCCACGTGCGGTCCCTGCAGGTGCACTTTAAACAAAGGGGGTGGGGGGGACTGCTTAAGAAGAAGCTTGAAACACTCGTGCAGTATGTTCCCTTTATGTTCACATCTTAACAGTATCTTCCATTTAATAGATTAAATAAGTGATCCTGGTGAGAATTAGTGTAACCAACACGAGTTTATGTCATAAAGGACAGCGCGAATTCACTAAACAAAACCTTTACAGCAAACTGTATATTTACCCCCCAAAAAGTTTATAAGAGAACAAGATCCTGTACTAATGCTTTCAGCTTTACAAACGTATAGATCTTTCACTAAAGCAGTCATGTGAGGTTCTGAGTATAAAAGAATGTTACGTTGTAGAAGGTTTCCACAGTGCTATTTGTTCCGTTTACTGTCTGTCGTAACTTTTCATTCAAGAAAGTTGACAACGTTAGTGACGCATAGAAAGTACGTAGTAATAGGAGTAAAAGACGTCATTTTCATTAACAAAACGCTTAAGATTCGGTCTTCTCCATCCAATGGGAAGAGAGTAAATTTGGTAGACATGGAGACGAAGAGATTACGGGGGAAGTTTAACGTTTTTCCAGGACTTTGGCGAAATGTAGAATATGGACATTCCATAGTATGAGGTACATATTAACATTTTGCCTGACAATTCAGACTGGTAATTCCTAGCCTAAATTTAGTCAGAGCATCCATAAAGCTTACAAGTTTGAGGTATACAAGATAACTAATAAAGAACAAATGAGAATCGAGCGCTTAAATTATCGAAAGATAACTCCAACAAAGGTACTGGCAGCGCTATACATAGCCGTATGCAGACGCATGTGACCTAGGGAGCCTACCGTATCCAAACACCTAGCAAAGAGAGGGTCGAAAGAAAGGAACTTGGCAGATCCTCAAAAAAGATCTGCCATCCCTTTCTTTATAACGCCGCTATTCTTCACACAGCTAACCCTCGGTACACTAAGCGAGCGCTGAGAACTAGGATTCAAAGACAAACACAACATAGGACAACTACATGAAATCCTCAAGGTGCAAATTATAATTAATAAAGAACAAAAGAGGACCGAACGCTTAAATTATCAAAAAATAACTCCAACAAAGTTACTGGCGCCGTTATAAGGTAGCGCATTTAAAGATAACCACTAAGAGAAATATCACTTTTAAAAAGGGAGTACGTGGAATAACGCTGGCTACTGGAGATCTTACTATGGCAGTCTTGTTTATAACAATCCAGGAGCCTTTGTTTAAATTCCTGTAGAAACATGTTTACATCCCCAACTCCCTGGTGCTCCCAAACAACGCCAAACCCAAACTTATACAATACCACCATGTAGTTAAGTCAGGTTATTTTGTTGGGATTTTTTTGCCGAAGGCCGAATAACATATATCTACAGCATTTCTGGGTAGTATAACAATATGCGTGCCATCCGTAGGTAGCAGGTAGGTTAATGAGGGGTATATAGTACAGTTTAGGAAAGGATATGGGACCTGATAGGTCTGGGAACTATACTTAACATGGAGCACAACAGACACTAGGGAGCACAGACACAGCACCTTTAGCCCCGCACTCAGTAAACCATGAACATAGAAGCTGTAGTTCCCCACGTGCACTGTCCACGTGTCAATCACACTCACAACAGCACATACAGATCGTGGGAATTTAATAGTGACTAGATAGGTATATAAACCCTGGTGGGAATTTAATAGTGACTAGATAGGTATATAAACCCTGGTGGGAATTTAATAGTGACTAGATAGGTATATAAACCCTGGTGGGAATTAATAGGGGAGGAGAGACAGACTGATGAAGGAAGAGAGTCTGAAGGACATGGAGAGCTATTGAGTTGTAAGCTGGCCGCCACTCGGATTTACATCCGATAAGGAATAAAACTTTGATCAACCAAAATATGAGTTTGTGGACTGTGAAAGAAAACCGTGGTGCATGCCTCATCGTTACTCTTCATCATGTTACAGTAGGCGATACTGAGGTAGATGGATTATTTTCAACCAATAACAAACACATCTCACGGGGACAGAGCAATAATGTAGAGAGATTATAGAGTTTAAATATAACTTATTTCTGTTAGTATGCTCACATGGATGTAACTACGTTGGCAGTCTCATGCTTGTCAATACAGAACACAGAAAACAAATCAAATAAGCCCCTTCCCTACTTCCCCGCGCGCGTCTGTAGGTCCCCTTGTAACCTCTCTCCTCTCAAATTGTGTCAGACGATGAGCCTACCCCTGGTCAGAGCGGGGTGGCGCGCACACGCACTGACATATACGCAAACACACACCCACCTTTGGTTTTCTTTAAGATCAATAGCTGTTGAAACATTTTTTCTATAACTGTTGATGATACTGTTATCGACAACAGACACAATCGTCGCTGTGCTGTGAATTAGCTACGATCGACAACCTGTCGGGTGCCACCTTTGTCAAGACGTATAAAAAAATCTATTTCTGTGGAAATAATCTCCTAGCAACGTTGTAACAGTTTTCGTGTCAAAGATAGTCCAGCGAATCACTCACAGGGATAGGATTTTACGCTCTCAGTGACTTCCAACAGACATAACGAGTGCAGTTAGTCAAAGATAACAAAAGTAGAAGAAAAGAACTTATATGATTTTGTCAAACGATTAGGTTCTACTAAGTTCAGGAGTAGTCGTTCTTCAACTGAAACGCTGGACATTCACCAAACACAACATGTGCGACAAGCTATTCTTTGTCTTCGCCTTTATCATCAATTCCTGGCTTGTGCACGCATGGTTGAGTAGATAATTATGTTCTGTTTTTAACATTGATGTCTTACAAAATTATTGCAGTAATTTATTATAGTGACAGTATATATATATATATAGCGATAACTCCTATAGTGACAGTATATATATATAGCGATAACTCCTATAGTGACAGTATATATATATATAGCAATAACTCCTATAGTGACAGTAGATATATATATATAGGGATAACTCCTATAATGACAGGATATATATATAGCAATAACTCCTATAGTGACAGTATATATATATACAGCGATAACTCTTATAGTGACAGTATGTATATATAGCGATAACTCCTATAGTGACAGTATGTATATATAGCGATAACTCCTATAGTGACAGCTAAGAATCCTTCTCCCCCTTCTCCGTTTCCTTCTCCTAACAAAGACAAACATTTACGTCTGTTTCTGCCTCTAACTTCAACAATGACCACGCTTCTATCGATATCAATTCCTTTCTCTTTTCTCCTTTTCATTCCCTCCCTCTTCCACATTTATTGATTTAAATTGCCAGCCATCCACTGACAGGTCTTATTGAACGAAGAATGTTGTAATATCGCTTCATTTGTCTGTTTTGTTTTCTTTTTGGTTTGAGTATTGCAGGAAACCGAGCGTCATCTGGACTCGTGTTCAGAGCTTTGAAAATTATGTCAAGGTAAATGGCAGCCAGAGTGAATTATGGGAGCCAAGTCTTGTCCTATGCGCATTTTCATGTTCGGTGAATTCTTGGTGTTCGTCGTTCTTCTTCCTTCCTGGTACAGGGCGATGCGTTCTGAACGAACTCGTCTTTGCAACCACAAAGGGAGGGCAGGTGGTGCCAGGTGCAATGTACTTCATAGCCACTAATTGTAAGTAGGTTTAATTCTTTTTTTATAAAAAAAACTCTTATCTTTACAAGTTGTTTTCATAGTGTTTAAGCTGGTCATGTCTTTCAGAGTCTGACGTGCACATAGTGATGCCAAATGTCGTTTTTAGCGCCCTGGCTGTTGTGTGGTAAAATGATGAGAACTTAGAAATTTAGCAAGGGATGACCGGATGAGGTATAACACTTTCAGTGTCTCAAGCTTCTGTTTCCGTTCATTGTTTGGCAGCTAACCAAGTTCTGGTATAAAACGACTTTATTGTCAATAATCGTTCACATCAACGTCATTGACCCGGTGTTGTTTACAACTGTTGAATGTTTCAGAATTTGACAATTTCAGATCAGCATCTTTCAATTTTTATTATACAAAACAATTGTTGTGTATTTTAGAAAAATATGATTATACATTTTTACGATCATATGATTATAAATCTTTTGATTTGTTGTCAGATGACTGTCCCTCTCAAGACGGCTATGTATGGGTGCGCGGACAACAAACCTGTTTTAAAATGTACGGAGGTCCAACTACGTTCTATTACGCCTACAGAAACTGCATCAGTGTAGGCGCTCAGCTTATTTCTCTGAAAACGTCTGGCAAGAACTACGCTGTCAATCTATACATCGACGATGCTTGTGAGTGATACTGCCGCCGCAGACGACGACGACGACGACGACGATGATGATGATGATGTGTGCGTGCGTGTATTGTCCAAGTCACATCGGATATTAAGCTCACACGATGTGAAGTTAATTAGAAGTTGATTCGCGCGTTCGCGTGCGTGTGTGTGTGTGTGTGTGAAGGGAAGTATGTATCAGAGAGAGAGAGAGAGAGATGTAGTGGGGAGACAAATGCAAGCAGGGAGAGACCAACCGTATTACAGAGGGAAAAGATTCACGTGTTAAATAGTTTGCTTTATTTGCACATCAGACGGGGCCGTACTGCCATACATTGGCGCGGCACGGGATGGAGCGGTGAATGGCACCATGTCAAGCTGGAACGCGACACTTCATCCGCTGAAATGGCTGACTGGCGGGTTGGTGGCCCTTACTGGACCGGACAGTCACTGGGTCACCGGAGAGCCGTCAAACCATCTGGGACGTGAAGGCTGCGTAGTACTCATGTCGTTTAGTTACGGATGGAATGATATTCCTTGCAACCTTTCGAGACCGTTCGTTTGTGAGCGAAATATCCAATAAGAAGGTAACACCTTTATGAGAAATATGATTAAGAACAGATCTAATATTTGCCCGAAATTAAAGGG
>SMGT01011189.1:52009-69617 GCA_004794575.1 Lanistes nyassanus
AATAATAATAATAAAGAATAATAATTATTATTGGAACACTAGAGAGCAGCCTGTGCTCCTTTCATTGCTCAGGGTGCCATGATAATATTCTTTGCATCGTTCGTATTTTGAGTTCCTATATATTGTGCTGCATGAACACCACCTTCGTAGCTACTGATACAGACAGACATGGCCGATCACAGTATCACCCCTTCAACGGGATACAGTATACAGAACTAAATGACACAAAACAACTTGTAAATCAGCGTGACTGACACTTGGCACTAGAGGACTGTCCCCAGGAGTACACTGTCCCAACTCCATCAGCAGATGGACAGAGGTTAGTATTGTGACGGCATGTGTACCCCGGGTCTGCGCGCCGCGAGCCAGACCCCAGTATCCTGAAGAAAGTCGTCACGTGACTCGCAAGGAGTGTGTGTGTGTGTGGGGGGGGGGTCTCCACCACATTGTCTACTCAGTAAGCGTATTCCCACTCTGGAAGCGAGGAAGTTGCGGGCAGATGGCAGGCCTTCCTCCATCTTTGAAGTTTATTTTACTGATATTCGTAATGGAGATATGACGAGTTTAAAAATTAAGTTACAAGACAAGATTATTCGCAGCATTTTTACATTTCATTTACACCAACGTTTTAAATACATTGCTACACCCGGCTCTGTTATCTTACCGTTAAGGAAGTGTTTGAAGACCTTTTCTTTTCAACAGTACGATTGCAGAACTCCCAAAATGGGCCATATATGTTCAAATTAAACAGTTCCCTGATGATATTTCGTTGTTAGGAAAAGTAGAGATCCGCAAAACCAAGTGCCTACATAAACCTAGATATCTAGGAATAGAAAAGGTGCAGGAAGATCTAGACCAAGCATTAAACTGGCTAAAATACAATGGCTTCAAATTATCTGCAACAAAAAACCCAAGCAATAATTTTTAAACGATCAAATCAAAAAGTACATTACCCACAATTCAAAGAAAAAGAAACAAGCATAAGATATAGTCCTCAAATACAATTCCAATGAGTAATTTTTCACAGAAACCTCCAAATGGTCCCCGTTTATCAACAAAATAGTAAACTCAGCTAAAAAGGCAGTAAATCTAACGAGAAGAGTCACAGGGAACAGCTGGGGTACAGATTCAAACCCCTTCCTAAACCATCACCAAGCTCATGTAATTTCATAACTGCTGTACGCAGCACCTCTCTTAGTTCCCCTTAGTGAAAGTCATAGAGCTAAACTTCAATCAGTAAAGGCTGGGACAATAAATGTAAGTACTAGGAGTAGGAGTCCTGATGAGCGGCCCAAACCTAGCAGTGCTGCAGAGAGGGGAAAACTTGTAGAAATAATAATTAAGGAAAGCGCAGCTAATTACGATTACAAGATACAGTGTCTACCTGCAGATCACCCAGTCAAACAGATCCACGCATCAGCGCACAGACACCGCAAGGGAAACCTACATCACAGCCAACCATTCAACAAAAAATGCGCAGGAAATAGAAAACACACCAGGGGCAGACATTAACACTGAAACTTCATACCCAGGTACAGGCTCACAAATATCTCCCTGCTGGGAATACCCGCCACAGATCGACACAGACCTCACAAAATATAATTTAAATAAAAACTCAGGTCATCAAAATACTAAAAGAATTCAGAAAGCAACTCAACACTCCCTACATAGACATCTCCCATACATTTAGATATAGATACAGACGACTGACAGGACTCGACCATCAACACGACAGTAGAACAATTTTCACTGTTTGCAACATTGTTGTGTGTCCTGATATGAGTGCATGTGTAGACATGCACAGTTTAAGGAAACATGAAGAATGAAGACTTTTTTCTGGATTATGTGAACTTATGGTAGCTTACATGAATGTATAAATGCTTTATCTGTTCCTCCCTCTTGTAGTTGATAGGACCAAAAAAGTATACTTGCTTAACTACAGGTCATGCTGGCTCTTTCATGTGTTCTGAATAAAAAAATCTTCTATTCTAGTGTTGCCCAGTGTTGTATGTGTAGCATGATCGGAGGAATTGTGCGAGTAACTCGTTTTTTAATGTTAAAAATTGTACTTCTTTCACGGTAGTTTTGGATCTTTATCTTTTCCCACTGACTTGCACATAGTGTACTGTCTCTGAGATCATTGCTTTCACCCACACACCAACAATGCAGTAAAATTTTGTTTACCAGACTACTTAATCTTCGCTATTATCCAAAGTAGTCTTATATAACACAGCATTTTTAAAAAAAATAAAATGTTAAGCTTACGATCACACAATGTGATATATAAATGTACATTTGGTCTTCAAATAGCATGTTGCAGACACGCTCCTGCAGATTAAAATTTCGTTGATTCCTATATAATATTAGATACATGTGTGATGGGGGCAGCCATCACGGAGGCGGTTTTGGCCACCACGCTCAGCCACAGCGTGCGCCGGGGGCGGTATTGGTCGAGTACTGCCAGCGACACGTGGCTGTGGCGCACTGTGTCATCTTACAGCATGCTTTGCTAGGCTCACTCTCACGTTTCTATATCCTTCTAGGAAAGTTGCAGATACTAACAACTAACATATTCGGATTCTACTCGATATATTCTTTCAGTAGATAGTAAATTCATCAAACATCTTAATAGATTAGGTTAGTTTGTAGGCATATTTCTTATCTTTATCTATTCACATTAGCTAGTTTAACTGCCTTTTAACGTAATTATCTTTATTTCCTTCTCACTCTACTTAACTTTCCCTAACACTAGCAGGAAGAGAAAAGCGCACTCTAGTCACTGTATATTTTCATGTCCTTATAGGTATATTCTTTCACTTTTTATTCTAAATGCTGTATGTGTAAGAAACACAAAATGAGGTATCCACCTCACTTCCACCCGCCAGCTTCTGCCGTCGCTGGCAATGCACCCGTTGTGGCTCGCTCCCACCCGGTAAAAAGCGGGGTGCGTGCCGGACAAAGCAGAGTCCCGAAGTAGGGTGAAGCAGGAGGAGGACGAGGGAAAAGCTGTGGCAAAACAGTAAAGTGCAGTAAACCGTGGGGTGGCGGAGCATGTAGGGCGGCAGCAGCAGTGGCGGCCCTAAATAAAGTACGCAGACGGCGTGGAAGGAAAAAAACCTGCCTTTGTTTGAAGGAGAGAGAGAGAAAAAAGTTGCGAAGCGAGCCCGCTTCATCACACATGTAAGCAATGACATTGGATCTAACTGACCATAAGTTGTGCCGGAAATTAAAAGGTGTGTGTAGAATTGTTTAATTCGCCGTATACCAAAAATGATACGTACACTCAATTTCAAACAATGCGTGACTTGTTATCTCCCTTGAACACAAAAAATCAAGGATTTCGTCTCTTGAGATGGGGGGGGGGGGGTATTTATTGCTTAACGTCCAGTCGCAAACTGTGTACATCAGGACGGTGTTGCTTAGACAAAGTTTAACCAGCGTTTATTTAGCATGGTGTAATGTAAAACCAACGAGAGAGAAACATTTTCACTTTTACTTATGATACCGGTGCACATAAATATGCGAGGTATCTGTTACAAAAAAAGGAAAAGAAGGTTGTGGTCAGGCGCCAGTCCCAAGGGGAAGCACTCCTGTTCTGCTGTCGACCCACTCCGGCACAAGAGTTTCGTCTCCTGACCTGCAGACGGTCGTCACCCCGGAACAAGCAGGCGAGCGATGTCAAGTGAAACGATACCAGGAAAACAAGATTCAACTTTTGCTCCGCCATCATAGACGTGATTAGAACTCTTTGTATAGGAAGCCCTATAAAAGAAATTACTTTTTAGACGCCTCCCAGTCCAATATCGACGTCCCATATGGGGAGGGGGGGAGGTGGTGTTTTGATAAGGGAGGCAGCTGTACTTTGCTAAGCAGGTTTTTTTTGTGGGGAGGGGTTACGGATTAAAGGTTATTTATACACGTGGTTTTTTTCTTTTTTCTTTGTAACTGCTTCTTTTTTTTTTATAAAAAAATTCATTCATGCAACTATGTTTATCGCCGTCTGTTTGGGAAACATTCCTGTACGAACTTCCGAATTTCACAGACGAGCACATACGTCGCCTCCATCCTGAGCGGCCATTGTGACGTAGGCAGGAAGAGGTTTGTTAACTCTTTGACCCCATTGGGTTCGGCTAACTTGGGTTTGAATTTTCAGATTTGTAAAGTAGTACCAGAGAAATTTCACAACTTTGAAATACTCCCCTATTCCACCTCTCTCTCAACCCTCATTGATACCAGGAGCTGATGTCTGTCATAAAAGTGCTTTTGCAAATCTAATAATGTACAAAGAAAAGTTTGAAAATACATGACAAAGGTAACTGGATTAATAAATTTAGTTGTCACGACCAGTCAGTGATGATTAATGGGCCACTAACTATCATTTGTATCTGAAAATAAATAAATAATGATAATGATATTACAATATTAGACGCAGAATACATTCGGCAAATGTGCATGCATTATATCATGACGGCAAAGAGGTCATAAGACTTGATAGTCTTGCCCTTTAGAAACAATAGGGAGAGAATTAGGCTCTATCTCTCTCTCTCTATATATATATATATTGTCGTCGTCGTCAGGTTATATGATCTTTAGTAGATCTAAGGAAACCCAGCTATTGTCCAAGGTGTGAAAACCTAGACGACCACTTGGGTACGTCGGGGCCCACAGTCCAATTAGATCCAGGCGACACCTAGCTGATGACGTCGTCAGCAGGGCGATAAAGGTGACAACAGTTAGGAGAGCAGATGGAAGGTTGCTGATTCGAATCTTGGTGTGGCAAAGGATTTCCTTTTAAACATTGTGCAAACTTTATTCGGCCACCTGCCCGCACTGGCGATCTCACTGCAGTTATCAGTCTGGTGGTTCTTTCAGTGCATAGTTTAGTAATAGGACCCCAGAGGTCAAAACGTGACCTTAGAGATCGCACGGAAAGGTCTGTGCGCCTAGAGTTTAACAAGTTGTATCAAACATTGTCTTGATTGTAAATACTCCCTATCAACAATACTGTGTGTTCACTGTATTACGGTGTTTTGTGGTTCTTTATGGGGAACTGTAGGTGGTGGGGGTTCGGCCATATGATTGAAAAGTCATATTAATAGTTTTAGTAATACAGTGTCATGATCGCCCCGACCTCCGCAGACTTAGCTACGAAAGATCGGTGATCACGCGTGTTCTTTAGATGTTACGAGAACAATGATGCTTTCACACCCAAGAAACATCCACAGACAAGCGTCCGTTCCCACCTTTAATGCAAAAATATTACCACAATTTAACAACATAGATATTCATTCACTATAATGTTTATACGGGTCAAATACGTGTTATTCCCTTTTCCTTTTATCAAAACTTCTTAAGTAAAATAGTTAGAATGCTATACTCACATACATCGAATCCAGTGATTCCGGATACACACATACACACACAAGTCAGTACCATGCGAAATGTTCCCTTGGTTTCTCGATACACAGTTTCTGGATTCCTTTACGAGTGTCAGTAATTATTTCCCTTGCACACCTTACAGTCCTTCGATAGAATTCTCTCTCTCACACACGCACCCACTATCTCTTCTTCGTGGGCGTTGCCTCGGTCTGTCAACTCTTGGCCTCGGTAAGACTGGGTATCCAACGAAATCCCGTCATCAGCCTGGTTGGTACAGCTCTGGTCATCTACGGACAGGGTCTCTTCGCTGTTGTCTGTCAAGTCTTACGCCGGTTTATGGGTTCGTCAACACTGTGACTTTTATTCAGTTCTTACTTCGCAATATTCTTCCAAGTATTTCGCCTACCTGGTGGCACTAGTCTGCGTGTCTCTCGCAGTATCTATCCAAGCTTTCTGCCGACTTGGTGGCACGATTCTGCTTCTCGGGCTCTGTCCAGAATCAAAAGTCCCCCTTCGCGTCTCTGCGAACTGGGAGCTTATCTTTCTCGCCCAAACTCTCTCTCTCCTCTCCTCTAGTCTATCTCCGTCCTTTTCTTTTTGTTTCCCGACTGCTCGCACCCTCGCCCACACACCGGATGTAACTGTCACCTATTTCCTGTACCTGCCCCCCATCCCATTGACCATCGCTTTGTTCAGGGAGTGGACCTACGCCTACGCAGCATCATTCGCACTTTTAAAAAATCAAAACTTCAAAACGCACAGTCATACTCATTCATTCACTATCCCTGTGTTCCTGACATACAGTGATATGTCCACCCACGCATATGTCATCCTCTTGACTGCGGTCGTGTGCGCGAGTACAGCAGACGACCCGTCAAGTGTATAAAGCGTATAAAGAAATCCAAAGGAACAAGTAGGATAGGGACCCTTCTGTCAAAATGTTTTAACAGATGGAGCGTATACAGAAATCAGATGAGAGAAGTAGGACGGGGCAGGTCCTGTCAAAATGTTGTAACAGATGGAGCGTATAAAGAAATCCAAAGGAACAAGCAGGATAGGGACCCTTCTGTCAAAATGTTTTAACAGATGGAGTGTATACAGAAATCAGATGAGAGAAGTAGGATGGGGTAGCTCCCTTCAAAATGTTGTACCAGAAGCACGTAGTTTTGTTCTTGATTCGCTCAGAGATACGAAACCAGTGAGGTTCCATTAGCAGCGGAGTAGTAGGGTCACGGTAGGCCGAGTCCGGAACTGTTTGGAGGGGCACGGCCCCGCCCTTACGTGGTCATCTCGAAAGGTTATGGCGAATTCCTGCGCATCCTGGCTACAACAAAGGGTCACGTTCGCATACGTTTGCGTTGATTGCACAAAGAAAGAGAATCCTATCGTAATCCAATAAAGATGTTTGTAGAGTATCGTTAAGTTCTTGCGTGTAGGGAGAGATTGAGTCTAGCTTTGCTGTTGAAATATTAGTGAGTGAAATGTTGCCATGTTGTAGCTGTCTTGAAGGTACTCATGTGACCCACTTCGTGTTTAGCCATTTTTATCTTGTCAGGGAAGCACAATGCAGAAGGGGGGGGGTGGATCTTTAAATGGTTCGACTAGCTCGGTTTTTTTGTATTATTTGGAGGTTTGCGTCATTTTGATGTTGAAACGCACGTTATGACCGATAATTCAAGTTTTGGGATTCGACACAAACACAACATAGGACAATTACAGGATTCCATGTAATTGTCCTATGTGTTCTGTCCTCATTTGTTCTTGTTTGATTATATTGTGCACCCTGAGGATTCCATGTAATTGTCGTATGTTGTGTTTGTGTCGAATCCCAATTGTTAGTTTACGCTTAGTGAGCGAGCTGACGATATAAATTAGGGATTCGCTGTATGCACACGTGGTACACCAGGGGCTAGCCGTGTGAAGACTAGGGTCGTTTAAAAGAAAGGGATGGCAGATCTTTTTGAAGATCTGCCACGTTCCTTACTTTCGACTCTCTCTTTGCTACGTGTATGGGTACGATAGGCTCCCTTGATTGCATACGTCAGCATACGGTTGTGTCTAGCGCTGCCAGTACTTTGTTGGGGTTGTCGTTTGACGATTTTATAGCGCTCTGTCCTCATTTGTTCTTGTTCAATTTAACCATTGCCAACAACTCCAAGACATTGCACCTCAGACCATAGAAAGATTATCGCACCTTTCCCTTCTTTCAATCTCCAATTTGTTACTAACAAAGTCCCAAATGTTTATATTTCTGACTTCCTTGAATCTCCAAGTTCGTTACTAATAAAGTCCCCAAATGTTTATACTTCTGACTTCCAAGTTCGTTATTAATAAAGTCCCCAAAGGCTTATATTGCTCTCAATTTCACAGTCACTGATAACTTTATGTCATAACCGTCTGTACCCTGCTTTCACGAAGGTTGGGGTTAGCGACATTAAACCGAAAACTGCTTACGTTACCGCTTTCCGAAAGGTCTCCTACAAAATAGAGAATCTCTGCGCAGCAAGTTATAGCTGCCCAGGCTGCTGACGCATAGCGCCACAGAGACTCGTGGTCGAACCAAGATGGAGCCGATAGACGAAGATGCCAAAAGCTCGTCGTATAAGCTCTAAAGCGCTCCTTCAGCGTGAACACTCACGAAGAAATCAACAATACTCCAAGTGAGGGCGGTACTCCAAAAAAACCACTTTCTCTTCACTATATCCACAGGAAAATACTCCAACACTGGTCTTCAATATATCCCCAGGAAAATACTCCAACACCGGTCTTCACTATATCCACAGGAACAAACTCCAACGCTTGAACGGATATATATCCTCCCGCCTGCTCGATCTCTTGGGGATGACACACAGAATTTCCCCACTCCACTGGAGAGTCGCCCAGATCAGCAGAGTCTTTAGGAGACACTCTCAGCACTGCAGAGAACACTCTCGGGTTCTCTAAGGAACACAACTCCCTCTCCTCCACACAGGACCACTCTACCTCTCTCTCTGCCGCCTTCCCCCTCTCTGAGCGAAAATTTTTCCTAACACTACTCAGTTGGTGACTCAAGTACCTGACCAGTACTCATCACTGTTTCTCTGTACTCATCAATACTGGTAATAGCCCGTACATCATGATGATGAGTTATATCATGTGAACACAATTCTTGCATATAGATAATCAATTCAGAAATTAACTTACAAGCAAGCAAACCAAAAAAATCCAAACTGTCACAGTCAACCCACAACAACCATCTGGGCCTCCATCCAGGCCTACGCCGATGGCGAATACATTAATGCACACACCTCATAATACTTGCACTCAAAAGTTACGCGCATACGCGTCCGTGACACATTTTGTGTACAGCTCTTCATAATCCAGTCTACTACCAGCAGGAAGATGGTTGGTGACAACATGCAGCCCTGTCTCACCCCCGTCCGCACTTCAAAAGGCTCTGTCATTTGTCCTTTATGCACAACCTGGCATGTGGAGTTGTTGTAAAGTTGTTTGATAATGGAGATGAACTTTGGTGGTATCTCATAATGTACCATAAGTTTCCAGACGACCTCTCTATCTACACTGTCAAAGGCCTTCTCAAAGTCTACAAAGATTGTGTAAAGTGAAGACTGCCATTCCAGTGACTGTTCTATGATGATGCGCAATGTCGCAATGTGGTCCGTGCAAGATTTGTCCTGCCTGAAGCCTGCTTGCTCATCTCGCAGTCGTTTGTCTAGGGCCTCCCTCAGTCTCAGCAGCATGATTCGTGTGAGTACCTTGCTAGGTACAGATAGGAGCATGATTCGTGTGAGTACCTTATGCTAGGTATAGATAGGAGCATGATGCCTCGCCAGTTGTTGCAGTTGGAGAGGTCGCCTTTCTTGGGAAGTTTCACCAGATGCCCTTTCCTCCACTCTTTTGGCACGCTTTCCTGCTCCCAGACTTTCTGAAGCAGAGGGTATAGAATGTTCGTGGTTGTTATGACGTCCCCTTTTAGGGCTTCAGGTGGGATACCATCTGGACCTGCTGCTTTCCCGGCCTTGATTTCTTTTACTGCTGTGATGATCTCGGCTCTGCTGGGTGGGTTGGTGTGGATGTCCAAAAGACTGTCTGCTGGTGGGACGAGTGGAGGCTGCTCTGGAGGTGGCCTGTTGAGGACTTCTGCAAAGTGCTCGACCCATCTCGTTCGTTCTTGGCCTTCGTTGGTGATGGAGCAGCCTTCCTTGTCCTTTGTTGCACATGATGGCTGTGTGTTCTTGCCTGCGAGAGTTCTGGTGATCTCATACAATCACTTCATGTCCCGTTTCCCAGTTGCTGTTTCTGCCTCCTCTGTAAGATCGTGGATGAATTTCTTCTTGTCTGCTCTACAGCTCTTTTTCACCATCCGATTTGTCTCCCAGTACTGTGCTTGGAGATCCATCTTCTCCTGATGATTTTGACAGTTATTCATCTTCTGTTTGAGTTCTTTTCTTTCAGTCACAAGATCCCATGTGCCCGGTGTCAACCATTCCTTGTGCTTTCTGTTCTTTTTCCGCAGGACTTCTTGGCAGGTGTCCCTCCAGACTTTCTTCAGCTCCAGCCAGTGGTTTTCCACCATCTCTTTCTCCAGCTCTGATAGTGCCTCAAAGCGGTTCTTCAAGCTGCACTGGTATTCTGTAGCTTTGTTGGCATCTTTCAGGCTCTGCACATTGTATTTGAATGCTGGCCTCTGTGCCTGGTCCCTGTGTGCCCTCAGCTTCAGCCTCAGTGTCGCCTGCACTAGGTGGTGGTCTGATGCAGCATCCGCCCCTCGCTTCACCCTGACGTCTAGCAGACTCCTCCTCCACTTTCGACCAATGGTGATGTGGTCGATCTGGTTCTCTGTCTTTCCATCAGGGGAGGTCCAGGTCTTCTTGTGGATGTTTGGATGTTCTTGTGCGGGTAGACGGTGCCTCCAATGACAAGCTCTTTGAAAGCACAGAAGTCCGTGAAGAGTTCTCCATTTTCATTTTTCTCCCCCACTCCACGTTTGCCCATGATTAGTTCTTTTCCGGTGTTGTCCTTCCCAACTTTGGCATTTAGGTCACCCATGAGGATCTTTAAGTCCCTTCTATGTATCTTATCAATAGCTGCCTGCAATGCACTGTAAAACTCTTCTTTCTCTTCTTCTTTCGCAGTGTTAGTAGGTGCATAACACTGAATGATGGTAACGTTTCTTCCTTTGGACTTGAATCTAGCTGACAGGATTCTCTCTGAGATTGGCTCCCACTCCATCAATGCCTTGGCTGCCTCTGTTCTCATAAGCAGTAAACTCCATACATGTGCTGTTCTTGTGGGCCAGAGTAGATGATGGTTTCTCCGCTTGCCAGTCGTTGTTGTCCGTTTCCTGTCCACCTTGTTTCACATTATCTTAGTATGGCGATGTTGTAGCGGTTCATCTCCTTGGTCACTTGTGCTGTTTTACCGTTTTCATAAAGGGTGCGGACTTTCCATGTTCCGATCTTTGTTTTGGTCTTGGCTGACAGAAGATTTATCGGCGCACTGGCTTCCCTAAGGCTTTCACCAGCTCGCGTCATAAGCTCTGCTGGAGAGAAATCATCGCCAGCCAAGTTGCTTTCTGGTTTTGTCGTTGTGGTTTCTGTAACACATTCTTTTTTACGGGAATGGGTCGTTGGCCCATAGCCCAACCCCTAACCTGGAGGACCAGGGACTGAGCTTCGTCTGGTCTCTATCCTTCGACCTGTCTGGCATGGGTGGCCCTGGCATGGGTGGCCCTACCAGAAGCATAAAGCTCCAGCCAGCATAGATCTCAGGGTTTTTTGAGACACTCAAGCCACCCCACCACGCCAAGGTAGGAGTCCATGGGAGAGACACGGAGTATATTGCACATATTTATTCTTTTTATCATTTATCTTCATTCGTTTTATCTCTGTACATGCCAGTAAATAGCGATAAACATAGTTGCATAAAGGATTTTTTTAAAAAGCAGTTACACAGAAAAAAGATATAAATCACGTGCATAGGTAACCTTTAATACGTAACCCCCTTCCCCCAAAAACAATCTTCAGTTGCCTCCCTTGCCTTCCCTTATACGGTTAAATGCGTCGCTGCAAATTTTTAAATTCGCTGAAAGTTTGCCGGCAGCGCGGACTCTCGGATCATTTAGGTCGCCGCATGTTAGCCGAACCCGTCGTCGGCATTGTGATAAATTATCCATCTGACTAGCACGCACACACACACCGTAAGGGACGCCGATATTCGACTGGGCGGCGTGCAAGCAATAATGTCACTTATAGGGCTTCCTTTACAAAGAGTTCTATCACGTCTACGATGGCAGAGCAAAAGTTGAATCTTGTTTTCCTGGTATCTTTTCAGTTGACATCGCTCACCTGCTTGTCCCGGGGTGTCGACTGTCTGCAGATCAGGAGGTGAAACTCTTGTGCCGGAGTGGGTCGACAGCAGAACAGGAGTGCTTCCCCTTGGGACTGGCACCTGACGCGAGCTGCCACCACCAGGTCCCACACGCTCGGAGAACCCGCCGATCTTTACAGCAGTATTCGCCAGCACCACAGCCTACCGGCCAGCGTCGCCTGAGTGCTCCGTCTGAGAACTGTGCGCGGCACCTTAGAGACCTTTTGGCGCGACCTACAGTTTCGAAGTCAGAGATTTGTTTTTCCTCTTTACAAATAGTTTGTTGAGAGATATGTATCAATTCTCAGTGCTCTCTTGATACAAATTCTAGCAACCAAAGATCTTAAGACCAAAGTTCATTCGTTCCTTCAAAAAAGCGAGGACAGGTTCGTCGCAGCGCCCTCAAGCAAAATCCTTGATTTTTTTGTGTTCAAGATAACATATCGCAGTACACAGCAGACACACAGAGGCCGTACATTAAAGTGACCATTGTGTAGGGTGTAGTCGGGTAAACAAATGTTTACTGCAGTTTTGGTCTGTGGGTCAAAGCAAAGATGTCAGAGACAGTACACTATGTGCAAGTCACAGTGAAAAGAGAAAGGCAAACAAGTATTGTGATAGAAGTACAATTTTAAACATTAAAAAACTATTTACTCACACAATTCCTCCGATCATGCTACACATACAACACTGGGCAACAATAAAATAGATGATTTTTTTAATTCAGCACACATGAAAGTGTCAGCATGACCTGTAGTTAAGCAAGTACTTTTCTTTGGCCCTGTCAACTGAAAGGAGGCAGGAACAGGTAAAGCATTCATATATCTAAGCTACCACAAGTTGACATAAGCCAGTAAGAAAAAGGTCTTCATCTGTCATGTTTCCTTAAACTGTGCTTGTTTAAACATGACCTCAGATGAGGAGGGTGCATAGACCAACACATTGAGTTGACAGAAATTATATCACTGCTGCTTATTTACATTTTGGTGATTATAGAACTCCAATGGTAAGCAACAGAGAAAACTGAAAGTGTTAAGCTTTGATCAACGAATGTTACAGTGTAATCATAGCACAGAAACTAACTCTGAGGCTGACAATCTGTACTCAGAATATTTTGTCTGTGCACATGGTCTATCAAATACTAGAAGGAAACATGCCTTGTCACCACTACAAATAGGAAAGTGTACATATTGCTTGTAAAGTAATTCATCACTGAACTGTAAGTGTTGCTGTTACTAACTCGCTTGCTTTACTGATTGAAGTTTAGCTCTATGACTTTCACTAAGGGGAGCTAAGAGAGGTGCTGCGTACTGTAGTTTCGAGATAACATGAGGTTGGTAATGGCTTAGGAGGGGTCTGAATCTGTACCCCAGCAGTTCCCTGTGACTCTTCTCGCTAGTTTTACTGTTTTTTTTAATTAAGCTTAGTTTATTATTTTGTTTATATAGGGAACGAGCTTGAGGAGTCTGTAAAAATAACTCATTTGAATTGTATTTGAGGACTATATCTTATGGTTGTTTCTTTTCCTTTGAACTGTGGGCAATGTACTTTTTGATTTGATTGTCTAAAGATTATTGCTTGGGTTTTTGTTGCAGATAATTTGAAGCCATTGTATTTTACACACTTTGCTGCTTGGTTTAGATCTACCTGCAACTTTTCTATTCCTAGATATCTAGGTTTATGTAGGTACTTGTTTTTGTGATCTCTACTTTTCCTAACAACGAGGTATCATCATCGAACTGTTTAATTTGAACATATTGCGCCCATTTTTGGAGTTCTTCAATGATACTGTTGAAGTGTGAAGGTATTAAAAGCCTTTCTTAACGGTTAGATAACAGAGCCGGGTGTAGCAGCGTATTTAAAATGTTACTGTAAATGAAACGTGAAAATGCTGCGAATAATTGTGTCTTGTAACTAAATTTTTAAACTTATCATATCTCCACTACGAATATCAGTAAAATAAACTTCAAAGATGGAGGAAGGCCTGCCATTTGCCCGTAACTTGCTCGCTTCCACAGTGGGACTACGGTTACTGAGTGGACAATGTTGTGGAGACGCCCCCCCCCCCACACTCCTTGACTTTCTTCAGGATAGGGGGGTCTGGCTCGCGGCGCGCAGACCGGGGTACACATGCCGTCACAATACTAACCTTTGTCCATCTGCAGATGGAGTTGAGACAGTGCACTTCTGGGGACAGTCTTCTAGTGCCAAGTGTCAGTCATGCTGATTTACAAGATTGTGTCATTTAGTTCTGTATACTGTGTCCTGTTGAAGGGGTAATACTGTGATCGGCCATGTCTGTCTGTATCAGTAGTTAGCTAAGGTGGTGTTCATGCAACACATAAACTCAAAAGAGGAACGATGCAATGAAAATTATCATGGCCCCCTGCGCAATGAAAGGAGCACAGGCTACTCTCCAGTGTTCCTATTATTATTATTATTATTATTATTAATATTTATTACCATTATATGAAATCTTATATAGGACCAAATCACACTCATAACAGAGCGCTTGTCGGGCTTGACATTATAAAAGAGACGTTAGGTAGAAGGGCCCGCAACTCATGCTCGGCTTGTCGGCATGTTCCAGTACTGGCTGCATCCCTAGCTTAGGAAAAAAGTTCACAATGTACGTATCATAAATTATGTGTATCCCAAATGAGACAAATCACAGTTACAGAATGTAAGGGAAATCATTATAGTGGGTAGTGTCATATTTTGATCCTTCAACCTCTAAAGGTTTCGCCAACAGGTGCCTGCCTACGTCACAATGACCGCTCAGGATCGATGCTACGTATGTGAGATTTCAAGATTTCAAGATTTATAAATCCCTGGACCCCAGATGGGATATAACAGAAGAACGGGGGGAGGGACATATAAGGAAGGGTGAAGGGGTCTGGCACAAACAGAAGCTGGGAATCTGTGAAATTCTGAAGTCTATCAACAGTATAATGCTTTATTTAAGAATTAAATTATTTGGAACTATTTGTATTATTTTCTATATAAGATTTTGTAAAAGATTTTGAATTAAATTGTAGGTTATTCTGGAGATTTTGCATATTTTATCGTTGCTGTTTCTATCTGGGGTGCCACTGATTTCATCATTATGAGATTGTTTAAAAGCAATGGAGTCAATGAATATTATTTGGCGCAAGGAGGACATACAGAGTCACGAAGAGTTATATATAATACAATGAAACACACACACCAAAGAGAGGGGTAGAGAAGGAAAATCATTTTTCAATAAAGGTAACTGGTTTGTAATTATACAAAGAGATTAGAAGTTGTGACAAGTCTGACCTGTATTTAAAATAGCTCCTAGGATTTGTGTCAAACTGTATTTTCTTGGGAGGCACCTTCCTATATTACTTACACGTTATGGTTGCCGAAGACTTTTCTGTTATATTGCACCCACATACTTCAATTTCTGGCAAACACTAGATCTGTTCTTAAGCATATTTCTCATAAAGGTGTTACCTTCTTATTGGATATTTCGCTCACAAACAAACGGTCTCAGTGCGTCGCAAGAAAAATCATTCCATCCACTACTAAAAGACCACATTTCTATGCAGCCTTCTTGTCCAAAAGAGTTTGACGGATTTCCCGTCATCCAGTGACTGTCCGGTCCAGTAAGGGCCACCAACCCGCCAGTCAGCCATTTCAACGGATAAAGTGACGCGTCCCAGCTTGACATGGTGCCATTCACCACTCCATCCCGTACCGCGCCTATGAATGTCTTTAGGGCCCCGTCTGATGTGCAAATAAAGCAAACTATTTAACACGTGAATGCTTTCCCTTTGTGATACAGTTGGTTGTCTCTACCTGCCTTCATTTATCTCCCCACTATCTCTCTCTCTCTCTGACACATACCCTCCATTCACACACACACACACTCGCACGCATGCATGCACGCACGCGCGCGCACGAATCAACTTCTATGTAACTTCACACACACAAACACATCATCATCATCATCATCATCATCATCATCATCATCATCAATATCGTCGTCGTCGTCGTCGTCGTCGCCGGCATCACTCACAAGCATCTTCGATCATCCATCAATCACCATCCATCAATCTTTATCCATCCATATATCAACATCAATCTATCATCATCCATCATCATCGGCGGCAGCACTCACAAGCATCGTCGATGTATAGATTGACAGCGTAGATCTTCCCAGACGTGTTCAGAGAGATAAGTTGAGCGCCTACACTGATGCAGTTTCTGTAGGCGTTATAGAACGTAGTTGGACCTCCGTACATTTTAAAACAGGTTTGTTGTCCGCGCACCCATACATAGCCGTCTTGAGAGGGACAGTCATCTGACAACAAATCAAAAGATTTATAATCATATGATCATAAAAATGTATAATCTTATTTTTCTAAAATACATTACAATTGTTTTGTATAATAAAAATTGAAAGATGCTGATCTGAGATTGTCAAAATCTGAAACATTCAACAGTTGTAAACAACACCGGGACAATGACGTTGTTTTGAACGATTATTGACAATAAAGTCTTTTTATTCACGAGTTCACGATACCCAGTCAGCATGCGGCTAGGCGCGGACAGAAGCGTTACTAAATTTAGTAGTCGGTGCGGTACCTCTGGTTCCGCCTTGACGCCTAGTAAATCACGTGACGGACAGCTCAATATTCGAGGACTTCGGGGTCAAGTTGCTCGGTCCATGGTTGTATCAACAGCTCAAGACGATTAAATGAATTGTTGGACCTTGAGTGTTTCGAGCATAAAGCTGAAACGAAGAGGAATTGTGGTTGCAGAATCCAAACAGATCCCGACCTAAAGCGACAGTGGTTAGCAGCACCAAAGTGAAAAAAACCACCGACAAATGTCTTTGTCTGTTCTTCCACTTTTTTGAGAAAAGGCCGACTCCTGAAAATCCCTTACCAGAATGCTTCCTTGGATATGAACAGACTGTAAACAAGCGAAGAATTCTCACGCGAGTGAAGCCAGGCGACTGTGACAATGCCGACGAAGTGCCTAGCGAATAACAAAGGGAGTCGCGGGTGGAGCGAGATTTTCATACAAACTTCACTGAACATTCGCCGGAGGCAACACAGACAGCTTGTGAAGCAGACGATGCAGGCAAGATGTCTTTCTTTCATTTTCACTGGTTTGCTGTCCCCAGTCCGCTTCCTACAGTTTCAGTTAAACTGCAGAACATTGGTCTGAATTTTATACTATGCTTACATCAAACAAGAACAAACGAGGACAGAGCGCAATAAAATCGTCAAACGACAACCCCAACAATGTACTGGCAGCGCTAGACACAACCGTATGCTGACGTATGCAATCAAGGGAGCCTATCGTACCCATACACGTAGCAAAGAGAGAGTCGAAAGTAAGGAACGTGGCAGATCTTCAAAAAAGATCTGCCATCCCTTTCTTTTAAACGACCCTAGTCTTCACACGGCTAGCCCCTGGTGTACCACGTGTGCATACAGCGAATCCCTAATTTATATCGTCAGCTCGCTCACTAAGCGTAAACTAACAAATGGGATTCGACACAAACACAACATAGGACAATTACATGGAATCCTCAGGGTGCACAATATAATCAAACAAGAACAAACGAGGACAGAGCGCAATAAAATCGTCAAACGACAACCCCAACAATGTACTGGCAGCGCTAGACACAACCGTATGCTGACGTATGCAATCAAGGGAGCCTATCGTACCCATACACGTAGCAAAGAGAGAGTCGAAAGTAAGGAACGTGGCAGATCTTCAAAAAAGATCTGCCATCCCTTTCTTTTAAACGACCCTAGTCTTCACACGGCTAGCCCCTGGTGTACCACGTGTGCATACAGCGAATCCCTAATTTATATCGTCA
>SMGT01011190.1:6452-75636 GCA_004794575.1 Lanistes nyassanus
GGTGATTCTTTGTAAATATTTTGTAGATATTTGATGTTGTCGAGCCAGTTAGTGTTTTGAAATATATGCTGAATAGCAGTTCGCTGCAGTTGAGTGTTTTACGAGGGTGGGGGCTCTTGAGCTAGTAGTGTTTTGCCTGTGAGAGACTGAGCGAGCGTGTCGAAGTATGAGAATCTTTTCCCTCGGAAGATTGCTCTAGTTGTTCACATTATTTCACAGCATCGTCACCCTTTGGTTTAGAAACCACTGACCTAAAGCAGTAAAGGTTTTGGTGACGATTGCTAAATTAAATCTACATTCACAAGATCGCCATAAGCAGTTCAATAATTCTCAAAAGTCGAAGTCCAATAAGATAAGGTACCCGCCCGCACGCCGTGACAGGGTGGTCACCGGACACCTTAGAGAAACGCGAAGAAGAAAGCAAAATTGGAAGCATATAATTCAGACTTCTTTCCATCCAGCAGGGCTTTTGATGCACTACTTTTAAAAAAACTGAATAGTCTTTCCCCTGTGTGTAAGGAATTTCTGACTTTAAAAGGGACTTTCAACCCAGCAGCTATACCCTGTTAAATATTACTATAGACTCCATTGTGACACTCCTTTCCACAAGCAGACTCGAAAATCTTCCGCTCCACCATCCTAGACACTACAAGAGCTTATCGGATACAGACACAGACCTCACAATATACAGAAAAGAAAATTTTCCGACAGCCTGCCAACATTACATCAGAACAGAATTACTAAGCTTATTCAACATGCCATGCACAAATTTACGCTAGTATGAAGTGGTGATGAAATATTATTCTAAAAAAAAGTTAAACAGGAATACTACCTGTACATTAATGTGAAAGAAATCATCTGAGGAATGCGGTTTCAAATGTCCTTGTGTTTGCAAGTGTGACACAGTTAAGCACACATCCAGAGTTGAAGGAACCGGTGGACTTTGACTTTCCAGCATCCACGAAGCAGTGAACGGACCCAGTTTGGTGTATTTCACGGGTTCATGAGAAGCACATTTCTTACACTCAACTTGGTCCCAGTGAAGAGGAAACCGCTGGAAAAAAACGTTAATAATACATTTGCTCAATTTAGGTGTTGCAGGAAACTTTTTGTAACAAAAGTAAAATATCTGCTGACTTCAGAAAGTGTCGGGCTTAGTATGGGAAATTGTTCTCACTAATAATGTGTAATCTGCATTTTGTCTGCATTGTTTATAATCTGAGTCGCTCTCAAGCTACTTCAATATATTTTGGAGCGGTTGGTGACAGCCTATCGGCCGAACCAATACCGTTGGGGTAGCTCTGCGGTCGAGCTGCGGACTAGGATATAGAAAGTTGCTGATTCGAATTCAGGAGTGTCCAGCCATTACATTCTAGAGTTAAATCTTGTGCAGACTCTATGGCCATCCTCCTGAGATAAAAGCTCTCTCATCGCACCTATCATCTTACTGTAGCTGTCAGTCTGGCGCTTGTCTCAGTGCAAAGCTTAATTCTTTTGAGAGAGCTTCGAAACCCTAGCAAGAAATTAAAAGCAGGCCTACTTGTTCAGTGTCTGAAAATATCAAAAGTCCGTACTACCTTGGTTTGGTCGGGAGTGCGTTTAAAACCCGTGTTTTGCCATACAGCTGCCTGTTTATCACTGACATCCAACTCTAACTGTAGCGCTGCTGGTTTGAACATCTTTTGAAGACTAAACGTTGTGTGCCACACCAGTCTGTACAAATTGCGTTCAAGATAATCCTGCACGTCGGGAAAAAGTGTAATAAATTAAACGAGAATCAATGTATATGAACATGGTAGTATATATATATCACATTTCAGATCCTAATCCCAAACTGGAAATATCATCCAGAAGTGACAGAGGAAGCACTATACCCATAGGTGAACTAAACGGATGACTTTCGTCAACGAAACAAAATTATTTATGCGCTTGCATAAAGTTCACTTTTGGAGTTCATAATATTAGTGCGTTTTCCCTTATATAATATTCTCTTTGTTCTTTATCGTTTTATTATATTTTTCACGTTTACCACTCCAGATTTTTATGTCATTGTCTAGTTCGACTTTTTTCATCTTTCGCCTAGTTACAAAGACGGAACTGAGCCAAGTTAAACAACAGACGACACAGACAAAATTGCAATCGACAGTTTCCAGGCATTACGACTTCATCAGGACAACTTAACCAGATGAAGGCAAAGACAAAACAGGCATTTAGCTGCGTGAAGCGGAGAGAGCAGTCCGGGGTACGCTATTTACTTCTATCTACTTCTCTCCACTTCACCCAGCTAAATGCCTGTTTTTGTTGCCCTGACGAAAGGTAATGCCCCGAAACTGTCGACCTTTTGTGTCGTTAATCGTGTCATTGAAATTGGCTCAGTTTCGGTTTATCTCCAACCGGCAGTCACTTATTCCTTTTTATCCTTCGCTGAGTTTGTCTTTACAGTCAGCAGTTTAAACCATTCATCATCGGTCAGTCCGTTCGTTGGTTTGTTCTGCCAGTCACACACGCTTCCTGAAACATCTACCCATCTGCCACTTCTTGAGTTATATGTCTCTCTCTCTCCTCACCTCTTTAAAATCTGACAAAGGAAGCTTGTCCCAGAGGCGTGCAAGGATAGCCACATTTACAGATCCGTTCTCGTGCCTCTGAGATGCATAGACACCTACTCCTATATCCTGACAAAAGCCACAGTAGGTGCACACGTAGCCACTGAAGTGCGTTGTTTTCACATGCACCCGTCCTCTTTCACTAAAATAGAAGTAAGCGTCTGCTGTCTCTTTGTCGGGAGTTTGTGGCTGCCTGTCCAGTCTTCGCAGCTCGCTGAAAATTATTTCTCCGTCTGGTCCTTCACGTGTTATGCAGTAGACGTGCACCAGGTTGACGTCATAGTCAGAGGACAGACAGGTTGGCAAGGTGATGCGAACATGTTTGTTGAAGCGGAAGTCAGGTCCTGCCCAGAACTCGGCCAGCGGACTGACGACGGTTTCTGTGGCGGACAGGTGTAGTTTCTGTTTTATGTAGGTGTCGTCGTTACAAATTGCGGCATAAACTGTAACGTCTGTCTTCCCCTGCACGGCGTGAAGAGGTACCTGGAGAATGACATCAGAACCGTGTCTGCGTAGAATGCCTCCTTCACCTGTGAAGCACAAGAAATCCTCCCAGCTTTTGTTGAAGATGGGGAATGGTATGCCGTCCCCACTGCTTTTTGTAGTCTCTTCTGTTTTGCTTTCAGTATCTGCAGCACGGCGGGGTAGACAATCTGGGACATTTCGTGGAATCTCCAAGATTTCTGCATCTGTAAGATCAATTTTGATTTCGTAAGAAACTGAATAGATCCCAACTTCATCTTCCACCGAAGTACAGATTCGCCTGTCCCCGTCATCCATTTCTTCTCCACTGCACTCAGCAGGAAAGTCTTCATTTTGTTTTCCCTCTCTCTTCTGTCTGTTTTGGGTTCCTTTCTCACCTTGCTGGTATTTTGATATACAAGTGCCGCTTTCGCTGAAAATTGGCGGGAATGCGATAGAACGTGGAAGGTTGACATGCTGAATTGTTATTGGTATTCTTTCGTCCTCAGTGGGGTATAAGTCATTTTCTTTAAAAAAAAAAAAAAGAAAGACACACACACACACACAGCATAAGAACAATAATCAAAACTCATATGATTTGAAAGAGAGAAATAGCTGTGTATGTTGAAAAAAATTACACATCATACTGCTGATACTCGATATTACATAAACAGTTCAACAGCTGTGATAAAAACTGGGTTCAGAATATGTTTATCAGCTTGTCTTAAATATCCAACCGTACATATCGTTCGTTTTCTACCTCCCTCCCTCTCCTCTTCTTCCTCGCTCCACCTCACTTTTACTCAGTCACACGTTCCCGCACCCACTCATCCATGCGTGCACAGCTGTTACGTGAAAGTTTCAATGGTGAGTGTGTTATGGTGTATACTGTCCGGTCATGCGTGCTTGCGTGATAAGTGTGATAACCACAAAACGAATAAGCCACAAGGTACGAGCTCGCTGTCCTTACTAGATGCCTATCTCTTGCCGTGACTGCTTAATGACCATAATTGATGTCCCCGCCCCCTTCCCTCTGTGACGACTATCAGGTTCTAATGGCGACTGCACATGTGTCTGTGACGTATAAATAAGTAAGCGTAGTTTGTTCCCTTTGATTCCTAACACACCTACAAATCCTTTCGCCTGCCTTGTCATTAGTCTTCTTGTATGAAGACATTTTGCTTCATAACCATTTATTGGTTTTGTACATTCTTCTCTGTTTTGCCTTGGTCGTGTGCTAATATCAGCTAAGCCCTGATACTGTAAATTTGGCTTTTAATATCGTCCTTTTATTTTGTGATGATTTTGCAATTATAAATTACTTCATACTAAAAGAATTGTCTCGGCATTGTGTAGCACTCTGCCCGCCTCCTGGGAAATGCGATTTTGTGGTCAGTAAAACTCTTTTTGTAACCCTGACCTTTGTGTTGCAGCTCTTGCACCTGTGTGAGAGGTGGGTCGTCTGTAGATTTGGGAACGTTACTCTGGCTCGGTATCTTAACATCAGAGGGTGTAGTGGTCGCTTGAACTCTTTCGACTTTTCCCGTTAATTCCAATGGAGAAGGTGGTGGTGGTGGTAAAAAAAAGGGGATCCCACCTGGACTTGGTTCCTCATTATGTGTGGGTGGGACGGAGAACGGCGCGCGCTGTGCAGGTTGCCGATGCAGGACAGAGCGAGAGAATTCCCGGTGTTCACTGCTGTGCTGTTGGATTGCTGGAGTAAAATAGTTTTCACAAGAATTTTCTTGTAACACTCTCTTCAAACTTGTTTCTTCCTCGTCCTTCGTTTGATCACAGATCATCCTTCCTTCATACCTCTCTTGTGTGGTTACTTTATTAGCAACTATTACATTTCCCACCACTTTAGGAATGTTGAGGATGTAAGGCCGTTCTTGATTACCATTAGCACAGCCAATTTCGTTGTCAGTCCGTGGCTGAAACAAGAAACAAATTGATATGAGTGGTACAATAAATTTCAAAATCTAATACCAGTCCTGAAAATATACAGTTTTTCACATTCGCCAGTAGGCAGCGGGACTAATATTTCACATTCGAACTGAAAATCTTTATCCTTAGGGCTAAAAAAGTCCACTTATTGCCATAGATTCCCCTGGTAACTCTTTCCCTCTACTTCAGTCCGTTTGGTTTCCCTTCTTAGTCATTCTCTCATAAACAGTGATGTTCGGAACACAGCCAGATAGAAAAGCACAGCGCACAACCACGGACATGCACGTATTTTCTGTAAATTTTTCAGTTTAGTACTGATAATGACAGAGAGGAAAAATAATAATGTTTTTAATCACACGATGCCTCGCTCAGGACTAATCAGTTAAGTAGACACACGCCAAGCCAAGGTTTGTTCTTAATTCGAGTGAGTATGTATAGATATAAACACACCACATCCCACAAAACACGACAAGTCTATCTACTCCGCAACGTGCCAAGGGAGAGCAGTAGGGTTGGGGGAGAAGGATGTGCTCAAATAACTTCATTAATATTCTCATATACTGCCAGACTCGCAAATCCACACCATCACCATCCTGGACACTACAACAGCTTGATACCGACACAGACCTCACAAAGTTCAGCCAAGCAACAAGCATGTCGGAATTTAAAAGCTAAATGAACATTAAAGAAACTGGTGAACCAAGTTAGTGAAATTTGTAAAAATACTTCTTAGTAGAGTACATTAATGTATAGATGAATATGTGCCTATTTTTTTGCGTGTGGGTACGTCTGGTTGAGTGATTGAGCGTGTTATTTGTGTGTTTATTAATCATTGATTTTGCTTATCAATATATGCATAACCTCATGCCAGGTGAATTTATGATTGATGGTTTTTTTGTTTGTTTTTTGACAATTTTTTTTTCATTTTTTCTGAATACCCCCTGAGGGTTAAAGAATAAAGAAACTTGAACTTGAACTTGAAAATCACGAGGTCTTTTCTACAAACTAGTAGTTCTTCCTGCAGAAAATTATCTTGCGGAAAGACTATGCTTTTAAAAGAGATAATATGATATTATTCTTAACCTTCTTATAACAGTTCATCAATGTCGTCACGTGGGAGCTTGTTTCTTCTCTTAATGCCTCGCTCTTGCGTTCAGTTGCAGGCAGCCTTCCCTTCAGGCCTCTGCTTTAGACTTTTGTCTGTCCGCTTTCCCTTGACCCTCCTTTACGTTCTGCGCTTCTCCTCTCACCCGGTTAGGGTAGAGATTCCCCACAGCAGAAGACGCACGTGCCAAGAGTCGCACACCAGTCTTGGAGAACACCACAGCCCCCAAAGTGTACCGTGCATGATCGCAACTGGTTCGCTCTAGACACTTATAGCTGATACCGGACTTCGCACAAGTCCCGTTAGAAGGGCACTGGAGCAGGCCCTCAGGCAGATCTGCGCAAACATGCCTGTGGTGGTGGTGAACCGTCTGGTGCGCTCCATGCCCGCCAGGTGCTAGGCCGTTATCGACGCCAGTGTGGAACACACCCGCTACTGACTTTGGACTCTGAATTGTGAGGTTTGGGACATTCTGAACCCTTTCTCAGCATGGCTGATGAACACATATTGTGCAAAGACTCACTGTACCGATTTTCCCGAAGATTGATCAATTCAAACTCGTTTGAATGAAAGGACAAAATTCAAATAAAATCACAAACTCCGTCGGTTTGCGTTTCTTTTGATTTTCAGTATACATTTCCAGCGTGGTGTAAAGTTGCCCCAGTGTACAAGAATGGTAGGAAAGATGACTGCTCAAACAGGCCACTTTCCCTTTTAATTAACATTGACAAATTATTAGAAAGATGTCTACACACAAGAATTAATTAGTTTTTAATGGAGAATTAAATAATCTCACCTTTCCAGTCTGGTTTAAATTAATAATAAAAAAAGATTATGCTATCAGGTCATTTTTATCTGCAACAATTTAGTCTCAAACAATGACAATGGAATAACAAACAGGCTATATTTTTCGAACTTTGTAAGGAATTTGATAAAGTCTGGCACAAGGGTCTGATCCTTAAACTACAAGCAGCTGAAATACAATGGAAATCGCGAGGCTTTTTACAAAACTCTTTGTCCAATAGATCATAGGTCGTAGTTTAAGGGAGCCTGGGAAGCTCAGTTGGTTGAGCTGCAGACCAGCAGGTGGAAGGTTGCTGCTTCAAAACTAGATGTGGCCAAGGATTATTTCCTGGAGGTTAAACACTGTGCAGATTCCCTTCGGCCATCTCCCAGCAGATTAATCTGCCTCTCTTCACGGGCCATCTTACTGCAGCCATCAGTCTTGTGGTTCTTTCAGTGCATAGTATCCTCCTGCAGACCATCGTCCTGATGTGCACCCAGTTTGCGGCGAGACGTTAAGCAACCAATAACCAGCCAACAGTATTTGTTAAAGGAGAAATATCTTATTACAAAATTGTTTCTGCTGGGGTACCTCCTGGCTCGGTGGCTGGTCGTCTTTTGTTTTTGATTTATATTAATACATTGTCCGTGATACTGATGCTAGTGTAAGGCTAATAAGGAACATTTATATAGCGCCTTTTCTCACATGCGCTCGGCGCTGTACAAATCAGGGACACATACACGCACACACCGGTGCACAGGTGGGTAGGTCATTACAAGTGATTCTTGAAAAGGTGTGTTTGAAGGGCAGACTTAAACGTAGAGAGATGGACGAGCGAATTGCAGAAGGAAGGAGTTCTAGACATGAGTTGCGGCAAAGGAGAACGAACCTTCGCCATGGTTTTTATTCCTAACCCGAGGAGTCGTAAGAACAAAAGTCGTAAGAACAAAAAAAAAAAAAGAAAAAAAAAAAAAGAATCAGCTGAGGAACAGAGAGTTCTTGTGGAGGGGGGAGGGTGGTGTAAGTATGAAGATATGAAAGACGGGACCAGTATCACTGAATGCGAGAAACAGAGACAGGCGACTTTGTATTTAATTCTGGCCTCTAGAGGTAGCCAATGCAATGTGCACAGATGAAGTGTGATTTGATCAGAACGTGGGATCCTGAGGACAAGACGGGCAGCGTTGTTTAGGACTCTCTGAATACGCTGTATAAGATTCTCAGGATATCCAGCCAGAAGTGAGTTGAAGTATCCCATGCGGGAGAGAACAAAAGCCGAAATTAGAGCTTTAGTCTCCTCTACAGACAAATAATGGCGGATGGAGCTAATGCAGTTGACAGAGCGGATAAGGTCAGTGATGGAGTCGCATTCAGAGATCTGACTCCAAGTAGACGCCAAAATTCCTGGCGGCTGGAGTAAAATGAACAGTGGTGCCACCAGCCGTTAGAGTCTCAGGAAAAGCTAGAGAGGGGGACATTCTGGATGAAGAGATAATAATGACCTTTACGTCATTTAGCTTAAGTTTATTAAATGTCATCCAAGATTTCACATCACAAATACTTTCCTGCACTTATCCTTTTAGACTGTTCATTTGAGCAGGGTGAGCGGACCTGCAGCTGAGTATAGGAGAAATTTTCTTGAATCTGATCTGGAGAAGATAAGCTATGGATAATTCTTTTGGTTTCGGAAACAAAGTAGTAAAATAATCAAGTATGCACAAACATTTAGGCCTTATCGTAAAAAGCAATTGCAAGGGGAGGTCACATTAAAATGATCGCCACGAAACTACTTTGCTTATTGCTTTCTTACGACAGTATGAATATCTTTTGAATAGAACATCCCTAGAAACTGTGTACAAATCTTTCATATTGCCAGTGTTCGACCACGCAGATGTGGTCTAGGACAGCTATAATGAAGGCCAGTGGCACGCCCTTGAAGCTCTAAGAATCATAACTGGTGGTGTCAAAGGTACCACATAACAAAATCTACAAGGAAATTGGTTTTTTTAGCCTGAAAGAAAGACGTCGTCTTTTGATTTATTTTAATGTGGTTGATGGACTCTGCCCTGAATATATATTGTCTTCTTCCACTTCTGATCTCCCAGCTAAATCCCTGTCCCAGACGAAGACCTACCGACAGAGCAATACCTACTGCTAAAACAGAATTGCTAAAACAAGAAATTGTTCATACCCTTACCACCTCTGACTGGAATTCCCTTTCATGAAATGTTGAATTAATACAGTCTTTTTCTAATGTCCAAAAACATATTAACGCTTCTGATACATCTGCTCCACCATATACTATTTCACTGGAGCCCGCAAGGATCAAATTCTCCGCTGTCAGCTTCGCATGAGAATGAATGACATACAATGGGATCTGCTGAATAGACACTTGAGTACTGACCCCTAGTCCTCATGCGGATTCCCACAAGAACCCGCCGAACAACTTCCGACTAAAATGCCCAAGGTATCAGCAAACTGCTTTACTAACCATAAAGCTTCCATGCAGTAATCTCTTAACAGTAGATTTCTTGTTGTTGGGAAATCCTAATACCTCTTGCCGTAAATAATACTATTGTAAACGTACACCGTTTTATTACTCAGTCCAAACGCTTTAAATAGAAACCTGATATACTATATTCATAGACATACTATATTCCATAGACTGTCTTTCTCCTCCTTGTCCACTGCTAACATACCATTATTACTCATTTGACTGTTACATAGTCTATTTTAATGTATAGTTAGTCATTTCGATATTTTGTTCTACCCATTTAGGTTAATCTTTTAAACTATTGATTTTTTCAACAGTCCGCCATTCACCTATTTTTCTTTTCTTATCATTCTTACAGGTGACCACTATTGCTAAGCTCCAACCTTTTTGTGGGACCTGAATGCCATGTCTACAAAAGTGATGGGTAATAAAGATGGAAGGAAAAAATAGGTTGCGATATAGAACAAAAAGACGTTAACGCGTATAAGTGAATGATTCTGTTCTAGTGTGCTTTAAGAAGACGATGGTGTTATCACTCCAGCTACGGAAGCACGTGGTCGTCATTAACAATATACAATGCGTGACCACAAACTCCTTCGCAATACTTCACCCATCTTCCTTTTTCCTTCCTTTTCTCCTGCAATTATTTTCACTGAGAGCTCAAGGAATAATCATAAGGCCTGCAATAGACACAAGGAAATGTATGCCCACGTGAGGGACAGAGAGGGTAGAAGTGGAGTGGGGAGTGAAAATGACAAATTAAAAAAGTGCGTATTAAATAATCACATGGATAATAGTTTACCTGGAGAGTAAGAGAGATGGTTCCCGTCGTGTAGCTCCTTTTAGTACCCTCTACCGTCTGTAGGTGTGAAATAACTATACAAGATTCTAATCTTGAAGGCAACTCTTCCTTTTCACATCTAACACTCTTCAGTTTCCAACCAGAACGGAAAGGACCGAGTTCCGTATATTTCACCACCTCTCGTGGGCACGTCTTGCATGTTGTTTTGTCCCAGTTGAGACCGTAAGTCTGAAGGAGAAAATATTTTTTTCATATAACGATACGTAAAATTTATTTTTTGTCTGTCAAACTGGACTCCACACACCAAAAATAAAACAATATTGTCATTGCAAATAACGACAATTGATAGCAATGCTAAACACGTTTGACTTATAACTACTTCGTATTACAGATATGACCACACCCTACAAGAAACAACCGAACACTAGCTAAAATATACTGGTTTAACGTCCATTCTCGTTCCCTGTGATTTCCTTGGGCAGCCATGAAGACACGTGAAACAGTCCTAGTCACTGCCCTTTACTTAAAGCTTAGTTCTTCGTAAGGCTTAAGACACAGGGAAACTGCACAGCGAGCCCCACACTAACAGTTCCTAGTTTGCTGCAGAATGCAGTGCCGTAGTTCACATATACAAGTCTGCGTAACACGAACAGTCTACTAGTACAGACCATACAGGTACAACTACTTAGTCCTTGGCGGCTTTTCACAAACTCTGCCTTAATGAGCGAAGCTATTCATGCTGCTAGAGTTTTGCGCCCCTTGTAGTTAAAATGTGCTGAGACCAGTATAAAGGTTTTATTGGCCATCGAGCTACTTGATTAATCCTAGTCTGCTTAAATAGGAGTGTGGTATGGTGAAGACTGAACATACAGTAGTATGCAGTCATTCTGATCCACAAATAAGTGCTTTTCTTAGTTATCTGTTGTTTTGTCCTGATGAAGGAATAGTGCCCCAAAATGTCGACTTTGTCCATGTCAGCAGTTAGCTTGGTTCCCCTGCTGTCACCATATTTTCACTCCAAACTGCAATTACCTGTTTTATTAGCCCATGCATAAATAAACGTAAGCTTTCGTGGAAGTTCGTATTTCTCTCTCTCTCACACACACACACACTGTAACGTTCTGAACGGTGTACCTTTACCCCCACTATAATATAATACTCACCTGCACAATTAGCGGGCGAACAAACGACTTAACAGCCTGGACGCTGTAACTGATGGAAAAGACGTCCAGATGTAACTTAAATCTTCAAGTGTCAGAGACTGACCAGAGAGGAAGCGTCACCTGCCTGCCATTAGTTTGACGAGAGATATTTATAATTACGTGTTGAAGCCTGTCCAAGCTAGGAAAAACCTCTCGCAGAGCCGTTGGTACCAGCATGGTTCAAATAAATCGTCAATAAACTGAAGTGCGTCCGGAACACGAGAAAACTCGCTGAGCAGTACCGCCAGTCCACGTGGCGCACTGGTCCCCAGAGAGACATGTAGGAGCAGGTGGGAGGAGCAAACCACTGCACTGGCTGGGGAGATTAGCCCAAGTTGACAGTTGAGGGGCTTGCTGTTAAGTATGTGATGAGTGATGGATTCCAGAAAGTTCTGGAAGAATCTCCCCTTCTTGTATAAATCGGCCACTGAGTGTGGATAGAGAACAGTGAGACGCAAGGGAGGCAGAACTTGCAGAGCCCCGAGGACAGAACTTGGGCTCGGCCCGTAAATCACGTCATCGCTTTGCCTGATGGCAGAGAACTCTCCAGCCTTGTTGCTGCAAGGAGAGAAAATGGCCAGAAACTATGCCATAAGTTGACGATGGAACGATGGAAGACTGGCTGAAATATAAGCAGCAATAATCATCTGGAGAAATCAACCATAACCATGTACACAGGCATGCAGTAGAGACGTCAGAAATCGAAGTCGAGTTGTAAAAGTGTAGTAATCACGTTTCGATGTTGTTCAAGGAGCAAGGGTCGCTTTTACCGCAACGATAACTGCTATGACCACTAAACTATCACGAAGCCGAGAGTTAGAACTGTTCTTATCACTAGAATATCACGAAGCAGAGAGTTAAGACTGCGCGCCAGGTCACTGGCAGTAGTTTTCGTGTTGTATCAAACACACAAGCACGCACTCACGAACGCACGTACTCACGCACGCACACCCTCTCTCTCTCACACACACGCACAGAAAACAGAGGGTGGGAGAGAGAGAGAGAGAGAGAAGGGCTCAGTTAAGGCTCTACTTGCGTGATTGTAATGAGCGTTTCTGAGCGAGACACCAGAGCGTAGGGGGGCCGGTCGTTTCACCCAACCAGTTCACCCACGTCCTCGGTCGTTTCTCCCACCTATTCCGTCGACTACTTCTGAAGACAGACTTGTTGGTTTCAGGGAGGTGTATGTGTGAGTGTGATAGCGAGAGAGGTCATTAGCTGACAGTCATTTTTATAATAATAATAATGCTTTTCGGTACAAAACCGTGTAAGAGATGACAAGGTAACAATCTGTCAGCCTGACTTGCTCCAGAGCTAGCCCGAAGTCACTTTCATTGATCTTGAACAAGCTGTCTGGTTGAAATATTGCTTGGGGTGGGAGGGTAGAAAGCCTACCGCTAAACCGCGTGTTAGGGTTGGGTGTCGACTCGCTGCGTTTGATACAGAGGCCAACGGCGAGAGAAACATGTCATCGAGTATCAGCTCTTACACGCAGTGTGACTGATTGCGAACTCTGATGGCCGTTGGAACGACCCCCATACTTTGTTCTTAAAACCTGTGCAACGCCCAGTCGGTCAGGGAGGTAGGCAATGCCCGTGGGCACTTGAGTGCCATTGTGATAACTCTAAGACGGCTCTAAGGATGCGCCGAAGGGGGCCTGGATACCTCAGTTGGTAGAGCTGTGCACTAGTAGGTGGAAGGTTGCTGGTTCGAATCCAAATGTGGTAAAGGATTATTTCTAATTCCTGGAGTTAATTAAACATTGTAACATTCGGCCATCTCCCCGCACATTAAGCTGCCTGTCCACACTGACCATCTCACTGCAGCTATCAGTCTGGTGGAGGGGGTGAGTTGTAACGATACTGCTATTGGCCCGTACTTCTACCACCATGTGTCTAGAGACAGGCACGTGCACAATTGGGCTGACCCTTCCAGGACCAGCCACGCGCTGGAGTAGTCCGAGAGGTGGTACGGCGGTCCCGTTAATAACTGGTAGGCAATTAGCCGCCTACAATTAACAGTTGTCGGGCTAGTTGTATGTAACGTTTTGTGGGGTGTGCTAGAATTCTAGGGGAGAAAACACGAGAAACATACGCCTAGTGCAGACCCTCACCTTTTCAACCAAAAGGTACACGGCCAGATAACTTTACACATTTATTGAACTATGAACATTAATAATGAAAGTAGAGGAAAGAATGGTGCAATTGAACAAATACGTAACAGTGCGTGTGTGTGTGCGTGTGTGTGAGCGTGATAGCAACAGTTTGAGGCACGAAACAATTGTCTGAACACTGAGTAACACAACTAGCATACAATTAAATTCGTATGAGTCAATGTGCTATCGTAACAGGCTACTTGCGGAAAATGTGTTATCCAAAACCCGGAACAGAACAGTCAATCCAAAAAAAAGGAGAATGTTCACATCAGGAAATGATCCGCAGAGGTAGTTCGAACACGGTATGATAGTTGACACGCTGACGCAGTTCGTAGTGAGAAGCAAATGTTCGGACTGACGAGCGCAGATCTGTGAACGTCTGTAGCAGGGTCAAAGATGATCTGTGAGACCAGTTGAACAGTGCCAGAAGAACTTGGTAGATGGGCTTGTCTAAAGATGTCAGGAACACTGGTTACGAACCATGTATTGTAATGCTAGTCCGTTGGACCTTGAGGTGACCTTGCTGAACTGACACAAGGTAACGATCAGTTTTTCATAGATTTTTGATCTATAAAAAAAAGTTCACTTCAACAAGTGAATGGAATCCGCTTGGCTGTACACTCTCAGTCTACTATTAGACTATTCCAATGAATGACAGATTCACGGCGTTGAATATCGATAGCTCGTCCGTTAGATCTTGCACCACTGAGAATCTAACATAATCTTATGATCCCCTCATAAGACATAGAAAGGTTGACACGTACTCGCTGCGGAAGTGTAACAATGAACTTCCCCCGGCGGGCGATGAGCTACTAATATTGTCGTACGATAGCTTGCTTCGTAGTTACACGGACACAGCCTCCGTCGTAAAACGTATAGCTAACGGCTAACCGTTGAAGACAATTTCCTTTTGCTCCTGTTCACCTTTTTTTACGAGCTATGATTCCCGAATGAGTTTTGTCGCTACACGAAGTCTACCTTTCCTTCCAGTGACCGAAGAATATTCTCTCTGGAATAGCAACGCGTCTAGTTCTGTAGGAAAAACCGTTGGCAAGATTCGCAAGCTTGCACACACGTCTGACCTCTGTAGCTTCTCTCACAAAACTCCCGAAGCGTTAGGCTTCATCCCCAAAGTTTTTTCTGTTTCCCTTAACAACACGATTTACACCTTCTCATTGGTTGTTCGAAGCTGATATTTACGCGTTTCTATGAAAGAATGCGTGACGTCTTTCCTTCTATGACTACACAATTTTATGCGTCACTAACGTGTCAATCCTTCAATGAATGAAAGGAAGCTTACTATCAATTCAATGAATGAAAGGAAGTGAGACGATCTTAAAAAAGAATACAACGAACAATACAGCGCTGAAGAAAACCATCCGTAACGTGACATTGTATGAGCGGAAAACCAAAGGTCAAACGACCAGACTGGGGGACGCGATGCTAATGACAAAAGTGCTCAGCTCGAGTAACCCCAAACAACGCCGTAAGTCTGTCCAGTCAGTGCTCAGTGCGCAGGCCAGGATCTAACTGGCACCACCCATTAGAACGCCTGGGTGCCGATTCTCTGCATTTAAGCAGGCCGTGCCAACGAGACACAGACTCAGAGGGACAGACTTAGGTGCAGACTCAGGGAAACCCCTTAGCAGGAGGCGGAGAGAAGGGCAAGCTATGTTGGAAGGCTAAGCTAATGATGTCTTTTGTTGCAGCTAGAGACTGGTACGGCTCCAACGGTTATGAGGAGGGAGTTGAAGTTACTGCTAGACAGAAACACAACAAGTGGAGGTCCTACTATGAAAGAGCTAGACATCTGGGCATCCAATTATAATGTTCTATAACCTGCACAAGACTCTCAGCCAGCAAGTGTTAAATAAAAACTCAGAACTTTTTGTCGGCCTCAGGTCGTTGTTTGAGAGTGTGCACCCGGGTGAGATGATGCAACAGAGTGCAACTCATTCAACTGTCGTGACGTGTGTACGGAGGATCTGAGAATATTATCAGAATTCTACGATATTTCAGGTATTATTTACACTAGATTTTGGACTAGTTATTCACGACTGACAATGCCTGCAGTATCTCTGACTTTCAGAGTGAAATGTGTTTTTTGACGATTTTCATTGGATTCGTGTCTCGGCGTTCAAAAACCAGATGGGGATACGTACACTGGCCGACATACCGGTGTTATGGTAGGTCTGCTCCTATCACAAATTGTTTTCTGCAATTTGCTCCCATTGTGTGGTGACGTGGAAACCAATTCTAGACCCCCTTAAAACTAACAATCTTCGTCAGGCAAGACTATATAGCAAGGTTGAAGGTGGTGGTCGACTAGACAGTGCAGGGAGAGAAATGATGGACTCTAACTCAGTAGCTGTTAGTGAACCAGCCTTGAGAGATGTGATGGAGAAACTGATGAACATGGACACTAGTATTGACCAGAAACTTGCAAATCTGGACGCTCCTATGGACAAGAGGCTGAGCAGCTTGAGAGATGAGATGTCGGCAGCTGACTCTAGTATGCGACAGGAGGTCAGCGAGCTGCGTAAGGAAGTGATGCAGCTATGGCAGGAGAACACGTTCCTGAGATCCAGGATGGAAGATCTGAGTGCCAAGGCGGAGGACCTGGAGGGTCGCTCGAGGCGTAACAACCTTCTTTTGTATGGACTGCATCGACCCGACAAGGAAACTGCAGAACAGTGTGAGCAGGCTGTGCAGGAGTTTTTGATTGACACATTTGAGCTCTCTCAAGCTGTTCAGTTCGATAGAGTCCACCGAATAAGTAGTAAGCCGAACGCCCCAGTTATTGTGCGCTGTACGTTCTACAAGGACCGTACTATGATCCTGAAAGCCAAAGGAAAGTTGAAAGGTTCGGCCTTTTTCACTGGTGAGGACTTTTCGAAGAGTGTGCGCGACACTCGTAAGCAACTGATACACCACCTGAAAGTTGCAAAGGCTCAGGAAAGAGGACTACTAGGGTGTTCGACCACTTGCTGATTGAGGGTATCAAGTATGTGCTGGCCAGTGATGGTACTATTGAGCCAGTCTCTCGTAGTTCCATGCTGGACTAGGGATATAGCCTGCCTGGTCTTTTTGCACGAGATGGTACACGAGGAATAGTGAAGCAGTCACATTCTGTCCTTACACGGGCAGGGTGTATGTGTGGAAGGGGTGCGCAGGCCTACTGTTGTTGACGGTAGTGTCACAGCACGTGCAGAGTGTTTACGTAATGTGGGTTCTGACCTTGCCTGTAACCGGATCCATGACGGGAAAAGTGCAGAACTCACTACAGGCACACGGGCACAATGAATAACGGATTGTATACATGAGCTTTCATGTGACAGTGGGCCTACTACCTGTGACAGTGTGCAGCCGCTCGATGTAAATAATACCACCTCACCCCCTTTTGCATCTAGCCCCACTTTGGTAAGTAGTGCTACAGCTGTATACAGTCCTACTCGCGGATCAGCTTTCACTGAAGTCTCTGGTGTTTTGTCTGATTACGACGATGGCGGGCTTAGTCGATCCTCTTTTCCTGTCCTCCTTTCGGAAGTGAAAACAAATCATTCTCGTTTTTGCACTGGAATGTAGGTGGTTTGCTGCCAAAAATACATGATCCACTTTTATTGACTATGTTTCTTCCTTTGATTTTGTCTGTTTTGTAGAAACGTTTGTAAAAGATTTCCAAGCATCACTATTCCCTATGCATACATGCTTTGTCAAGCCGTCAGTGGATTTAGGTAGACAGGGGAGAGAATCTGGAGGGGTTATTTGTATGGTTCTCACGTGCCTTGTCCAACATGTTCGTCAAGTGGAAGTAAGTAGTATCGGCACTCGTCATTAATAAATGTATTTTTTGACTTCCACTCTGATGTTCTGTTTGTATGTGCCTATGTCCCACCAGAATGTTCTCGTTTCTATAAAGTGTATGATATCGATAATGGCATAAGTTTGCTTGAAGAAGACTATCTGGTGGATTGTCTGGCTGCTTGTGGTGACTTACCGATTCTGATGTGCGGCGATTTAAACGGTCGAACTGATAGTTCTTCTCCTGAGAGATACAATGAAACATTACTTTTTGATTGTGCTAGTAAATGTGATGATATGAAGCAAATGAGACAATCACAAAATAGAGGGATGGACTCAAATAGAAAATAGTTATTGAATATGTCCAATGTATAGAGTCTTTGTAAAATGAACGGTGTATGTAAAGACGACCTACATGGTTTCTATACATTCGTCAGCGAATTTGGAAATATTGTTAATGATTACTTCTTTATTCCTGAGTTGTTTGACGTCCTTTCTTCAAAGTGCTGCGTATTTCGGATCAAATCCAGGCACAGCGCATGCCAAAGTACAAACAGCTGAGCAAGAAGTAGACAAAGTAGACAAAGTACACATATAAATTTTTCTGGAACCCTGACTATGAACAGGAGTTCAGAGATGAGATGCACTTGAACCCCTTTGTAAATTCAATGAAAGAAGCCTGCGAGTTGTTGAAAGTGAATGTGAATGCAGCACTAGCATGTTTTTAATACTGCTATGAAACAGTGTACCTCTGCGATGAATTGAAAAACATCCTTATCTAAATCCAATCACAAGGCAGACTGGTTTGATTATGAGTGCGTAGCTGCTAGAAGGGGAAATTGAACGGTTACTGAGGAAATTTAGGAAGAGTGTGAACTTTGATGATAGGAATAAATATTGTTCTGCTCGCAGAGAATACAAAAATCTTTTAAATAGGAAAATGAAACTTTATAAGCATTCTGTACATATTGATCTGAATGCTGTTCACGACCAGAAAGAGTTCTGGAGCAAAGTAAAGAGACTGTCCAACAAAAAGTGTAATAGTAACAATATCTCTGTGGATGACTGGTTCCAACATTTTCGCAAAATCTTGGAGCAGGGGGAACCAACAGATGAAGGTCCTGTTGAACGAGATAGACCAGATAACAATTATGAAGACATTTTAGACAAACCTGTCTCTAAAGAAGAAGTTTTGATTAGTATTAGTAAACTGAAATCAGGAAAATCTGCTGGCCTGATGGGTTAATCTGTGAATTCTTTAAGTATGCTGATAACACTGTTGTGGATTTTCTAGTTAAACTATTTAACACTCTGTTTGAACAAGGCATCCATACCACAATCTATCATTGTGCCATTATTCAAGAAAGTTGATGTGCATGACACAAAATAATTATACAGAAATGTTTCTGTGTGACGCTAGCAGCAAGCTATATGACTATTGTCAATAACAGGCTAAAAGATTGAATTGCTTTGCATAGTACCACTGGTGAATACCAGGCAGGTTTCAAACAAGATTACTCAACGGTTGACCACATTTTTACTCTGCTTGCTGGTGTTCAAAAACAATTTGCTAATGACAGAAAATTGTATGTTGCTTTCATCGATTTTGAGAAAGCCTTTAATCAAGGAAATTACTTTGCCCAATTTTGATGACATATGGAATTAAAGGGAAATTATTTAAGTGTGTGAGGAGCATGTACGAGGATGTCAAAGCAAGGATGAGAAGCATGTACGAGGATGTCAAAGCAAGGATGAGAAGCATGTACGAGGATGAAAGCAAGGATACGCCGTGGTTCTAAACTTACTGATTTTATCAACTGTACAAAAGGAGTAAAGCAGAGTGATGTATGGAGCTCGATATAGTTTTCTTTATTCATAAATGAATTGGCTATGGAAATTATTAATAGTGGTAGACATGGTATTGCCCTGGTATCTGACGTCCTACATGTGTTTATTTTCTTTGCAGAAACAGTAGCTGGTCTACAGACACATCTAAATGCCTTGTATTCAGCAACTTTGAAATACCAGTTGAATGTCAATATGAGTAAAAGTAATGTTATTGTTTTTCGAAAAGGAGATTATCAGGCTTCTCGCGAAAAATGGTACTTTGGTTGTGAACTTATGGAAGTGGAAAATGGTTATGAACATCTTGGAGGGTTTTTTTCAACAAAACTAAGTTTCAACTTTGCTTGTAACGACCTTGTGTCCAGAGCCAAGAGTGCACTTCTCTGCGTTTTTGGGAAGCTGTATAAATACCAGAAAATGGAAGTTTCTTTTTCTAAATTTGTGTTTCTTTAACAATTCTTACCATGACCCAAAGTGCTAAAGTCTCAATTAGCGATCCCTAAACGCACCTTCCAAACAAAAATAACCCACATAGCAACCCTAGTAAGTCGAATCCGGTTAATTGGACCACCGGATAATCGGACCAGCCGCTTATTCGGACCAAATCTTAAAGAACCGAAACAAATCCTATGTACATAAGCCTAATATTATTCGCTTATTGGGACCAAAATTCCGCTTAAACGGACCAAAGAACGTGACAGCGAATAAGTTTATGAAGAATTTTTATCCATCGACAACGAGCTTCAATGCTACAATGACAGTTGTTGCTCGAATTGCAGCGAAACACACGACAGTATCGGAAGACCAGGGAAGTGGCGATGATGCCCCAGTGAGTTGGTGCAAGTGACAACACAGGATGCCAGGAAATCCATTGAAACTTTGCGCCGCTATTTCATGCAGGAGGGACGTGAAGGCATTCCCATTGCTACGTTAGATGTTTGTGGTGATTTTGTTCAAGTGCAATCCATCAAGAGAACGCGTCAGGTCACACTGGATAAGTTCTTCAAACGTTGACTGGAATTTGGTAAGAACTTTTTTTATTGTGATTCCCATGTTGAGCGATCGTTTCGAAGAATTTGTTTGTAAATTTATTTTTCAATAAACAAAATTCGACTGTAGTTCTTGTTTTATGTTCGCCATACGTGTGTGCCGCACAATAAAGGTCATAATGACATTTTAATACACTGTATTTTACGTACAGCACGTCCCGTCTTAATTGTAACATGGGGCATGTTCGTGTAATCGGACCAGCCGGTTATTAGGACCAAAATCATCGCGTCCCGATGTGGTCTGATTAACCGGATTCGACTTAACCTCTCCGCAAATGCGCACAGCGTATGCCACCCGTGCGCACAGCTCACTGACCAGGTCAAGCTGACTTTCTCAAGCCAGAAAAACCCATCAGCGGGGAGGAGGGTGGGTCTCTGATGGGCCATGGTAAGTAATGTTAAAGAAACACAAATTTAGATAAAGAAATTAGCATTTTCTTGTCACAATACTATACCATGACCAAAGTGCTGATTAAGCACAAAAAAGAGGTGGGTGACACCACCACAAAAAAACTTACCAGGGTTAGAAGGATGGAGCTGACACAGGTGCGGAGAACGACAGCAGCCGACACACTAAACTCCGTCCTCCTGGCGCCAAGAAAGATCCGAAAGAGAAAGAAGGATCTTCCAAGCGCCCGTAGGCCATCCGCAGAGGTTTTTGGAGCGCGTGCACCTAAGAAGCTAGGGGGTCGGTCCACGCCCGACCCTTCTGCATGCAAACAGTTGCCAATGCTGGGAGGGTTCTTCCATCCCATCCCTTTAGAAGGCGGTGTGGAAAGCACACTGCACAAAAGGTGAGACTGAGCGAAAGAGGACGGGCGTACGAATCTCTTGCAGTCAGCCACTGCAGGAAAAAGGCGTTTCTGAGAGACAAAACGCGAGAGACGTGTCTGTACACAACCAACCTCTGTCCGGATCGCTGACGAGGTCAGGAGTGGACGTAGGCAGGATTGTGGACCACGGCCAGAGAGTGACTGTCAAGGATCAGTCAAAAAGGGCCCTGGATCATGACCAGAAAGCTGGCCAGGGAGGCCAAGAGCCGTCGCGCTTAAGGAGGACGCCCGTCTGGCTTTCTCTGACATGAGAGAAAAAGGGCGATCGCCACCCCAACTGGAAATGCACCATATCAGAGGAGCCAAGCTCATGACCACGGGCAGATCGGGAAGGGGTTGCGGGTGACTCACACCGGGAAGTTGGGAAACTTCCGGTGGGAGGCCAGAAGGTGGAGGCACCTTTCTATTCGCTTCCTCAGTCACAGGCTGCCGAGGTGTTGAGGGCTGACTCCCTGCGCACCCACCCAGCTGAGACTGACAAGAGGACCATCTGATAAGAGAGGTCCACTACGCATGTGTGCTGTGGTAATCACAAGGCAGTGAGGGGAACCGCACACAACACGCCTCCACTTCTGACCAAGTGCTAGGAGCAACATGATGCGGGAAGTGGATGCCGACTAAAGAGAGAGGGGGCATGATGGGAAGCCTGATGACAGCCAAGCCGGATGGTCCATGGCTGGAACAGGTGGGCGAAGCATGTGGTGCTGGAACCCATGCATGTCCTCTGGATGGGTCGCAGGAACGGCATCTAGAGGGGCCAGTGAAACAAGCGACACCATCGTCCCCACCAGCGACTTAAGTTGTGTAGTGAAGGGACCACTTGCCAATGCCCCTTCTAGCAGCTTGTCTAATGCCCCTACTAGCAGCTACGCACTCATAATCAAACCAGTCTGCCTTGTGATTGTGATTAGATAAGGATGTTTTTCAATTCATCGCAGAGGCACACTGTTTCATAGCAGTATTAAAAAACATTCTAGTGCTGCATTCACATTCACTTTCAACAACTCGCAGGCTTCTTTCTGTTTTTATGAAACTCTTTGACAGACACGTTCAGCCCATTGAGCAGAATGGTGCAGAAGTGTGGGGTCTGAAATATTAAAGAAAAACAAGTTACTGCTGCTTGGAGGATAAGCCCAAATTAAATGTAAAACAAGGGAACTGTACCAAGCTAGAAAAGGAACAAAACGAAGACAATCTACATGTTTCGGGGCACTACCCCTGGTCATTCTCCTGCTATGCAGCCTACGCGCCACATCTACTGCAGATAAGTCTTTTTCCTTTTAGTTTTTTCGTCGTTTTTGTGTCGTCCTGATGAAGGGGTAGTGCCCCGAAACATGTAGATTGTCTTCGTCTTTGTCCCTTTCTAGCTTGGTACAGTTCCCTTGTTTTACATTTAGTCTGAAATATTGTTCTGTTATAGAAAAAATTCACTTGCTTGCTTTGAAAACATTCTTGGGGATTGACAGGAGGACGCCAGACGACCTTATATGGCGAATGTGGGCGCTATCCTATTTACTTGAATTCGTATATACGTTGCCTTATGTGCTATTTGAAGCTCACTAGAATGGAGGACCATCGATTGCTATTCAAAATGCTATTTATGTTGGACAGTAAGGGGAAAACTACCTGGGGAACCCATGTCAGAAATTTTCTCTGCGAGTACGGTTTTTATTTTGTCTGCTTAAATCAAGGCGTCGTATGTATTAAAGCATTTCTGTCTTGTTTCAAAGAATGATTGATATCCACTGGCAAGGCTGGGATGAACACGTACACGCAAGTGACAGGTTTTCATCGTACTGTGTACTTAAAACAACAACTGAATCAGCAGCATATTTGCACATGAATATGAGCAGATATGAATGCATTGGTAAAATTTAGACTTCGTTTTTTTTGCTATCTGCTAGTAATGAAACTATCGTTTGTAATCTAGCAATATTTCTATACAAAGCTCAGAAGCTTTTCGAACATATAACCACATTTTTTAAAAAAAATGTTTGCATTGCGAGCTTATTAGTTTGGGTAAAAAATTTTATTAACTTAATCACTTTACTTATTCTCGCTGTACAAACTTCCCCCTTCCAGAAGGGGTCTTGGGCTAGTTGGAACAAAAATTTCGTTTCGTTTCGTTTCGTTATCATTCTGGTGGTTATTTCGGTACGTAGCTTAAATAGGACCCCATCCCCCATTGAACGTCACAATAGAGTTACTGTCAGCTAACGACTTCTCTATCTCCCTCCCCCTCTCTCTCTCCCTCTTCTGTCCCTTTCTCTGTCTCTGTCTCTCTTATATGACGCCCTGAGGCCAGCAAGTCTGTCTTCAGAAGTAGTCGACGATCATGGGGTTAAATGTGGGCGAAACGACTTAAGCGAGTGGGCGAATCGACCGAGGTCGTGGGCGAACTGGTTGGGAGAAACGAAAATGGGCAAAACGACCGACCTTATCTGTACGTGTAAGATCTGTACTACTATCAGACGGCTGCAGCACACATGCAAGCCCACCGTTACTTTAGAAGAATCGGCAGGGGTGGTGTCGATATGTACAACACGTACCACTCACCGTCTTCCTAACCAGCAACAACACTGTATTACGAAAGATACCTCTGTTCAAGGAATAAACACCACTGAAAGCATAGAGGGGATACACTAGATTATTAGACAAGACATTTGTAGCTTTTTCGAAATAAAATCTTTCGCAGTTAAAGATTATCTGAACATGTAATAAACGTAATGACTTGTGAAGAAATACCTACTTTTTTGAGTTCAGGTGTTTGTGTGAACTGCCACTTAGTCATCTCTTCTTCATCCAAGTATAGCTCCACATGCAGCTCAGCTGGGGTGAACGTCTGTCTGAGCTGAAGTATTTCGCGCAGCACTCTTCTGTATGATTCATCTTCCGACTTTTCCTGCACGCCATGGAAGTGTGGACTCAATATTGTTTCGAATTTTGTATTTCTCTGTCGGCTGGGTTTTTTTGTCTGTCTGTCTCTCTGTCTGTCTGCCTTTCTGTCTGTCTGGTTTTCTCGAATACCATGGAAGTCTACATTCAATATTGTTTCCATTGTTGTTTTTGTCTATTAGCTCGTCTTTCTGTCTCCCTCCATGCCTTTTTGTCTGTCTCATCTGCCTGTCCCTTCCATACCTACCATACCTCATCTATTCTTTTGCAAATTATTAGTGTCGCGCCAGTGATTTGTGCCTCTGTCACGTTATGAAAGGTTTTCTCCAGCGCTAAGGTTTAAGCACTGTGTTATTTTCATTGTATCTTTCTGTAACTGCGTAATCTTTCATTCAAGAGAAAGTGACGCAATAATCATACGTAGGGTTAGGAACAAGAGACGTCATGTTGATTGTCAAAGAGACGTAAGACTCGGCCAATGGAGAGATAGAAAGCGAGTTGCGAAGGGAGACCAAAAAGAATTTCTGGGGGTTTTAAGGCTTGATCGTGGATTCGAGCAGAGACTATGAAACGGGGAGGACGCATTTCTTATTGAAGTAACGTCAACGGTCGATGTTAGCGGATCCTGTATAGCTACTGGGGAAAACAGTCGAGAGATTACTGTTTTAGCTTAGTTCTTGCTGTAAGAAGATTTTTGGCTTCACCAGGCAAGACTTGTTGTCACTTTCTCGAGATTTTTGAAAGTGGCAGAATACATTTGTTAGGTCATCAAGGAGGAGACCTAACGGCTAAGCGTCCGGTGGTATACATTCTTGTAACTGCTACTTGTTTAGACGACTTAATAGTAGGTCGTGAGTATGCAGTTGAAAGAACTTCTTCCCACTAGAGAGTGGGGATTTTTCTCATAGATTTAAAATCTATGAGAAACGTGGAGTTAACCGTTGGACAAGGACGTCCAAGGGCAAACCAACAGACTGAATAGTACGTTGCTTGTGATCCGAGGTTACTGATACCGGAGGACCAGACCTATCTGCTGCTATCTACTGGTTTGACAAGACTGGATTTTAATTCACCTTTCGCCTTGCCGACAGTTCATCTCGAATCTAAGTACCATAGACTGAACACTTGCGTTTCTGTGAATTACGTCTACACACTTCAACTGTCGTCTCCTGCACATAAACTACTACCGCGGTCAACGTGTTAATGTGAACGAACACTGGTGTGTCTATTCCATTCTTGACTGGATTGTAATTCTGTGCCGGTTTGGAATATCTATACACCAACGCAAGTAGACTTGTGATTTATATTTGTTCAACTGTACACCAGTTGTATTACTGTTCTGCAAGTTGTAACACACCACACATTGTTGCTATCACACACACACACATATACGCATTGTTATATATTTGTTCATCTATCTCTCTTCTCCCTCTACTATCCTTATTATTGTTTATAGTTCAATAAATGTGCTAATTTATCTGGTCGTGTACCTTTTGCTTGAAAAGGTGGGGTCTGCTTAGGTGTCTACATTTCTTATTTATTCCCTAAAATTCCAGCTCAACCCAGAAAACGTTACAGCCTCACCTGTGAAAAGTCTGGAACCTGAAGTTTATCCCAAATGTACGCGATAAGAGACACTTGCACAGATCTGTTTGTATGCTTGTGAGATTCGTAGACCTCGAGTTGAATGTTCTGACACAGACCGCAGTAACTACACACATAGCCGCTGAAATGTGTCGTCATCACTTGTACTTGTCTTTTGTCATTTACGTAGAAATAGGCTTCTGGTGTCGTACTGTCGCCGGTCTGTGGCAGTGCACTCAATCTTTCCAATTCGCTTGAATTCATTGGCCCTGCTGGATCCTCACTTGTTATGCAGTAGACGTGCACCAGGTTGACGTCATAGTCAGAGGACAGACAGGTTGGCAAGGTGATGCAAACATGTTTGTTGAAGCGGAAGTCAGGTCCTGCCCAGAACTCGGCCAGTGGACTGACGACAGTTTCTGTGGCATGCAGGTCTAGTTGTTGCTTGACGTACACGTCGTTAGTGCAAATGGCAGCATAGACAGCAACGTTTGTGCGGATCTCTACGGCATCAGGAGGTACCTTGAGAATGACACCGGATCCTTCTCTTTTGAGAGTGGCTCCTTCAGAGCAGAAACGAAAATGGTGTTGCCAGCGCTTGCTGAAGATTGGCGACTGGGCGATGACCTCGTCATTTTCAATAGCCTCCCACGTTTTGGAATCGGTGTCATCAGGACCACTTGACATGTTTTCCATGGCGTGTTGTGAAGTATTCGCAGTTATCCTTTCCCCAAGATCAACCGTTATTTCGCATGCAACTGGAAGGCACATTGGATCAGCAGCCATGAAAGTGTTCTCCAATATTTGTTTGTCTTTGCCATCTTCCTTCTTGCATTCGGCCAGGGATTTATTTTCTTTGGTCTCTCCGTTTTGAATCTCTTTGGTAGCCTCCTTCTCACGATGTAGACGTGCTTCATCTGCATGGTAAAGACCTATAAAGTAAAAATGCACATTCACGATATTTATTTATATATATATACATTTATGTTCAGAAGAAAGGCGAGAGATTCGAAAGAGTACTCCTCCACACCCAAACTGTATCAAAACGTGGACTTAAACGAAGAACGACAGAAAGACATAGGTCACTTCCAAGTCAAGTCCATTTCATTACCCTTGGGTGGCATTTAGAAAACAAAATTCTACATAGGCCTATATACAATAACAAAACCTTAGAAAAAAATTCTACATATATACAATAAGTCACTGGTCAACTACAAATTTTTGCAAAATCCATGTTACTGAAATAAAATTAGTCATTTCTTATCAAGTTTTATGTGCTCAACAGGAATATGATAGTCAAAATGCAAAATTGGCTCTAGCTTTTTTTGTAATCTGCAATAATTATTGTTTACACCAGGAAATGCATGCCAATAGTAATAGGCCTATGGTTAATACCTGTAAAAAAAAGTCATAGACTTCTTAGATTTCTTTGCCTGTCTCTTGTACAGCTGTTCGGGAGCATCTCTGGGGAGTGTCCAGCAGTAGTCAGCCAGCATGGTAGTGGACCATTTTCCCTGGTATCTTTGTTCCATTGTTGCGATATCTTGATGAAAACGTTCGCCATGTTCATCACTAACCATACCACAGTTGTCAGGAAAGAAATCCAGATGGGAATGAAGGAAATGGATCTGTAGAGACATATTGCAGCCAAGTTTCTGATACTGCATCAGCATGTCTTCTACTAGTTCCTTGTAGTTTTCTGCCCTAACGATCCCGAGAAAGCTTGTAGACACTAGGCGAAAATTTCCATGCTTGTTTCGCATCACCCTGCAGCAAGTTGTTGAACCAGTCATCTCTGAAAAACTCTCGAATGTGAGGATCCACAAAAACTCCCTCTGTAATGTTTGCCTTGCTGAGTCGAGGGAATTTTTCATGCAGGTATGTCTCTTTCATGTGGACAACATGCGCCACTCGAATAGATTTCCATTGTGCAAAAGCACAGCCTTAAAACTCAGTTTCGAAGAGTCTACAAATAGTTTCCATTCTTGTGGGTCATGAGTGATTTCTAAGGCATTTATGAGGCCCTCAATATCGGAACAGAATACCGGATTACCTTCCTTTCTGAAGAAAGGCTCCAACTGCTGGTGGCGCTTTCGATATGAAGTAATTGTGACATCTTCTTCTAGAAGATTCCATTGCTGGAGTCTTGAACCAAGCAATTCTGCCTTGTTCTTGGATAATTCCAAGTTACGAACCAGGTCATGTAGTTCTTCCTGTGTTATTCTGTGTGGGGTTGATGATGCACCATATTGGAAATCTGGATCACTGCATACTGACGGATCAGGAGAAGAACAGGTCAGCTCTCCCTCGTCCTCATCAGCTAAATCGAGAGAATATTCTGCTGGAGGTTCTGGAATAGGAAGTCCCTCGCCATGTGGAACTGGTCTCAATGCAGACGGAATGTTTGGGTTAACTATTCTCGACCTCTTTTGCTGGGTTATTCCGCCGAAAAGAGGAGGAACCAAGCAGAAGTAACAGTCATTTGTGTGGTTGCTTGGCTCTCTCCACACCATGGGGACTGCAAACGGCATTAATGGTCTTTTGCCATCCAACCACTGTGAAAGCTGTGTTGTACATGTAGCACGGCATATATGCAAGGCTTGTCTTGGTCGCCAATCTTGCATCCGAAGTAAAGATGATATGCCTTCTTCACTTGAGAAGTGATACTTTTGTTCTGGTTGGCAAATGTCACTTCCCCACAAACATAGCAAAAATTGTCCACGGTATTAACGCACTTTCGAGACATTAGTGTTCTGTATTGTAGCTAAATGGATAAAATAATAATTTATGTAACAGTAGCTTAAACTGTATCGCACAAAGTCTGAAATATTTTGAATGTTCAACCTTTCCGACTGGGCTTTATATAGTACACTGCTGACGTCAGCTTCCTTCAGCAGTCGCCTGGCAGTGGTACTGCATTGCATCAGAAAATGATGCTATCAACTCTGGATGATGTGTGCATGATGGTATTATGCAATGTGATGCAATATTACATCATTCTAGGATATTAAAAATGTTGTTACAGTCCTACTAGATAAATTTACACGGTGAAACATAGAAAAGGAACTATATGAAATATCTTTAAAATGATAACCAATAAAAAAAAGTGTCATGGTCATATTCGTGTTAAGCACACCAAGATACTACAGATTAGGACCTTTTTAAGTCAGTAACGATTTCAGTGTTGACCAGTGTAACACGTTAATAAGAGATAATTCTGTCAACACACACGCACACACACACACACACACAAAAGTTGGGCCTGGTCACTCAATATTCTTTTCTTATAAAAATACAAATAAGTCTCATAAACGTAATCAATTTCCACAGGACTTTCTTCTTTTTTGTCGTAAAAAAGTAATCTGAAGATGTATTTGGTTTCTTCCAATAGCATGCGGGTAGCAGCTTACACCATTCAGTTGTACAGAAATCACAGGTAAGTAGGCCTATGCAGTGACACTCGTCACCAATGTCGCCAACGCTGCGTGTACTGCACAGACGCTCAGGTCTGGGAATATTGTGGAATCGTTTCAACTGTACAGGGAGATTATTGTTTAATGTTCTAAATTTAAACAGTGAAGCGCATTGGTCATAGGGTAGCATTCTTATATAACTCTCGCAAGAGAAAGAATCTTTAAACATTCTATAATTAAGTATATATAATAAGTGTATATCGTTGGACCCTATTTCAGAGAACTACATATGCATAAACTGGTCAATAAGGCACTTTTTAACTTTTTCTTTAAACCAATCAGTACTTAAATATGCTCAAAGAATTTAATGGGAGAACTCCTGAAAAAATGTTTCACTTTGACCTTTGTGATGCAGCTCTGCAGATTCGGGCGCGTTACTTGGGCTTAGCGTCTTGAAATCAGCGGATGGAGTGGTTGCTGCAACCTGTGTGACTCTTTCCGTTGATTTTAATGGAGACTGTTGGCTAGCAAGTTGTTCCGGATGGACAGTATTTCCACCTGGCTTTGGTTCCTCGCTATGGGATGGTAGTAAGGTGTACAATGAGCGGCATGTACTTTCCCAGTGCAGGCCAGAGTCAAAGAATCCAACAGCAACTGAAGAATCAAGGTGCCAGCCAGAGGGTACTTCTCCGTCGTATTCGCATGCAGCCCACAGATGAAGGCCTGGAACTTCCTTCAGCAGTTTTTCGCAGAACGTGCGGAAGAGAGAATGTCGGCTGTACGGCATACAAAGGTATTACAAATAAAAGAGCGGGGAATCGCAATATTTTACTTTCAGATGATAAAGACGCGCTTGCGTGCAGGTCAGCGTGGAGAGAAAACTAGAGAGAGTGCGTGTGTGCTCTGGCATGTGTGTGTGCACGCATGTGTGCTTGTGTGTGTATATGTGGGGAATAAGTAGATCAGTATGGGTAATGCATGAGGGGTCAAGTGAGAATAATCAAGCGAAGGAAGAAGACAGAGATCAGAGAAAAAAGAGCACTACAAAACGACTTATGAATCTGACCCGTAAAACAAATGGTGCTTTAAATTAGGTATGAGTGCAGCATCAGGTCTATGACATGAATACTTCTCCAATAGTACAGATGTTTTATTGCTATGGTAGGTGCTGATGTAGCACCAGTTTGTGTCTTCTAACATCTGGACATCACCTGGTGCATTTAAGACGTCATAGTCGCGTGCTTTTATCTGGTCGACCTACCTGTATGTAATATCTGTATCAGCGATGACGTATAACAGTCCTTTCTTCGCTCTGTTTGATAAGTCATTTACCGCTTCCTCTACGTCATTTAGATACAAAAAATCGTATTCCCTGATGCAGTAAATCTGGCCGTGTGCAGAATTTGATCCCAGTTTGGTGCGGACAGTATCTTGCAGAAAATGGTACATGGTATAGCTGATGAGAGAAACCAGCACGATGACGTCGTTGCCGCCTTGCAGCCACTCCACCGTCATCAACAGCAGGGTCTTGGTTTTTCCTGTTCTACGTGGACCTACCAAAAAGACTCTGGGTGGTGCCGCATTGAGCAGATTAATCTGTTCTGGGGAAAGTGGCATTTCAACCCAAGGCTTGCCTGGAACAGTCACTGTTGCCAGCGGACCACAGATCCTAGAACAATTAAAGTGCTAGCATAATAAAGTGTCCAGGATATAAATAAACACGCACCGCACTGTTTTGTCTAGAAAGTTAGTAAAAACCACATTACTTTGTTAATGTTTGTAGTATTCCTGAAATTGGGGTACCGTGGAGTATGTTAAAATTGACTGTATTATTAAAATGTGCTTTTTGGAAAGATTATAATTTGGTGAAATACTTGTATACTATAAAACAACGCCAAATGTTACAAAAATTAAAATGTGAAGTTGCACGAAGATTTGCTACAAATATTTTTCGTATTTGTAAACAACAATCTTTAAGCAGTAAGCTATATCACTTCCGAATCTCGTTCTCTGTGATGTTCCCACTAGTCTGCATGTGCTGTTATGTGAATGATTTGTGTTCCCCATTTAATTAGAGAGATCCATTACATTGTGAAGTTTACAGCCAACTAATAAAGAGGAAGACTATATTAGTTATGGATATGTCACTTTTGAGAACGAAGATGTTTCATTTTTGGAAGTAAAGAAATCCACATGAAAAGCTTGATTCAGTCTGGTGCCTGAATACCCATGTAAGAATTTTCCCACTCCATTTGAAACAATGAAGCGTAACCTAACGTCTCAAAGAGGGTGATCACAGGTGATCTAGTAATGTAAGCTTTTGCGAAAGTAAAATGGTTGTAATTTATGCGAGGAAATATTTTTATTAACATTACTAAAATTTCTTTGAGAATGATCACGCTTTAACCGACTTTTCTTCCTTGTGCGGTTCTCATTCATAAGAATTGTATGCAAGATCTTTCTAGCCCCAACCTGGCCACCAAGGCATTGTATATGTCAAGGTGAGTTAGGGGGTCGGCTTTTTGAAGACCCACAAGTCGCTCCCACCATTTCCCGATTTCCATTAATACGTTTTCCCTGACGTTGCATGGTGTCTTGGGGTCAGACAACTGATCTGAGCACAGACACAGGCCAGTGACATCGGCTGGATCTTTAGTTCCCAGACGCTGACACAGATCCTGCAAAAGAACCGATCCACAATAAAAAAAGACAGTATAACGTACTGGTCAAGCGAAATAGTGACAGAAGTCTCTAGCACTGACAGATGTAAACATCGAAATTTTCTGTCTGAAAGTCATCAGCAGTCTTAACCGACACTAACTGGTCAGAGATGTGCTTCGACTTCCTAAGTTTCCTGTTCCGTTTAAAGCAAACATTCGTACACTCCTACCGTTAGTCCAAAATGAGATTAACAGATCAAAGTTTTGAAACTGCTCCAAAAGGCATTCTGAAATACTCATCTACTATAGCGCGGGACGTACAGGTCGTTACCTGCATCAGATGAGTATTGCCAGCGAATGCTTGTTTAACCTGATGACCTGTGAGGTTTGGAAAAGCAATAGTCTTCGTAATACGCAGCCCGGGAGCGATGTCAGAGATCAGGTGTGTCAATATAGTTTCTCCCCTGTCCAGCTGTAGGACGGCCAGTGCGAGTTTTGTTCTAATTTCATCGTCTATCTCCTCTTGTGTCATGTCCAGCTGTGACTCGATGTCTCCAAACGTCTTCACCTCGCAAATGACAAGACCGTAATGTGGGTGAATGAGAAGAAAGTCGGAGTCTCCTTCTTTCCTGTCCCGTGGAAGTTCAGGAGGCAGGCTGGCTGATTCGGGCATCCGGGCGGCTGCAGCAGCGTAACAAGATCTTCCCGCGTATTGTCCGAACTGAAACGGACTCAAACAAAAGAACACCTCTCCACTTCTTTCAGACATTTTCTGCAAACAGATCAGCACCCGCTGCGTGGCTGCGTCGTATCTGACGTCGCTGTCGTGGGCTGGGACTGTGTTCTGGTTGACGGCAGGCAAGAAGTAAGCGCGAGTGTGAAGAAGAGGGAACGCGTTGTCAACCCAATCCAACCAGAATAGCATGTCTCGTGCTGGAATTTTATCTTGTACCTGAACCAATCATTACCTACAATTATATTAAGGGATTATGAAGTGTTTTTCAGAGGCTTGTGATATAAATCAAAATAGATGAATTTTCCCAAAGCGTGTTATCTTCCTTTTAGACATTCCTAGAAAGTAAATGAAGCCTGTCATTAACTGATAGTATCTTATTTCGGCTTGGTTGTATAAACACTGACAATACGTCTGAAGCTTATGAGAAAGAAATATAAGTATACAGTCAATAAGACAAAAAAGATGAGTTTTAAGACTGCATCTAAAGCTAGAAAAGGAAGGCTGTTGCAGACAGTAGGTCCTGTGGGTTGTCTTATGTTGGTCTCATTTTCTACTTCAGAGCAAGATTGGGGTAAGAGGAAAAGGAACGACAAGGGCTGGGGTGGTTAAACATCAGATTCCATTCACTTAAAAAAACAGTTGAGTATTAGCTTTCTTTTTCTAAGTTCGGTTTTTTATGCTTGTATCATGTAGGAACATCATGAATGGCAATAACAGATGTTGCTCCTGATGTAAGATTGGCCAATTAATTTTCAATATTTAAATAGATCCAAAAGTGATTTGTTTAAGCTGACATTCCCAGTGTTCTAACACAGGGACAAAATCTTCAGGCCTCTACTGAAATTGCTCTTTCGCAGCATCCGAAGTGATTATCCCCATTCTCTACAGCCTAATGACAGTTTTGGGACAGAGCTGAAATCATAACAACTTACAAGATTATAGGTATGTCTTTTGTGTAAAACTTTTCTGTGCCATGTAGAAGTATCCACTCGCACCTCGATTCTTACACTTCAACCGACTCTGGTCCAGTGATCAACAGTAGTAACTTTTCTGCCAAAATATGTGTGTGTTGCACTAAAATATCCTATGGGATCACTGAATAGGCTTTCTTCGCCTATAATTTGATTTTCAAATTCTTTTCGATAGACAATTGGTTTTGTTCTCATATTGTCTGACCTGTACGTGTTTTAGCCAGCGAAGAGTACGCCGAAGAAAAGTAAAATGAAAAGTATTATGATTATGATAACTAAACTGTAGTGGTTGGAGGTGGTGGTTATTTAAAGGGACAGTGCTTCCACCTCGCGGTGATTTCGCACTATGGGGAATGGGGTCCAATTACTAAACTATGCACTGAAAAGACCACCAGACTGATGGCTGCAGTAAGATGATCAGTGCGGACAGGCCATTTAATGTGCGGGGGATGGCACAATGCTTAACTCCAGGAAATAATCCTTGGCCACACCAGGATTCGAATCAGCAACCTCCATCTGCTAGCCCGCAGCTCTCCCATCTGAGCTGTCCAGGCCCCCCAAAGTAAACTGAAAAGTTGATTATGAACAGAAAAACAGATTGCGACTGGTGGGAAAGCAATATGATGATTGTTGTGATGGATTTATGACAGCCTCTTCCTTTCTGTTGTATCTCTCGACACCAACCAGAGCGCCACTCCCAAAGCAAAATTGAACGCACCGAATTTGCCTACAAGGATGAAAAATTCAAAATTCAGCAAAAGCGTGGGCGGCTGTGTTTAAAGGCTTATTCAAGCCATATATTACAAATTAAAACAATAATCTTAATTTTTTGCACAAATATGGAGAAATACTTAGTTTATATACGACAGAGACGCACATTTATTGAAAAGCACTGCTCCAGGGAACATTTTAGACACATATGTGCCACGCTTGGTCCAGGTACATGTAATATTACATGAGTTAAGGATAGTTTACACAAAAGGTTACAAATAACTAAAGACAGATTACCCTTCTTGCTTCAAGCGATTCGCCTGAATTTGGCACAGAAATAAGTAAAGAACACAGTAGTCATATGTCTGAAATGGCTGACAATGTAAGTTTCAGCTTGTCCTTTGCAAATGTACAGCTCCTTGTATTTCTAATGAGTGAATGGTGTTTAAATGCTCATGCGCCATCTTATGAATCGCTCAGTCCCTCTGAGTATGTTTGTAGTTGCCATCCTGATGGGTAAGCGCCATAGCCTAGCTCAGTATCACCCTGTCACGCCTATAAATGGTCTCCAACTTCAAGAAAACGTGACGATAAATTGAAGATAACATAAACATAACAGAAAACTGACAGAAAGCACAGTAAAAGATGATAGCATGTACACACAAAAATGAACCAAAATTTAAAAAAAATCAAACCTGCTGGTAAAATCCCTTCAAGAAGCAAGCTCAAAAATAAATGTAGACTCTGAATTTAAAATACATTTAAAAACAGCAAAAATTAAAACGTTCTGTGCCTCTACTTAATCAGAACGTCCTTGCAAATTTACCGTCAAACTTTCTATGAAGGAACTAGATTGGAATGTCAAGGATCAGCTCCAGGTCCTCACCTGATAACCTAAGAAGTACACCTAAAGCCATCCAGCGACCCAAGACTCATGTTTAAGCCATTTGATGAAACACTTCATTTAAAAATCTTCAGGTCAGTGGAATGTGGCCAGAGTAGTCCCACTTCTCAAACCTAGAAACACTAAAGCAGCTTCATCTAGCTATAAACCCATAATGCGTACCCCACAGTTAGCAAAACTGCTACAAGGGTAGCGGGGAATAGAAGAACTACCAAGTAATGGGCTTATATTTTTAATGTCAAGAGATGTAACCTCGTTAGAGCACCAAGAATGGGATTAAATGGGAATATCGTCTGATTCACAATTATCCAGTTAGCTGTAGTTGTTTGGATAGACTCACAATCTACGTTAGCTAAATTAATTAAAACCTAAAAAGTTTAATTAAATAGAATTTGAGAAGAGCGCGGCAGTAGGATCGACCAACAGGACAACACTCTAAAATGGACGACGCGAACCATCACCAGCAACAGTGCCAGAAGAAAGGGCAGCAAGCATGGAACCATTACTGAGCCTCCGCCAGTCCACGTCACCATAACTATATAGTAGAGTCCCTCCCTCTCCTCTCAGTTACCACCAACTCCCAATACAGTGCCAAATCACAGCAAATCTCTTACCAAATTTAACAACAACAACAAAACCCCGCAAGAAATTGTTAGGAATGGGATTCAATATTTTATAATTAAAAAATAAACCCCAATAAATGAAACATCTGAATGGTTTGGACGTGCATAGCAATACGTGGCTAACACTCAGTAGCGATTGGAGAGATCCAGAAACCTTTTAACGGCATGGCCACTATGTGGTTTTTTGAGGGAAACCTAAATTACCTTTTCTCTCATTGGAAGAGTGGCAGAGTCCTTCAGCCGATGTTGATAATCATCTAATTTCGATGCAGTTTAAAAACAATAAATGTCAGTCAATAAGACACATAAATTACGCAGATAAAAGTAAAGTCTATCTCTATCATAAAGTCATTCTACTTACTGGATTTGCTACACAAAATATTAAAACGATTTGTGCAAAAGTGGACACAGCTGAGCTTCGCATCAAGAATGCAAATCAGTCCTATTTGCTGTCTGAAGCTGCGCGCGTTTCCGTCGCCGAGAATCAGACAAGTGAGTAGTTTCCAGTCTAGTTTATATGGCCAGGTCAGTCCGTGACCTCCGAACATCATATAGCGTGAGTTGTTCAATGAAGTCATAGCATCGAGTGTAGGCCACGTAACCCCAAGGGGACAACGGTCTGTGCAGACACTTATCGCCAGCGAGAATCCAGAAGTTGTGCCGGAAACTTCCAAGACATATCGTACACAAGCAGTGGAGTGCCGATATTGTACAATATTGTTAACCGGCTGTATACAGTGGTACAAGTTGTTTCGATGCGTGCGTATATGGGAAGGATAGCTGAGGAGAATGTGAGTGCGAATTAGAGTATTCTGTACTAACCCTCTGTTCTGTCTGTATCTGTGGTGAGATCAGTGGGACATCGAAGTTAAACAGACATATTTCCTATTTACAAAGAGGTTCATTATTTACATGTTTTCAAAATAAATTAGCATTTGTTGTTAAATCAAACCCCTTTATTATTCCATTAGTACGAATGTATAGTGGGGTTGGGGCTCGACCAGTAGGAGACAGTGACGTCATAGGTAAGACGCCTGATCACAGTCCTGTGTGGATAACTGAGTGTAATATATAAACAAAGGGGAATAGTGAGAATATATATATTTTCGTAATATGTCGTCACACTGGAGATTACTTTTACCTTAACGCGTCGTCCTTGTACTCGCTCCACACGACCGTCGTTAGGATGACGACATATGCGTAGGTGTAAACTGTTATCACTGTCTTACCTATTGTTTTTATACGATTACCTCACAGCATGCCGTGCGTAGAGCCCCCATCCACCTACAGTCTCCCCAAAACAGTGTGGAACCAGCCATCAAACCGTGGTGGTATTGAGAAAGTGAACGATAAATAATGTAAAGACTTTGATAAAATATCGTACAGAAACTCTTGATGGAATATCGTATAGAAACTTGTGATGAACTGTCGTATAGAAACTTTGATGAGTGTAGTAAGTTAATGATGTTTCGTTCTGTGTGAATGTCAATGAGTATAATTGTTTATTAAATGCGTTGTCTTTGTATTACCTGTTCTGTTAGTATTGGTTTAAAGTGGAAAAGAGCACACATGTGAACGCATGTAATTGTGAGTGGTGCGTTCATGACATTTTCTGTCTAGAGTTCATAATGAAGAAAACAGTGAAATATTTGTATCTTGTTGTTGTTGGTTTGGGAGGGAAAGTGCTTCCACCTCGCGGTGATTTCGCACTGGGGGGGGGAGGCAGTGGACGTGGGGAAGGAATGGGAAGGGAAGAGGGCCGTGGCTTGGTGCTCTGGACTGGTGGTGGCTATGTGGTCACTTTCCTGGCGCACTGTCGCTGCTGGAAGAAGGTGGCTGCCTGTGGCTTGAGTGGTGGAGCGCTTGCTGGTCGACCCTACTGTCGCCCTATTTCTATATTTTCTTACCTCTACCTTGGTGCTCGCCTTTTACGTTTTAGTTCTTTACAGTTTACGCTTGTCCTATGGTTTACTTGATGTATTTTAATGGTTTTACCCTTTTTTAATTTTTTTATTATTAAATATATCTTAAGTCTGGATGGGCGTCTACTACCTGTGCTGTCAGATCCATTATGTATTGTCAAAAGTTTTTGTGAGGATTTAGAGACGATTTTAGATTGAAGTTAAGGTTTAGACTGTGTAGAGCATTTTTAAGTGTATCCCTTTCCTGGCTATTTATGCTGCACTCTAGCAGGACATGGGGAGTGTTAAGTCTGTCCCCACAACTGCAGGTCATCGGGTCCTTACGAATAAGATGGTATTCTCCATTTAGTCTCATTCTGGCTATTCTACTTTGGTTGGTTCTATTGGAGTTATAAAGTGTGAGCTCGTTACTCGGGAATTCTTCTAGCTCTCTCCTGGTGCCTTTAGCTTACTTTTTATACTTTTCGTCCCACTGTATTTTTATAGCTGGTTTAATCGCTATTTTTCTCTCTTCTGCTGAGATGGGTACATTTATCTGGATGACGTTTGTGGTGGGATTGTCTTTTATTGCTAGCTTAGCCAATCTATCTGCTTCCTCGGTTCCGTGGATTCCTACATGCGATGGTACCCAGAAAAAGTTTATTTGGATTCCCATGTTATGAAATTTATTAAGGAGGTTTAGAAGTTTCTTATATTATGTCCATTCTTTGTGAGGACTGGTTTTGGAGTGCCTGAGTGCCGAAAGTGAATCAGAGATAACTAGAAAGGATTTTTCTGCTGCAGATTTTCTGTTTTGTAGTGCTATCAGCCTTAGGGCAGTGCGTATTGCTACGAGCTCTGCAGTGAATATGGATGTGTGGCTAGGGAGCTCTGCTGCAACACTGGTGATTTTGGGTGCATAGACTCCTATTCCTGTGGTGTGGATGGTCGGGTCATGCAAGCCGTCTGTATATAAAGGGGAGTGGTCTTTACAGGTAGTGTTGAATTCTTTGAGTATATTGATGAGCTGAGTTTCTTTGTTATAATTGGTGAGGTCCGTGTCGATCTGTGGTGGGTGTAGTGTCCAGGGAGGAATTTGTGGACCTGTGCCTGGGTATGACCCTTCTATGTTAATGTCTGCCCCTGATGTGCAGGTAGACACTGTATCTTGTAGTAGTAATTGGCTGCCCTTTCTTTAATAATTAATTCTATAGGTTTTTGTCCTGTCTCTGCCAGCACTGCTAGACTTGGGGTGTTCATCGGGACTCCTAGTACTACTTTGAGTGCCCTAGCCTGTACCGATTGAAGTTTCACTATATGACTTGCCCTAAGGTGGACTAAGAGAGGTGCTGCATACAGTAGTTTGGACATTACATGAGCTTGGTAAACGTTTAGTAGGGATTTTGGATCTGTACCCCACTTGTTGCCTGTGACAGCTCTCATGAGATTTACCGCCTTTTTGGCCGAGTTTATTATTTTATTTATATATGGGACCAGTTAGAGGTTTCTGTAAAAATAACCCCCAGGAATTTTATTTGAGGGCTATACGTTATGGCTGTTTGGTTTACTTTAAGTTGGGGATAGTCTACTTTCTGATTTGGTCGTTTTAAGATTATTGCTTGGGTTTTGGTGGCCGATAATTTGAAGCCATTGTATTTTAGCCAGTTTGCTACTTGGTTTAGGTCTTCCTGCATCTCTTCTAATCCTAGATATTTAGGTTTATGTGGGTACCTGGTTTTGCGTATCTCTACTTTTCCTAACAGGGAGGTATAATCAGCAAATTGTTTTATTTTAACATGTTTAGCACATTTTGGTAGTTCTGCAATCATAATGTTGAAGAGTAAGGGACTTAACACGCTTCCTTGGAGTACTCCATTGTCTAAGTTTACCTCCTTGGAGGAGCTATCCTCTACTCTTATTTGATTTTCCGATCTGACATAAAGGATTTGATGAGTTGGACTACTTTAGTAGGAGTGCCTATTTGATATAGTTTTTGGATAAGCCCCTCTTGCCAGAGCATGTCATATGCCTTTTTTATATCCAAAAACACCCCACATAAGTTTGCTCTTTTCTCTGTCTTAGCGTTTATTATTTCTTGTTGTAAGTCTGTAAGGTGGTCCATTGTGCTGTGTTTTTTCCTAAACCCACTTTGGTGTGGTGGGAGGATAATTTAATCTCACAAAAGAAGTTGATTCTATTTTTAACTATTGTTTCTAATACTTTCCCAAGCTGTGATGTGAGTGCTATGGGTCTGTAACTAGATGGAGATGATTTATTTTCTAGGTTTAGGGATGGGGACTACTGTAGCTACTTTCCACAGATTTGGAAAGGTTCCCTTATCAAGTATTTCATTGAATAATTGTAGCATTAACTGTTTGGTACTGGGGTGACTTTTTTGGAGCATTTCGTATGTTATCATGTCAGGGCCTGGGGCTGATCCTTGCTTTTTAGATTTTATTGCTTGTTCTAGTTCGTTCATAGAAATATCACATGCTAATCTGCAAGGGTCTTCTTTGTTCAACGGGGGCATAAAACTCCTTTCCACATTTTCTTTGTGTATCTTAAATTCAGGGTCTAACTTGTCATTTGAGCTGGCTTCCTGAGATTTGCTGTTTCTATGTTTGTTTCAAATTTCTGATTATCTTTTATCAGGGTGGGCATGGAAGTCCTTGGGCCTTGGTTAAGTCTTTTGATTTTTTTTTCAGCTATCATTCAAGTTTGCACTAAGATTTACGGACTCTGTGAATTTGTGCCATTCGTCTCTATGGGCTTTTAGAATTGTCGCTTTTGCTACTGCTTTAGCTCTTACATATTCTAGCCTGTTTTCAATGTTTTTATGTTTTTCCATATTTTTAGTTTTCGTTTTCTATTTATGACTGCTGTTTCAAATTATTTAGACCACCAAACCTGTCCTGCATATTTGTATCGTCTGGGCATGCATGTCATGATTTTTCTGGCATCTCGTTGCCTACCCAATCAGGAGGTAGAGCAACTTGTTACGGTAGGCCTGAATGGCTTGCTGAAACAACCACGAGAGAACGCGCGGTGGAGCGAGGAAGGTGGTCCAGCTAAGAGCCGAGGGCAACCTCCCCCCTCCCCCGGTTGACCTGTCACCCTGAGAGGGGGTCGGCTGCGAGGTGGGGGCGAACAACCCTCCGGGCCACAGGCCACCGCCCCGAACGGGTAGTGTTTTCTTGCAAGTCCGAGCTCAGGGCTATATAGGCACCCGACTGCCTAGGTCGACCACCGAATGCCGAATCCAGTTCAGGGATAGTACTACAGAAGAGTACGACCGTTACCGCGACGTGGAACCAAGAGGACCAGCAGACTTCTGCAACAGGGATGACTCTTGTCAGTCGGGAAAAGAACTCGTGCATTTCGGACCGTTGCTGTGACTGTGGAGCTGAGGGATGTGGCGTCTGCGGTATTCCTATCCAGCATCGTGAAAGTAAGTTTATGTACAGTGTAGGAACGTAGGACACGATCGTAACTCAAAGATAGTTGTATCGAACAAGCTTAGCAGAAAGTAGAGATCAAACTTGTTGATTTGTCGGTTGTCCAACGGGATTAGTTATCTGTAGAATATTTACGGGTATCTTTTGCGATCGTCGATCGATCTTACTGTTAAGAAGTTGACGTGACGTCACTTTCTGAGTTGTTTAGCACGGAAAAGTGTGTTCACGGATGTGAAGTATCGGTACAGTAGTTGATTCATAACCCGGTAAACAACGCGTGCGTGTAGATACGTGTAGCGTAGCTGGGATAAATATATGAGAGTGCGAGTGATTGTTCTACATATGTCAGTAGATTATATTGGAGCATCATTCATTGTGTAGTGGAATATTCTATGTGGTAACTGTAAATAAATAGAATAGTGTATTATCGCTGCCCTCTTTTATTAAGTTGTGCGCGTGACAAGCAAGGGGGTGGGGGCTTGAGCCGATTTGGAAATTGACGAAATTAGGCAGCGATCGCAGTGTTAGTTTCCCATTCTTGACACATTTTTATGTTGTTGTAACTCTATTTAACGAGCAGGCTAGTCAAACACATAAGCGCCATACCCCTAGACACGACAGAGTAAATACCACGACAATGCATGCAATACATGGCAAACACTTCGCAGTGTTCACAGAGATCCAGAAACCTTTTAAGGGCATGACTACTACGTGCTCAATACACCATCCCCAAGTTTTTTTTAAAAAATGAAACCTAGAGTACCAGTTCTCTTACTAGAAAAATAGTTGGGTCCATCCAGTCGTCAGACATCTGCTTCCTCTCTGTTTAAAAAAAAACAGTCAAACGTTATTGACATAGTTTCTCAATCAATTAAATCAAATTCCTAAGGCTTAAGAACCCTGTAACATAAATTTAACATAAATTTATCAGTGACTTTGACATTACGCAAGCCTATACTGTGGCCTGTCGTGGTCTTCTAGAGGCATAGAGACTGAAAAGTTTTACTGATATTTACAGCTTATGACATTTGTCTTTCTGTATGTCCCTTCCATCATTATAGGACATTATAAATGTTACTGACCTCAGGAAGTGCTTCAACAGGAAACGAAAACAAATAATTTTTACCTTAAAGAGAAAACCCAAATTGAAACTGTTTGAAGGGAAAGGAACTCGAAATCTTCATAAATGGTAGTTTTCTTTTTGTAATCTGTCAAGTCCCGTTTGCTTTCTTACTAAGTTATTTTTACATTTGATTTAGTTATCGTTGTGGGAATTGTTCATTGTATCATGGTTGTAAAGACATTGCTGTAAGAACCATAGTGATCACTGTCATCGCTGTGAACTCTTAAAAAAGACCCGTGACATTATATATATATATATGTTATGATTTTTGGCGTCTCGCTGCCCTAGCCAATCAGGAGAAAAAGCTTGTTACCGTCGATCCGATTGGCTCGGTGGATGGGGAGACAGCCAAGCGAGATTCGAAGGTAGCCCGCCCCTCCCTTCCCCGGGTGGCGCCAATGTTATGGTTTTCGCTGCCCTAGCCAATCGCGGTGAAGCGAGGGAGGTGGTTGGGCGATAGCCAAGGGTAACCCGCCCCCCTCTCCCGGTTAACCCGTCACCCTGAGAGGTGGTCGGGCGGAGGTGGGGATGTGAACAACCCTCCCGGCTACAGGCCACCACCCCGAACGGATAGAAAGATTATTTGCGTTCTTCTGGCAAACTCGAGTTCAGGGCTATAAAGGCAGCTGACCGCCAACTACGAATGTCGAATACATCCAACAGTTCTGGGGTGGTTACTACAGAAGAGTACGACCGTTATCCGCGACGTGGACAGAGGACCAGCAGGCTGCTGCAAAAGGGGTGACTCTTGTCAATGGGGAAAGCAACTCGGGCGTTCGGACCGGTGCTCAGACTGTGGAGCTGAGAGACGGCGCGTCTGTGGCATTCCTATCCAGCATCTTGAAAGTGAGTTTACGTACAGTGTAGGCAAGTAGGACATGATCGTAGCTCAAAGATAATTGTCTTGAACGTCGGTATTCAACTGGCTTACAAGAAAGTATACATCAAACTTGTTGATTTGTTGGTTGTCCAAGAGGACTACTTATTTGTAAAATACTTGCGGTTATCTATTGTGATCGTCCGTGGATCTTATTGAAGGTAAAGACGTCGGCGTGGCGTATTTTCTGAGTGATTTTTGGCAGGGTGTACCGATATTGTCTTCGGAAAGGATACGGTTTTTTGTGTTCACCGTAACTTATCGGTATGGTAACTGATCTATACCTCGGTAAATAATATGTGCGTGTAGATACGTGTAGCGTCGCTGTGGTGGATATATGAGAGTGCGAGTGGTTGATCTACATATGTCGGTATATGTATATTGGAGCATTATTCATTGTGCAGTGGAATATTCTATGTTGTAACTGTAAAAAATGGTATATTATCGCTGCCCTTTTTTTATTAAGTTGTGCGCGTGACAAGTAAGGGGGTGGGGCTTGAGCCGGTGTGGAAATTGACAAAATTAGGCGGCGATCGCATGGTTAGTTTTCCCCTTCTTTGTTACATAATTATGATGTTGTAACTCTAGTTAACGAGCAGGCTAGTGAAAACACATAAACGCAATACCCCTAGACACACGACATAGTAATACTACAACAACATATCCGATAATGAAGGTCCCAATTACTCCAGGGTTTAAAAGCAAAATTCGAGAGTTAGAAGAATTCAAGATATACCACTTCTTTCACAGTCTGGATTTGTAAAAATCTGCCACGTTTGGCTACATAAAACTGTAATTTGATAATCAGTATGGAATCTTTTGAATACGTCCTCTGATATTCTGCAGTGCTCTCCCTTTCTCTTGGGGTTTGTTTTCTTCTGGTGAAGAAATGCGAATGTGTTTCTATTGAAGAATTCATTTTTGTATCAGGGGAGATAAGTTCTTTAAAAGAGTACATGGACTCTATTTGTTCCGAGATGTCAGCAATCCGTAATAGGCAAGGCGTGCTAGAGGAGCGGATCGGCTTTTTTGAAAACAAGCTGTTGTACTTGCACAACACGTTTGCGGCTAAACTTGACAAGCTTGAGAGCTTCACACGCCGTGAAAACCTTAGGTTTTTCGGTGTTTCGGAATCGGGGAGGACACATACGAAGCCTGTGCCAGCGTGGTCTGCTGACAGTGCGGACACAGACTAGGAAGGCGCACGCAGAAAGACCAGGGCACCAAACCTCGTCCACTCATCGTAAAGTTCTCAAGATGGAGTGATCAAATGGATATTCTTACCAAAGGCCGGGCATCAGACTAACCACCTACAACAGCAGCAACAACAGCGGAATAAACAACATGTACAACACCAGCAACGGCAACAACGACGGGAAGTGTCGACGGGTGGGGGATGGAACCCAGCCTCGCCGCAATCAAGGAACAATTAATAATGGAACGGAGTGTGGCAGCACCGCCATAGTCCTTGGCGACGATCTCCAGTGCCAGAACCGATTTACTCCTCTGGCTCAGCCATCTTGCGACATGGAGCAATGTCTTGAAGAGGATAATTGTGAGATGGTGACCACGAAGACCAGCCTGTTTGTGACAACAGGACAGAAGACCAATTCGCTGATGTCAGTGTACACAGAGAAGATCACGGCATCCCCTCTGCACTTCCTACTCTATGTACCACTAGTTCAAGAGAAACTACAGGTGATAGCTTTGTCATGCATGAATGGGGCTTCCCTCCATTACCAGAGGAACCATCACCAGTTAAGCCGATTGCCGAGAAACAGAAAAAGAATTCAAGCAGAAAGATCGCCGAGTCCTCAGTCCAGGCCCAGTTGCCGAGTATTTGGTCCCAGGGCATGCATCTGACTTCAAGTGCTAGAGACAGTGTCGGTAGTGTCACACGGAGTTACTGTGACGTCACGAGAATGAGAACTGGCGGGCGAATGACCACTGAACGGAAACAAGGAAGGTTACCATGCTGAAGCAGTGATCGAGTTGACAAAACAGCTTCGCAGTTCGTCAGGGGGTGCACGCGCTAGGGCAGCTCAGCCAACAGGAAAGGCTACCGGGCGGGCTCGCACTGTTACTGGGTGTGGTGATCGCTGACGGGAAGGCCGTCATTACGAGTTTTGACTTTGTTTGGCTAGTGGAGACTTTTTCTCGTGATTTACTTTTGCATTTGTTCCGTCGCATGATGTGTATATTTCTCCTGGTTTTAAAGTTTCAGACTCTGTGACTGGTCGTCTTTCTGGTGGAGTTACATTGCTAGTTAAAAAGAAACTTAGCACGTATGTTAAACAAACCTTGTATGATAACATTAGTGTAGTCAGGCTCTCAAAGAAGTTTTTATGTACTGAGAAAGATCTGTTGTTAGTTGGAGTATATCTTCCCCCAGCCAATTCAGTGTACTACAATGATACAGAGACTGAAAATGGAGTCTGTCTTGTTGAGCAGTGTATACTGGATTTACAGGGAAAATACCCTGACACAAAGTTCATGCTGTTTGGGAACTTCAATGCTAGTACTGCATCGAAGGTACCGTGAAGTGAAAGTTTACCAGATGATGTTATGAATATTTGTAACCTTGAGGAAATTGTGCCTTCGAATTTGAGGGTGTTAACGTACTTAGTAAACATGTCTGAGCAGTTTGATCTTCTAATCTTAAACGGGACTCCGCCAATGAACACCAAGGGTGACTTTACTTTCATTTCTTCTAGTGGTTCGAATGTAATTGATTACTTTTCGATTTCCAGCTGTCTGAAAGATTTCTGTCAATCTTTGCAAGTGAGGTCTCGCATTGAGTCTAAATATATGCCACTAGAAGAAATTATACATAGAAATCAAATAATACGATACAAAAAATTGTTATGGGAGAAGAAAAGGTGTCATAGGCTGAATATCATGAGCAATCTCCAAACTCATCGGAACGATTGTAAGGGTTTCTGGTCAACGATAAAGTCTCTTATTTCTAAACAGGTTGTGAATAACAATGTTACAAAGGAGTGCTGGTATGATCGTTTTAGCAGTGTCTTAACGAATTTATTGATGAGGAAAATAACACTGAGCAAGATAATGGTGATAGTACGCAGGACAACCAGAGTAACTTAGATGTGATAATTCACTTAATGATGTTATTACCAACGATGAGGTATTACAGGCTATCAAAGCACTAAGAAATGGGAAAGCACCAGGGACGGATGGGTTGATTGTGGTGAGTATTACGAGTATTCTGTTAGTGTTTTCATTCCCTTTTTCTGTAAGACATTTTAACAAGATTGCTGATACATGGCAGTTTCCAGTGGCCTGGACAGAAAGAATTATACAAGAAGGGGGACACCAACAATCCAGATAATTACAGAGGTATTTCTTTGTTAAATATAAGCAGAAAACTATGTTTTAAATCAAAGGTTATGTAACTGGATGGAGGCTAACCAGGTTATAGAAGATGTTCTAGAGGGTTTCAGAAAACAATACAGCACAGTAGATTTTTTTTGTCTGCTTTGGTTCAGAAGCAGTTGGTGCATAGCAAGAAATTGTATGGAACACTTATAGATTTTAAGAAGGATTTTGACTCCATCGTACGGGATAAGCTGTGGGATCAGTTTCAGAGGCATGGGGTCAACAGCAAAATGCTAAACGCTTTGCAAAGTGTGTATAATGTTGTCCAAGCGAAGGTCAGAGTAGTGGTAGAAGAAACGGAATCATTCTTTTGCCCCAGAGGACTGAAATAAGTGGAAACATGCAGTCATGTTTTCTTGTCACTTTTTATGTACAGTTTAATAAGAGATGTAAATAAATATGGTAAACACGGAGTGCAGCTCAGTCCTGATTTACTGCATATTCTGATTCTTTTATTTGCGGACGACGTAATCCTAACCTCTGAAACACCTCAAAGCCTTCAGGCGCAACTTGACATCTTGCAAAGTAAATCAAAACAGCTTAGCTTAGTTGTCAATTTAGAAAAATCCAGTGTGATAGTATTTCGTAAGGGTGGACACTTATGTCAGAGGGAAAATGGCACCGTGGGGGCAATTAACGTGCTGAAAGTAATAAATATGTATAAACATCTTGTGGTCTTCTTCTCAACACATTTGTCATTTTCTCGTGTCCTGGTAGATGCAGCTAGCCGTGCAAACAAAGGGGTCATTGGAATTCTTAGAGTATTGTGGTCTCTTGGGGAAAGGTCCCCAGCTCTGTTTTACAGGCTGTTGGATTCACAGATTCCAATATTAACATATGGTCACAGACCTTACATATACAGATACTTCACTCGGGCGATTCTAGTCTGCCCAGTTGCGCACGATAACTCTTCACCGGGAAGAGTTATCCAGCATGAGCATTGGTTATGGAGCAAAACACGAGCTCTAGTATAGTATCGGTTTCCAGATTTAAAAGAATACATTCTTCGGCATTTTGTTCAAGAGCTAATTATACAAACAGAAGAAGCAAACCAGAATGCAAAGTAAAGACGTCTCATGTGTTTCCTGCAGACGAAGAAAGGTGAGTTTAATTAGTCTATGGTTACCCTGATTTTAGGTGGATCGTGATCGCAGCACAGACCTTATACCGTAGTGTATATAAAGTTATACTATAGTGTTCATCTCTGAACTTCATTTGCCAATTAATTTTCTCCATAAAGGTGCAGACGCTGGGTTTTCAACACCAGGAGAAAAAAAACCTAGAGAATCTGTCAGCGGCTGAAATTCGATCTAAGGGGTGCATGCTTAGCAGTGACCATTTTGAAAGCAGCCAGTGGACCATTAGACTGCCAAAGACCAAACGTGAATGAAAAGCGATTCAGACATGTTTCTGAAGGAAGTTCTGAACCAAGGAGAAAAAAAAGACAGCAAAAGAATAATGAAACAGGTATAACTAAATTTCCCATATCCATTTAAGCAGTTAGGATATGTAAACATATAAGAGGCTAAACATGTACATAATTTTTTTAAAAACGTTTTTCATGCCAGTCGGTTCATTATTTCCAGTAAATTGTCAGTTCTCTAGTGTGATATAATAAAATGAAAGTGACTTTTCATATCGAGAGCTGACCATGTAATCTTTTAAAAGTGACTGTAATAACTTTATTATTGGTTGATTCCTAATAAAATATGACATTGTGTACATTAAAAAATATGTAATTGATGAGTGAATGAATGATTTATAGAAAGCAGTAAAATTTAAACATCCAAGGTTTTTGCGGTACTGCTATACTGTATAGATATATATATATTTTTTTTTTAAAGAAGCAAACTACTGAAGGTTAGGCATATGTAGGAAAATTGCAAAAAAAATCATACCAGCAGCCTTTCTTATAGCAGTGGAAGAGAAACAACAGCTAGCAAAAATGGATACTGTACTTCAGTGGGTACCATGAACACACTCTTTCAATGTGTTGTTTTCAGACAGCTCAATAAAATATTCATTGAAGAGTTGGGTTGATGTGTTAGCAGATTTGTTTTAATGTCTGGAGTCACAGACTAAGGCATTGTCCCATTGTTTATTTTGCATTTGCAGACAAGTCAAAAACAAAAATTTATTCGCCATTACTAATCACTCTGAGGTGTGGGTTACAATAATTTACACTAAGTTTTTGAAAAGTTTAATATAAACTGTTACACCATACCCGTATGTCTATTTGTCTTGATGTGTGCAAATGTTTAAAGTACGGTAGGTAGCATCTGATTGCATTTTAGGCTGTTGTAAATTATCCCATGTTATTCTTCCCATACACAAACTCATGCAGTGTGCTGGATCTGACGGTATGGGCGAAAAGTGTTAAAATAATACATTTCAATAGGATTATGTGTTTTACAGTAGTTGGAGAATTAGCTACATAATTCATTTATCTGCTTGCCATAAATAAGAAGACATTTATGCAATGGAACTAACAGAAAATGTAAAATGCTAAGGAAGCATGTAAATGAATATTTAGTGTGTGCATAAACAAAACAAGTGACTGCATTCAGGACCACAAGCAGAACATCATTAATAAAGTAGTACAACAATCATTAAAACCTTCATGATGGTTTTGGCAAGGGTTTTGAGATATTTTAAACAGATGCTTACGAATAACTGGCAACAAGAGTGGCATAGCAGTATCTCAGGAAAAGGAGTCGCTGGGGTAGATTGTTATCGTTTTTTATCGCTCATTTAAATCGTCCTTTTCAGCGTGTAGTTATCTCTATGATCTCAAGCATGTAGGGACGGCTAAAGCTTTCAGACGTCTACGACTTGGTGTGTCCTGTCCCCATCGTTTGCGTTTTAATCTCAATACAGATCTAGATGCTTTGTCACGCCCTTTTTGCCCAGGCATTGTGGAATCTGAATTACATTTTATTTTTATGCTGTCCAAAGTACAACGACTCGAGAGACAACCTTGTCCCAGGTAAATATACTCAGTTTCATTCACCGGTTCGTTTGGGTGTGATACTGGCTAGTAGTAACAAGTATATAATTAATGTTGCCTATTTACGAAGCTTTTGAGGTTCACGTGCAACGTGTAAGGAACTTTAGAACTGTGTCCATATATATGTACGGTTATGTATGGTTATGTATCAAGTTTTAGAGCTTGCTATATGAATGTAAACTTTTACGTCGGGCAAAACTTCGGCAGGGTGTTGGTGTACGCACGTATATATGTATGTTGTTCCTCCCTTGAAATATGCCATGGACCTGATCAATAAAAAGTGAATGAATATCTCTCTCTCTCTCTCGTAAGCGTTCTTACCTGAAAAATATCTTAGTTCATCATGCTCTCGCTCCTCCATGTGTGAACTGCGTTCTTCGAAATATTTCTCGTCCATGAGTGAACGTCTGTGTTCCTCAAGCTTTCCCTTCATCATGAGTGAACGTCTGCGTACATGAAGCTTTCGCCTGTCCATGCGTGAACGTCTGAATTCCTCAAGCTTTTGCACCTCCATGAGTGAACTTCTGTGTTTCTTCTTTTGCTCTCCTATCTGTAAACATCTGAGTTCCTGAAGCTCTTGCTCCATGATCAAATCTAAGCATTGGTCGACCTCTGTCACTTCTTTTCTTTCCTGAACGACATATTAATACAATAATAAAAACGTGGCAAGAAGGACAGACTTTAAAATCCTCATAATTACATAACACATAATAAGGTAGATAATAAAAATATCTGGGTCTACATGTCTGCCTGTCCTGAAGCCACAGAATAAGTGGCGCTCCTCAGCTTGGTCTTATCACTCAGACATTAAGTTGTCAGTACGGCAGACGTGACTGTTGTGATCTCTGTCCAGGCACTTTGGCTTCCTTTCTCTTTTCTGCCTTTGAAACCTATTCCCATCATGAGAAACCCTTCCCTGCTGACGCGTCACACTGTCACGTTATGAAAGGTTTTCTCCAGCGCTAAGGTTTAAGCACTGTGTTATTTTCATTGTATCTTTCTGTAACTGCGTAATCTTTCATTCAAGAGAAAGTGACGCAATAATCATACGTAGGGTTAGGAACAAGAGACGTCATGTTGATTGTCAAAGAGACGTAAGACTCGGCCAATGGAGAGATAGAAAGGAGTTGCGAAGGGAGACCAAAAAGAATTTCTGGGGGTTTTAAGGCTTAATCGTGGATTCGAGCAGAGACTATGAAACGGGTAGGACGCATTTCTTATTGAAGTAACGTCAACGGTCGATGTTAGCGGATCCTGTATAGCTACTGGGGAAAACAGTCAAGAGACTACTGTTTTAGCTTAGTTCTTGGTTTAAGAAGATTTTTGACTTCACCAGGCAAGACTTGTTGTCACTTTCTCGAGATTTTTGAAAGTGGCAGAATACATTTGTTAGGTCATCAAGGAGGAGACCTAACGGCTAAGCGTCCGGTGGTATACATTCTTGTAACTGCTACTTGTTTAGACGACTTAATAGTAGGTCGTGAGTAGGCAGTTGAAAGAACTTCTTCCCACTAGAGAGTGGGGATTTTTCTCATAGATCTAAAATCTATGAGAAACGTAGAGTTAACCGTAACGGTTGGACAAGGACGTCCAAGGACAAACCAACAGACTGAATAGTACTTTGATTGTGATCCGAGGTTACTGATACCGGAGGACCAGACCTATCTGCTGCTATCTACCGGTTTGACAAGACTGGATTTTAATTCACCTTTCGTCTTGCCGACAGTTCATCCCGATTCTACGTACCATAGACTGAACACTTGCGTTTCTGTGAATTATGTCTACAGACTTCAACTGTCGTCTCCTGCACATAAACTACTACCGCGGTCTACGTGTTAACGTGAACGAACACTGGTGTGTCTATTCCATTCTTGACTGGATTGTAATTCTGTGCCGGTTTGGAATATCTATACACACCACCGCAAGTAGACTTATGATTTATATTTGTTCAACAGTACACCAGTTGTATTACTGTTCTGCAAGTTGTAACACACCACACATTGTTGCTATCACACACACACACACACATATACGCATTGTTATATATTTGTTCATCTATCTCTCTTCTCCCTCTACTATCCTTCTTATTGTTTATAGTTCAATAAATGTGTTAATTTATCTGGTCGTGTACCTTTTGCTTGAAAAGGTGGGGTCTGCTTAGGTGTCTACATTTCATATCTCTTCCCTATAAATCCAGCGCACCCCAGAAAACGTTACACACACAGCAAACAAAACTACAGAAACCCCAAACCAGAAACCCCAAACACTCTCTATCTAAAACAGCCGAGCGCATACACAGATTCTCACACACCTGCGCACGCACATAACTATAAAAATGCACGCATACGTGTACACACATGTGTAAAGCTGTAGGCACGCGCACATGGACAGGTATATGCACATCCACACCTACACTCACTGTCGTTAGCCATGGGCTCGCTTAGACGAAGTTGCATAAACGGGGGGCCGACTAATGGGCAGAGGTGGGGTGGAGAGCTGGTACATGTCGCCTGACGCAGGTTACCTCCTTAGTAAAGGGTAGGGGGGAACCGCTTGCCACACCACACACCGTTTGGAGATTAAGGGGGCGCGGGAAGGCGCAGGGCGCGGAAAAGCCCTTAGGGCGCCTTGTGACGTATTTCCGTTTTGTCCCGAGTTTGGTTTGCCGTGATTCCCGTAGGCCCGGGTTTGGTTTGCCGCTACGCCCCACCGCGCAGAAAGAAGTACATAGTCGCTTGAGGACGTGCATTATTCCGGTTCAGGTAGTGCACCCAGTTATTTCGAGTCCTTTGTCACCTGCCATTACCAATATTTTATAAAATACTGACTTTAGAAGCCTCCAAGTTAATGGAAAGTAGCCACAGTGGTCTTGCGAAAACTACAAGAGGTAGACCCATAGCACTTACATCCAGGAAAAGCGCTAGAAAAAGTACTTTAAGCGGATCGAACTGTCTCTCTTCCCTCCTGAGTAAATTGGATCAAGGAAAAAAAACGCATTCCTATATGGACCACATTGCAGCTTTGCATCAAGAAATAATAAATAGTAGGACTGTGGACTTTTAAAGACCGCTCTGGATATATACTGAAAACCAAATGAAACGCCGAACTGAGGGAGCTGATGATTTTATTTGAATTATTTCCTTTCATTCAAACGGGTTTGAGTCGATCAATTTTCGAGAAAATCGATACAGTGAGTCCTTGCAAAATGTGTTTTTATCTACCACACTCAGAATGTCCCAAGCCTCAGAATTCCAAAGTCAGTAGCGGGTGTGTCCCCCACTGGCGTCGACAACTGCCTGGCACCTGGCGGGCATGGAGTGCCTCAGACGGACCACCACCACCACCGCCATGTTTGCATAGATCTGCCTGAGGGCCTGCTCCAGCTGCTTGCTCCCCAACAGTCGTGCTGCAGATTGTTGTTGGTGTTCCTCTCATTCCGCCTCCTCCGTACCTTGATGCGGCCGTCCGCGTGTCTGATGCAACTCCATCCCGAGTGCTGCCAATGGCTTGAAAGCGAGCCCACAAACTACAGATTGTGGAAACTGCCACAGCAGGGCATGTGCGACGCTCGGGCGGTTTCCAGTCTGCAGTCGTCCGATGGGTCTTTCCCGATCTGTAGCCTTCAGTCTCGGCATTCTTCTGCTGCTGACAGGTGGTCTCTCTAGGAGCGTACGAACATCGGCTTTTATTACTAATGGGTGGTGCTCTTTGTTCCCAAAGACAGTTCTTGTCTTGATGCTTTTGTTTACACTGCACGAGCAAAAAGTGCTGTCCGACTTTATGGACACATTTTTTGCGTCATTATCAAGGGCTACACTCAACAGACCATGCGACCTCATGTCAACCTAATTTTTGTTTCTATCGTTGCACCAAAATGTAAGAAATCTGACTGCTCCTCGGCCATGTATTAATTTGCGTTTCTTTTGATTTTGAGTATAGAAAAGGTATACGACATGTTGTGACATGAGGGGCTGATCCACAAGCTGCACCAGATAAGCACTCCTACTAAAGTGGTCAAACTCTTGAAATCCTGTTTGGCATAGTCTCTGGCCAGCTTGTCTGCTGCCACAAGGTCACACACCAGACCCTGGATTGTTCGCCTACATCACAGGTCTACGAGTCACTCTAACGGCAACTGTCGGGCTAACCGTCCAACGCCCACTGGGTCTGAGGCTCTAGTTGTCCATGTTCCTGACGATAACTGAACCGTACCGTGGGGCTAAATCCCCATCTCTCCCTGAGATGGAACTTTAAACTTTACTCTTGAGGTGAAACCCCCTCTTTCCCCGAAGGTCTCTCGGAACTGAAACTCCCCTTATTCGCAGAAGTGGCGAATTTATGGAGCAAGTGAACTTCCTTATAAAAGCATTTTGAATCTATCACTCCTCTTGCGCCTGACAGGTTGGCTCTTTATCTGGTCTGCATGGCCTTCCATACCCCTTTCCCAGCTCGGTGCACCATGTATACCATGCCAATTCTATAACTAAACAAAGATAAAGGGCCCATGCAGCGATTTATTTGGGTGCCAAGCGAAACCAGATAGGCCGCATAGATTTACACGTTTAAAAAAATACTTCTTAAAAACTACCATACTCACACTAATCTAGTTTACATGTTTAGAAAGATCTATTCTTCTATATTGCAATGGAAACAATACTTTTGGTTAGAATATTAAATAGTACGTACTATTTGGTGCCAAATGTATCACTTTTTGCACCAAAAAAATTGAACCAAAAGGAGGTTTCACTACTTGCACACTTCACACAGTAATCAGGAGTATTCCACTTTGAATCTGTTGGTGAATGGTTCCACTGTGAATTAAAACATAATTCCACCCTTGAAGTTCACAAACGCTTTCAATCAGATCGTCTAAGACGCTTAGCGCCGCGGATAGACGAAAGGTCCTCTTTGCACGTGTTGCCATTTTGAACGACGGAAGTAGACAGGCCAACTGCTGCACTTAACCACGTTTGGCAAGCCGAAACTATTTCCGAAACTCATTTAGACAGTGCAGGGGAAACAACCGATGATAGAGCTTTACAATGATACAAAGTTTACTTCCCTTATACCGTTAAATGCGTCGCTGCGAATTTTTTTTAATCCGTCAAAAGTTTGCAAGCCGCGCGGAATCGAGGTTCGTTAGACCGTCACTAGAAAGCCGGCTGCGATGGGGTCAATTTCCTTCTATATATATACAATTGAAGGATGCAGCTATAGAATGAATTCTATGTATACCATGCCAATTCTTTAACTAAACAATGAAAACGAGGCCAGGGATTTATTTGGGTGCCAAGCGGCCCTCAGCGGCCTCCCTTGGTATATTCACCTACACCGATATTACATCCAGTCCATCAAAGTTTATTTTAAATATATATTTTAACCACAGAAATAGCAGCTACACTTTGACTGATTCATGATAATCCATCAAAATGTACCTTTGTATATGTCTAGTTATTTTGCTGATTATTGGGTATGGAGGTGTTTGGTGCCTGTCGCCTGCTAATGCGCGAGCCGGCCAGCAGTGGTCCAGCATGGAATGGCCGGCTAGCGTGTTAGCAGACGACGGGCAATAACTATACTGAGCTGTTTTGGAAAACTTTATACTAGTGTACTAAATGAACGACTAAATACTTGTCTTAATGACAGCTAGATAAAGAACAGTCTGGTTTTCATGCTGGTTATTCAACGCTAGATAACATATTCTCTCTCCACTTTATTATTCACTTTTATCTAAGCAGAAGGAAACGAATTTACAGTGCCTTTATTGAGTATAAAAAGGCATTTGATAAGATTGATAGAATATTTCTTTGGGAGAAGTTGCTAAACCATGGTATTGGAGGTAAAATATTATCACTAATACAGGATATACACAGAAAAGCCAAATCATGTGTAAGAATAAACGGCAAAGAGTCAGAATACTTTATTAACAATTGGGGAGTTAGGCAAGGAGAGAACTTATCTCCCCTACTGTTTGCAGCATTTTTTTAAATGACCTTAAATTACATCTAGATAAAGATAACGTAATTGGCCTTACGAAAATCACAGAAGCAGCAACTGTCCTTTAACTTCCTCCTGGTGAACTTGACGCTTTATTTAACATGTTCTTATTGCTATATACTAATGACATGGTAATTTGTACCGAACCACCTGGGGAACTATAGGTAGCTTTAAATAGAATGAAATTGCACTGTGATAAGTGGAATCTAATGGTTAACACAAAGAAAACTAAAATATCATTTTTCCAAGAGGAAAAGTACCCCCCAAAAAAAAACCGCAAGTGTTCTATTATAATAGTGAAAAGTTTGATGTAGATTATGACTTTTGTTACCTAGGTTTAAGGTTAAATTATAACAACAAATTTAATGTTGCACGAAAAGACTTGTCTGATAGAGCCTCCAGAGCTATGTTTTCTCTCCTTAAAAAATGTAGATTGCTGCAGCTGAACTATTTGATAGAACTATAGCACCAATACTCACATATGGCTGCGAAATCTGGACACCATCACTAATCGATCTAGCCCTAAAATTACAGTTGAAATTCTACAAGCTAATCCACAACTTTCCTGACCTTATGCTCTCGCCGGCCAAGGCCACCTCACGCGACAAGGTCAAGGCTGATTATGTGCGCGACTTCCGGTCTATCGTAACTTGCTACCGGCACGTTCGCTTTAACTATACGATGCCATGCTCTACAACTACTAAACGCTGGCAAGAAGGAGTATGTGCATAACCAAGTGTTGAGACTAAAGCAGTTTTATTTTCTCTCCATGCTGCCTAGGTTAGTTGATGACTATAATGATGGTAGGCTGAAGGTCTGCAAACAGTACAAAGCGGTAATGTCCGAGTCAACGTAAGGGAAAGCCTTTACATGCATACAATTTTACAGTTAAATTTGCTTTCAGGAAAAGATTGTTTTGATGGTGAACATTTGCTGCAAGTTCAGGACTTTACAAGAAAAACTGATTGTTCCGAAAATAGGTAACAGTGCTTCTAATCAACAACAGTAACACAAACACTCACTCTCCCCCTAATCTGTTTTGGATTAACTCCCCACCAAGATTCACCAGGGCAGCACATATGCGCAGAATTTTGTCTATCTTCTTGGTCATAGGGACAGTTTCTTTCAAAATTCTGAACACTTTGAGCCTCCTGATGGCACGCTCAACATGAATACGAACAGTGGCAATGCGACGGGTTCTTGCAACTTCTTGATCGGGTAACTGTTTATTCTGTGAAAAAGCTGGAATATTCAGACTGACTCGACGAGGAAACAGCAAATCCTGTATTGTGAATCCTCTATCTGCCATAACTTCATCACCAGGCAGGAGTCTATTAAGCATACCACTGTCCTGAACAATAAACCTATCACTGGCTCTACCACCATAGGCTTTTTGAAATGTGCATTATAAGCCCACAAGGAGCAATTGCTACACAGTACTTCACCGTATTATGAGATTTATATTTGCTGTATGATTCACCTCGTGATCGAAGATTTCTTGGTTTTTGCATGATTGTTTCAGCACAATCTAAAATGCATGTTGTCTTGGGATAGTGCCTGAAACAGCCTGGCATTGTTGCTCTGATACTTTCCCTGGGCAACCATACAATCAGCTTGGTCAGATGAACACCCAAAGTATCAACCCAATATGAAACAGGCTTGCTAACAAGACTTTCGGACACTGAGAAACGCCTTGCCAAATCAGCATACAACAAATTCAGTTTCAGTTTCATTAAAGTCATCAGAATTTGGTCAGCAACAGGCATTTTAAACTTTCCATTAGCTTCTTTGCTTAAGCATGCAACCAATGTTAGGAAGGCCAGGTATGGGATCCCAGCATAAGGCATTGCATCACTGTCAGTGCTCACAAGTATGTCAGCTACACCCAGATCTTCAGATATCTGGCACTGAATGTTGGCATCTTTGGTTTTTCTTGCTGCTCCCTCTTTTTTCTTGGATTTGTCTTGCACTTGGTTTTGAGCCTCCAGCCATGGTTTGGAGTAGTCATGACATTGTAGATGAAAATCAATCCACTGAGTAGAAGCATCCACAAAAGTGGTAAGTCTTGTATTAGGTGCTGCAGCCGTAAGGTTTGAGTTGGAAGTGGAGGGCATTTCTGTTATGTCCTCAGTTTCAGAATGAGACGACTCTGAAGCATCTGCACAAACATGTACACAATGACCAGAACAGTTTCAGCTGTTTTTCTCAGTGCCAATTATAACTGCAATAAAATTAAAACATGCACTGTATGAATTCAGGATTGATAATATGGGGATAAAAAAATATACACCAACCATGTTAGATTAAGATTTGAAATACACAAGCCACTGGCCTATTTGTTCACCACAAATACTGACCTTGAATGAGCTGTTTCTTGATCCAAGAATGCGCTGTTCACTGGCTTCGGTGCATGCGCCCTCGTCAGCTGTGCAACGAACAATCACATGTCTTTTCTTGGCCACTTTCCTCTGATAGCCGAGGTACAGTTCCGGCACTGGATTTTGTTCTGTTGGCGTCCGATCTACAAAATGGAATGAGCAGACGAACACGTTTTCTGGTGGATGCTTTCGGTTGAGTGCAGCCAGCCACTGTCTTCGTAACTCGGGGTCGTCTTGTGGCATTCTGTTCGCAAGGGCATTCTGATCTCTTCTTGGGTTTGTGGTCAAAACAAGGTTGGTCTAGTAAATCGTTCACTTTCCTCTGATTGTTATTACAGCCATTAACGGCACAGTTGGCCCCACTGCTTCGCGCACATTGTTTTCGAGCGGCCATTCTTCCCTTGACAGAGACACAAACCGGAAATCTCGCACATAATCTAAAATTAGTAACAGCTATGGCTGCTTCCAGAGGTATGTGTTTAGGCTGCCAGGAAAGTTGTCAATAATAAAGCTAAGAAAAACAACATCCATTAACATGGTCCTTGGAGAACTAGGTCAATTCCCCATTAATGTTCAAATTAAAAGTAGGATGGTTTGTTTTTGCCTCAAGCTAGTTAATGATATGAATCACAAAAAATTATCTAGTATTTTATATAGAACAATTTTACTGCTACACGAAAGTGGGAGCCTCCACTCAAATTATGTACAAGCAATAAAATCAACATTACAAGCCATCGGACTAAATGGTTTTTGGATCAATCAAAATAATCTCCCTTGCTCATATGAATGGTTCAAGCAGATAGTTGATAGAGGTTTACATGATCAATTTATTCAAAATTGGTTAGAAGATACAGATACAAAAGACATCTATAAGAACTACAGAATTATTAAAACGTCTTTCACTTTTGAAAACTACATAAAAATATTGCCCCCAATCACTATTATACATAACACTTCTTAAATTCCGACTCTTAAACAACAACCTCCCAGTTCAAACGCACAGAATACAGAGAATACCCAGAGAAGATAGAATCTGTCATCTTTTTAGCAGCAACGACATCGGTGATGAATACCATTATCTATTCTGCTGTGATAAATTTAACAAATGGCTACCGCATTTTTACAGAAACTGCCCTAATGTTTACAAATTTCATTGCCTACTCTCAACAGGGAACAAACGACCACTTACAAAGTTATCATGTTTTATTAAAATCCTACTCAAAAACATTCGTGGAAATGGATAACCGGTGCTGGATGTTTGTTTCTACTCACTTTATTGCAAGCTTTTGTGAGCCGCTTAAGAGAGGTTGTTAATTCGTTTGCTTATCCTAGTGAATTTCTGCTCATCTTATTGTTGCTTTGTTGTACTGTTGCTTATGTCTTGTCTTCATACCCCATTGAGGGCGAAAGAAGAACAAATAAATGCAATGAAATGAAATGAGAAACACATCCTACCTATAATAATAATAAAACAACAACTACACATTAATTTACAAAAGCACTTCTCGAGTGATTATTATGAATCTGTCAATGTATAGCTGGTATTTGTGTGCTTACATTTCTGACATTTTCTTTAAATGAACCTTGATGGGGAGTACAAGTGTAGTATTGGTGTAGGTTAATACACTGTGAGGGACCCCTGTGGGTCGCTTGGCACAGAAACAAAATCGGTGGCCTCGTTTTCATTGTTTAGAAAAGAATTGGCATGGTATAATGTAGAATTCATTTTATAGCTGAAACCTTTAATTGTATAAAGAATGAATTGTGTAGCACTTTTTTGCTAATGGTCCAGATAGAATAAACAGTTCTTTATATACCATGAGCATTATACCCATTCCCCTCTTGGCGCCCCATACGGGGTTGTCCTTGTAGAGTTAACCTGGTTGCTCATGCTTAAACTGGTACAGTGAAAAAACCTAAGTGTGTTACAAATTATTTGGAGGATCTACCAGCGCGTAGTCTTGGACAACGACGACAATACCAGTTTATATCTTTTTTGTCTTACCGGTTGTGCAGTGGACTGTGGAAGGTTTGCCCTGTCTGCCGGTGTTGTTGAACACAAGCAGGTGACTGTCTTTTCAACGCTGCTTAGCAGCAAACGGGGAAGCTGCAACACGCAATGGACATCATTTTTTTAAAAAAATCTGATTGTCTAATGGACAAAGTAAGCCTTGCGAAAGTTTTTTCTGTCATAAACACTAAAGACACCAAAGTAGTCTATCTTCATGCTAATAGACCCAGTTTCAATACATCGATCCCTTCCCTCCAATCAAGCACGGCGTACCCCAAACAAAGACACATCTAGTCAGTGTTGGAAGGAAGGAAGGAAGGAAAGGGAGGGAGGCAAGGGAGCGAGGGGGAGACAAAAGAGAGAAAGAGAAAGAAAGAATGACAGGAAAAAAGGAAGGAAGGGAGGGAGGGAAAGAAAGAGAGAGAAAGAAAAGAAAGAAAAGAAGGAAGAAAACAGAAGGAAGGAAGGAGGAAGAAAGGAAGGAAAAAAGGAAAGAAAAAAGAAAGGAATTAAAGAGGAAGGAATGACAGAGGAAGAGAAAGAAAGGAAGAAAGAATGAAAGAAAGAAACCAGTCTCAACAACGGTCCGAATGCCCGAGTTTCTTTTCCTTTTCCCGACCGCCAAGAGTTACCCCGTTGCAGCATCCTGCTAGTTCTCTGTGTCCACGTCGCGGATAAGGGTCGTACTCTTCTGCAGTACTACCCCAGTACTGTCGGTTGTTCGACATTCGGCGATCGAGGCTAAGGTGGTGGTGGTGGTGATTTCGCACTATCGGGGATGGGGTCCTATTACTAAACTATGCACTGACAGAACCACCATACTGATGGCTGCAGTAAGATAGTCAGTGCGGACAGACAGTTTAATGTGCGGGGAAATGGCCGAATGGAGTTTGCACAGTGTTTAACTCCAGGAAATAATCCTTGGCCACACCAGGATTCGAACCAGCAACCTCATCTGCTAGTCCGCAACTCTCCCAACTGAGCTAACCAGGCCTCATCTCTCCCTTTGCCCGGTCCGTACCCCACTTTTATCGGGTGGGGCAGCAGCTAGCCGGCGTACATGCCCTGGATGCCGAATTTTGTGTTTGTTACATGCACAAGACTTAAGATAAAAAAACAAAGAATATATGTACACGAACATGAAAATATGTGATAAATAGAGTGCGGTCTGCTCTTCCTGTTAGTGTTAAGGAAAGTTAAGTAGAGTGAGAGGGAAATACCGATAATTACGTTAAAAGGCAGTTTAACTAGCTAATGTGAATAGAAAAAGATAAGAAATATGCCTACAACTTAACCCATTCTAGTAAGACGTTGGGTGAGTTTAGTATCTACTGAAAGAGTATATCGATTAGAATACGAATATGTTAGTTGTTAGTATCTGCAACTATCCTAGAAGGATTTAGAAACGTTTAAAGAGAGTGAGCCTAGCACAGCACGGTGTAAGATGACACAGTGCGTCACAGCCACGGTTCGCTGGGTACCGCCCCACGGCGTTCGCTGTGGCTGTGAGCGTGGTGGTCAAAACCGTCTCCGTGATGGCTGCGCCCATCACATGTAAGACTATTTTGATTGGCTCCAGTATTTTTGTTTTGTTTTGTTTTACCTTTTTAAGCTCATTGGTACGCCATTAGCACTTTCGCCCTCTGATGGCTGGATGGCAGAGTTAGCTCCCTGGACGATAGCAAAAACAACCCACTTCTTGAAAAGTGATGGAATGGCGATGACAAAATCAGACTGGAAGCAGACAAGCCCCCTACTTGCATGGGCCCACCCACTCCCCCATTTCGCGCTGCCTCCCAATCCGTCCTAAATTTTAGCTGTCATTCGCGAAGAAAACTGAACTCCCCCGTGTCATTATAGTTCTTCCCGTACCTGAAAGTTGTTCTGAGGTTTGATGTCGCTGGCAGTAGCCGTCCTCTCTAGAGTATTTGTAACTGTAACGTTTCAAGTTAAAGAGATGATGAGGCTGTAGGGATCCCTACTCTCCTGCTGATCTTCTTCCTGAATTTATTCACTACCAAGACGCCTCCTTCCCCTCGACCACGACTTACTGGACTCTGCAGGAGGACCTCACTGATTCAAGGTTTTATTGCGTGAGGAGGCAGAAATCATCTGGAGCGCTGATAAATCCCCACCAGGGAACAGGTGGTTTTGAAAAAAAATATTTACCTGACCACTTTGTTCTATTCCATATCGGCAGAACTTTGCAAAATGCTCGCAAGTATCTACGAGTAAATGGTACAGCCTTTTGCCAAGCGACTCTCGGGCAGCTTTCATGATCTCACTCGGACTGCGTGGTCTGTAGACAAATTTACAAATGGAATCGATTAAAAATATTTATTGCACACATAATAGAGGCGTTTAGAAATATTTGTTGGGCTTTACAAGTGAAGTATTAAGATCCTTACTAAAAGAAATTCACTTCAAATAAAATATCAACTATTTCCTTTACACAGTGATTAAAAACAAAAGGTAGAACACTGTCTTACAGATAGCAACTTAAAGTTCTTAAACGACAGTGAGAGTAGTTTTACAAATGAAATCGATTAAAAAATATGGATTGTACACATTCTAGGGGCTTTACATATGTTGTACAGTATATTGGGGACTTACATGTGTAGTACAGTATAGATCTATAATGTAAGAAATACAGTTGAAGCAAAGCCTTTACATTTCCTTTACATGATAATTAAAAAGGAAAGGTAGAACTCTAGTCTTGGAGATGTTTTTTATAAGACATCTGAGAATAGCTTTTTATTTATTTTTAAATCAGACTCTACAAGGGTTCTTACAGGACAGAAAGAAATGTAAGGAAATCTTAAATCGTGCTTGCGAATATTTTCTGCCGCATGACTTTCTATTCGTAATCCCTCATCTACCTAACCTTTGAAAGCGATCGAACTGTATTCTGGCCAGTTACAGCAGTCTGGGACGCGTTTACGCTTAACGGTAGGCCCTTCGATACATAATGAGTCTGGTGGCAGTCTATGGCATTTGATGCATAGCGATCAAGAATTCAAACAATGAACGAAAAGTAACGTGTAAAACAGACGTTAATTACAAATTAAAATATTTGGGACAGGAGTCTGCTAAACGACGAAACAGGTTCTGGAGTATTACAGAGAATTAAAGAAACGTGATTGAATACACTCAGGCCTTAGGAAATGTCAATTTCCTTCCCACCTCTTCCTGCTGCTATCTTCTCGATCCTTGCGTACAGGTTAGATTGCGCTGTAGATTCTCCCTTCATCACAACCACCCACCCACCACGCCGCAGCCCCCCCAAACAGACACACATGCAGAACACTCAAGACAAGAGCTCTTACAAGGAAGCTTCAGAATCCCTGTTTCAGTAAATGTGTAAAACCGCGGGGGAATTCAGCCTAAAATTCAAAGTTTACTTACTCCCACTCGTCATCCATGTCGTTGTTTATCCTGGCTAGGCTGCTGCCCGCCACGTCCATGAACTTGGCCTCCCGTACGACCCCGTTTCTAGTTCCCCCGGAAACCGACTTTGGGGACCCGGAATGTGGGTCTATGACCATTCCGTTGCCTGCGATAAATAAGGGCTAAACGCTTTAATTATTTCATAATTTCATAATGTTGACACATGCACGTAAAAGTACTGTGCCGTTCTTGGGGGTGTGGGGATTGTGACAAACAAGCTCTCACAAATTCAGCGGATAAATAAAAAGTAAACTTTTATAAGTGAAACAGAACGAAAATTATAAACGCCTTACTGACGCCAACAGGAATATCGGCATCTGAACAGAGTACACAAATAAACAAGAATCCATCAGTTAAATTTAAAATCAGGTAATAAACGAATTGGAAAGACGAAGGAAGGAAAACTGTTGCAGTAACAGACTTTAAATGTGTGACAGAGCCTCACCGATGTAAACAGCCCAGTGTGAGTAATGCCCCCTTGGAAATTCGATGAGATCCCCTTGACGTGCACTGCGCATGACACTTTTGTTGTGCTCTGCAATCTCTGCGGGGGACACTGCCATAGCTGTACCTGGCAAGTGCCAATCCAAAGTTTAAAAGAAGTAGTGAACTTAGTGCAGAAAATAGATTGTTATATTAACAAACTAAACCAGAACAAAAACTTAACCGATATCCCAGTTCTAACAACAATGCTGAGAACCTTGTCAGGGTTAATGACTATACTTCTCAATTAAAATGGATCTCAAACAGGTGAAGTTTATGCAGTGGAACTGCAGGGCACTAAATAGCAATAAAATAGAATTAGTAAACTTTATTAAAAATAACCGGCCAGAAATAATTGCCCTGCAAGAAACAAACTTCACCAGAGATCCCATCTCACTATCGGCTTACAAATTCCCCCCCAATCTTCAAAAGTAGACCTAAACCTAACAAAGGAGGAGGAGTAGCCATATACGTTAGAAACGATATCACAGTAACAAAAATAAACCAAAACTTTAGCCCAGAAATAGAATCCGTATCAGTCGAAATAACTCTTCATTCAGGGGGAAAAAAATAGTAAACCTATACATCTCTCAACAAAGTAAATACAACAATATAACAGTAGAGGACCTAACCGATATTTTCATGTTAGGAGATCTCATCCTAGGGGGCTTCAACGCTAAAAACCCACTATGGGACAAGAACAGACCTAGACCAGATAAAGGAGGTAACATGATAGAAGAAGCAGTCAATAATGCAAACATGTTCTTTCTAAATAAGGGGGATCCAACCCATATTTTCTGCCAGGGCAACACAGATGCTACCTCTGCGATCGACCTATCTGCAACCCGGCTCTCGCATGTGATCTAGACTGGGAGGTCCATGGAGCTGATACCCTAGGCAGTGACCACTTTCCAATCTTGATCACCATGCTGGAGGCTGCGCCAGATAGACCACAGGAAGATCCGACTAAAATAAATACCAAGCTAACAAACTGGGAACAATATGCTCAAATTGAACTAAATAACGTATGGCTAAATGAAGATAACAGACATTAAAACAGAAAAACTGACAGACCACATAATTTCAGCCATAAAATCAACAACAGGCAAAAACAATAAAAAATACGAACATGCAGGCCAGGTCTGGTGGACCAAAGAATGTGAGACAGCAGTCAGTAACAGAAAACGAAAACTAAAAATATGGAAAAAACTTTAAAATGTTGACAATAGGCTAGAGTATGTCGGAGCTAAGGCAGTAGCAAAAGCGACAATACTAAAAGCCAAAACAGAAAAATGGCATAAATTCAAGGAGTCATTAAATCAGTGCAAGCCTAAACAACAGCCGGAAAAAAATCAAAAGACTCAACCAAGGCCCAAGGGCTTCCATGCCTACCCTGATCAAAGACAATCAGAAATATGAAACTAACCTAGAAAAAGCAAACCTATTGGTAGAAACATTCCAGGAAGCCAGCTCAAATGCAAACTTAGACCCCGACTTCAAAATACACAAAGAAATAACAGAAAGAAATTTTACGCCTCCATCTAACAAAGAAGACCCCTGCAAACTAGCTACTGAAATCTCTATGCACGAACTCGAAAGAGCATTAAAGTCCAAAAAGCAAAGTTCAGCTCCAGACCCTGATATGATTACATACGAAATGCTCCAAAAAAGCCATTCCAGCACAAAATACCTAATGTTAAAAGTATTTAACGAAATACTCCATAAATGAACCTTCCCAAATCAGTGGAAAGTACCTACAGTGGTCCCCATCCCTAAACCAGGAAAAACAAAAACAGCTCCTTCTAGCTACAGGCCGATAGAACTTACATCATAGCTAGGAAAAGTGCTCGAAACAATAGTCAAAACCAGACTAAACTATTTCTGCGAAATTAATAAAATCCTTCCCCCAGAGCAAAGTGGATTTAGGAAGAAGCGCAGCACTATGGACCACATCACGGCCTTACAGCAAGAGATAATAAACTGTAGGACAGAAAAGAGAGTGAACCTATGTGGAGTGTTCTTGGACATCGAAAAGGCATACGACATGCTCTGACATGGTGGTCTGATCCAAAAACTATACCAAATAGGCACCCCTACTAAAGTAGTCCAGCTTATAAAATCCTTCATGTCAGGTAGAAAAATCAAAGTAAGAGTAGAGGACAGAACCTCCAAGGAGGTTCACTTAGACAATGGAGTACCCCAAGGAAGTGTTTTAAGCCCCTTACTCTTTAACATTATGATTGCAGAACTCCCTAAATGTGTAAGGTATGTTAAAATAAAACAGTTTGCTGATGACACCTCATTGTTAGGAAAAGTAGAAATAAGAAAAACCTCAAACCCACATAAGCCTAGATTCCTAGGAATAGAAAAGGTGCAGGACGACCTAGACAAAGTAGCAAACTGGCTTAAATTCAATGGCTTTAAATTATCAGCAACAAAAACCCAAGCAACGACACAATCAAAAAATACAATACCCTCAATTAAATGTAAACCGCTCAACCATAGAATATAGCTCCCAAATACAATTTCTAGGTGTTATTTTCACAGGAACTTCAAACTGGTCACCATATGTAAAAAAAATAGTGAACTCAGCTAAAAAAAAGAGCAATAAATCTAATGAGGGCCGTCACAGGAAATAGCTGGGGCACAAACCCTAAGTCCTTACTAAACCTCTATCAAGCACATGTCTGTCACATGTCACCCTAGGCTATTACCTGTCACTCCTAGGTAAGCCTTTTAGTCCTCCCTTTGTAAGCTAGCAGGGGAGAGATACGTCATCACCAGGTTAATCGCTCCGCCCTTTCTGATCACTTAGGTAGGGGTAATGCTACGCCATTGGTTATGGAAGTCGCCCTGCTCTCGCTAGTCTGGCTAGAACCGGTTTACTTGAGGGTGGTGCGTGAGAACGCTTACTACATAAGGAGGTAAAAATGTTAGATCGGGAGGATACACAGAGGGAGGAGAGAGCGAGACACACAGAGAGGGTCACATACAGAGAGGGACGTGCACCTAGGAAGAGACCCAGTGAAGCGACCACGTGCTAGCCTATGGACCTCAGTCGCCATCTTGCCAAAAGGAAGACTCCAGCTCTCTTGCAGTTACGAGTGTAATTTGCCGACCGCCTCGACGGACTGAGACGAAAAGAGACCACTGGACGTGTCTTATAAGTAAGGTCTGCTCTTACCTTAAGCTTATCTTGATGTAAGATAAGTGTTTTTATCCTGCCGGAGACAGGAGATGTCATAGCTAGTGATTGGGCAAGTGTGCCAGTAGACGGGACTGAGTGTAGCGTGGCTGAAGCAGTGGCGTAGCTTATTTTGTGGGTCGCTGAATAGCTGTAGTGTCGGTAGCGACAAGATTTGGTGCTCGGTCATCAATCACGTGTCGCATTGGTGTATTGCAGTAAAGCTGTTGGTACGGTAGTGACCAGAGTTGGTGCTCTGTAACGGTCGCTTCTCGTATCTGTGTACTGCGGTAAAAGTAGTGTTTCAATAGTGACAAGAGTCGGTGCTCTTAGTGGTCACTTATTGATTCAGTTTGATAGCTTGGTTCTTGTGTATCACAGAAGTTGTGGTCGCAGTGGTGACAAGAGTAGGAGCTCTATTGTCGGTCACTCATTGTACCTGTGTATTGAGCGGGATCATAGGCCGGTTTGGCAGTTTGGTTTCCCTCTTGCATTGATTTGATTATTTCCTTTGTCTGTTGCACGTGGTATGACGTCATCAGGCAGCGTCTTACCCTAGACACGAGCACGGTGATTCTTTGTAAATACTTTGTAGATATTTGATGTTGTCGAGCCAGTTAGTGTATTGAAATATATGCTGAATAACAGTTCGCTGCAGTTGAGTGTTTTACGAGGGTGGGGGCTCTTGAGCTAGTAGTGTTTTGCCTGTGAGAGACTGAGCGAGCGTGTCGAAGTATGAGAATCTTTTCCCTCGGAAGATTGCTCTAGTTGTTCACATTATTTCACAGCATCGTCACCCTTTGGTTTAGAAACCACTGACCTAAAGCAGTAAAGGTTTTGGTGACGATTGCTAAATTAAATCTACATTTACAAGATCGCCATAAACCGTTTGTTCAATAATTCTCAAAAGTCGAAGTCCAATAAGATAAGGTACCCGCCCGCCGTGACAATGTCATGTCTAAATTACTGTATTCAGCACCTCTGTTAATTCGCCTTAGCGCAAGTCACATAACTAAACTTCAATCTGTACAGGCTAGGGCACTAAAAGTAGTATTAGGAGTCCCAATGAGCACCCCAAATCTAGCAGTGCTGGCAGAGACAGGACAAAAACCTATAGAACTAATAATTAAGGAAAGGGCAGCAAACTTCTACTACAAGATACAATGTCTACCAGCAGAACATCCAGTAAAGCAGATCCACACTACAGCTCACAAACACCGTACGGGCAAACCCACTCCACAACCAAGCATGCAGAGGAACGCTCAAGAAATAGAAAATACACCAGGAGCAGACATTAACATAGATGCCCCATACCCATGCAGAGACTCACAAATGCCTCCCTGGACCTTACACCCACCACAGATCGACATGGACCTCACAGTTTTCAACAAGGAAACCCAGCTCATCAAAATACTAACTAAATTCAGGCAAAAACTTAACACTATCTACAAAGACCACTCCCAGATATATACAGATGAGTCACACGACCCATCATTCCACGTCACAGGAATAGGAGTCTGTGCACCAAAGATCACCAATATCGCAGCTGAGCTACCAAACCACACATCAATATAAAAGAAAAACAAGTGACTGCCGCTTGGAGGATAAGCCCAAATTAAATGTAAAACAAGGGAACTGTACCAAGCTAGAAAAAGGACAAAGACGAAGACAATCTACATGTTTCGGGGCACTACCCCTTCATCAGGACGACACAAAAACGACGAAAAAACGAAAAGGAAAAAGACTTATCTGCAGTACATCTGGCGCGTTGGCTGGAAGGCAGGAGAATGACCGAGGGACAGTGAGTAAGAAAGGTTAAAAAGAGGGGCAGCCAATCGCAAGGTGGGTAGGAAAGGGTAGGGAAGGGTGGGGGTGGAGAGTGGGCGGGGGAGAGAGAAAGAGAAAGAGAAAGCAGCTCGGGTAAGGGGGGAGAGAGAGTGAGTGGGAAGGAGGGGAGAAGGGGTTAAGGGAAGGGAGGGGGAAGGTCAGTGTTTTAGGTTGAGTCCAGTGGGTGCCATGGTACCAAAATGGGTAATGAAGTAGGATTCCATATTCTTGCGGTCAATGGAGTCGCCCTTCATTCTCCAGATACCACAGACCCTCATGTTGTCGGCTGTGTGGGGGTGTGCTGAAGTGACGTGCAACTGGTGTGTTTCTGCGGTGTTTAGTGTCGGCTAGATGTTCTGTGAAGCGGGTGTTGAGAGTGCGTTCTGTCTCCCCGATGTAGAACAGGGTGGGACATAGGGTGCATGTGATGGCGTAGACGATGTTGCTGTGGGTGCAGGTGAAGTTGCGTGTCACGGAAACGACCCCCCCCCCCCTCTAGCGTTCCCGCGACAAGCA
>SMGT01011191.1:2652-25051 GCA_004794575.1 Lanistes nyassanus
GCGGCTTGGACAAGGAATAATAGACCTTAATTAGGGCCTGAGAGTCGAGGATGGATCACACCTGGAATCTATGGTGCAATCTCCTTGACCCACCAGACCCCAACACGTGACACTGTGGGTGTCTTCGTTGTTTTTGTAAAGCGCATTAAGCCTTTCGGGGGAATAGCACTCTAGAAGAATCCTGTTGTTGTTGTTGTTGTTGTTGTTGTTTCAACTTGCGTTTTCATATCCTCCGATCCGTCTCCCTCGGCCGTTTGTGTAGAAGTGCTCGCACACAGCTTGTCGCTACCTGGAGGCATCAGATATTTTATCAGTTAACAAGAAACAACAGTGAAAGAGCACGCTTCCTCATGAAGCGGATAAAAAATATGTGTAATCCTTTGAGGATAAAAAATAACACGTGACTGCCGCTTGGAAAATAAAGCTAAGTTAACAACAGAGGAACTGAGCCAAGCTACAGACGACAAAGACACAAAAACAGACAGTCAGGTATTTCGGGGCATTACCCCTTCGTCAGGACAACACAAACAGTTAAAGACAAAACAGATAAAGACACAAACAAAAAAAGACAAAAAAGATAAAGACTTCACTCAGCTAATTGCCTATTTTTTTGTCTTTATCTGTTTGCTTTGTCCTCAAGAAGGGGTGATGCTCCGAATTTTGTGACCCTGTCTGTGTCTATGCCGTTTGTACCTTGGTTCATTTCCTCTGGGGTTAACTTAAATCACGTGAGGAGTTCCTCTGGGGTTAACTTAAATCACTTGAGGAGTTAACAATTAGTTTACTGAGGAGTTTCTCTTTTACTTTTACGTACAAGCAGCCTATCGATGCACGTTTTCAGAGCTAACCCAGCCTGTGTTTGTTAACTGAAAGTTCATAGCTACCGGTAATTTAAGATAACTTAGGTGGGGAGTATATTATCGAAAAATATACGTAATAATTTCAAGTGATGGTGTGGGGGGGGGAGGTTTTGTGTGTGCATGGGAGTGATTGCCTGCGCCTTATATTACTTTGTAAAGATTTGCCACCTTATAATATTTTAATTAATTAATTATATAGGTTTTCAAAGTTCGCTTCCAAATTTGGGCATACTTTTGTAATAACTGTCCAAAATATTTTTAAAACTCTTTAACAGCTTCCTTTTAATTAATTAAATAAACTATTTGCACACATGCTGAGGAAAGAGAATCGTAAACGATGGTCATGTGCTTAAATTGCAGCTAATGCGGTCGTCATTTTAAACTGTATAGTTCAAGCGTGCTTAAATTATAGTTCCCCCCTGGGTCAGATGGGAATTCCCCTCCTACTGATATCATTTCCCAGGCCCTTGGTGTACACAGCTGAGCTTTCTTATCATTGGTGCACAGTTTGGAATTCTGCTGTAAGTGTAAGACTTGTTAATGAGTTAATGGTAAAGGCTTATCTCACTTACTTCATGAAGAAATGTTTATCCACGAACGAAGACCGATTTACCTCCACTTCTGTGTAGGTTACTTTTCTGTATGCCACAATGTGTAAATGTCTTCATAGCTCACCGATGGAGAAAAAAGAGCAATGAGAACTTGCCTGCCTGCCTGCCTGCGTGCCTGCCTTCTTTCTTTCTTCATGGTTCTGAAAAGCCTCCACCGAAAATCGTTTTCCTCCTTTTAATTACTATTGTAGCCGGGTGGTGGTTACCTAACACCCAGGCGCTCACCCAGCCGGCCCCTGAACTCTCCTAGCCGGCAAAGCGTGGGAAGTTGCATCACGCACCGTCTGTTACTCAAGAATGAAACAAAGGGTATCTGTGTCTTCTCATCCCCTGACCCAACGGTGGGTAGGGAAGGGCCAAGGACTCACTGTCCGAGGCTACCGTAACCCTTAGATGTAATTTAGGTGCGGCCAGGTTTCCCCAGGGAAGGGTAGGGCCACTTAGAGACATAGGGGTGGTCAGGGCCGCTCTAGAACAAGAGTGGACTGAGCATCTCAGCGGCAGGCGAGGGCGAGAGGCTTCGAGTCAGTCACTCGAGCAAGGATTTAGTCTTGAGTCGCCTGTACATGCGGCATCGCTAGGAGGTCCGTCCTGTGTTCGCACAGTGACGTGGATAAGAATTGAAGTTTGCATGTAGGAGCAAAGACGACTTGTTGCTGTGTCCAGAGTGGAAGGATGACAGAGCCATTGCCACAACTGCGATAGTAACAAACCCGCTACCGCTCGACCCTGTTACACTATTATTCTCGGGCCATTCGCCATGAGGGTTGATGAGGAATAACTTTCGTTTCTCACGCTTCGAAGTTTGTCCCCCCCCCCACCCCCTCGCTCCTCCTCAACCTGGTTTCTTTTCTTCAACATCTTTTTTTTTTTTCATCCAATTTTCTATTTCCTATTTGTCTCTTCTGAACGCACGTCATATAACGCTGCAAGACGCACCAGGAAAAAGCTCTGAAAAGCCGACACCAATCAAATGGCGAACACTTTTCCGGAGGCTGTTTAATTCCGCCAATAAAATGGCGAGGTCTATTTCTGGACAGTGTTTCCGGGGGAGGAAGGGAAGGATGTTGCGGGGTTGGGAGGGGTTATCTCATCAATTGCACGTATTAACGTTAACGTTAAAAAACTTTCTTGCGCTAGGTTGCATAACCGCTCTTTCCCACACAAGTTCACGTAAAATACAGTGTGTCTGGCTGTGACCGTACGGAGAGCAGATACGAACACTCGTCCAACTCTCCGCCGACCAGTATTTAGCGTCGATTTTCCTCCTATTCTCTTCTTTTCATCCTCTTCGTTCACTTCCTCTCATGGACATGATACCGGCTGTCTAAAACCAGAGCAAGTCTTGAACAGTTTTTATAATCTCTCTTCTTTCATTCTGCAACATTGTTTTGTTTGTTTTAGTGTTTTGTAGTTTTAATTTGGTTCTGTTTTGTTTTTCTCTCTTTCTCTCTCTTCTCTGTCAGTCTCTCTTTCTATCTCTGTCTCTCTCTCTCTTTTGTCTATGTTTTCCTGTCTCATTAACCCGCTGTAGTAAATCAAATGAAAATATACACGATGCTGACAACAAAGTAACACGCTATATTATACGCAAAACTGTTGTCTAACACAGAGGCTCACATATGCTGTTTATTATCCTAAGGTTTGCGCTAAAATTACTTCCCAAAGAAGCCACAGTTACACTTCAAGTTATACTGTCCCAGCTGGTTGGTTGGTTGGTTGCATTGCTATTTCAGAGGTAAAGTGTCTCCCCCTGGCGGGGATTTCCACTGTCTGCTGTAGGGGGTAGGGGTGATGGGTCCTGTTACTAACTTATCCGCTCAAACATCCAGCACACGGATAGCTGGAGTAAGATATTCAGTGCAGAGAACCACTTTAATGTTTGGGAGGAGTGAGAGAACGATACCAACGTTTAACTCCAGGCGAAAATCTTCGCACATCAGATAATCTGCGCACCGAGCTGCCTAGGGTCCTTCCCCCAGCCTACACCCCACCTATCCCAACCTCTTTACTCAACTAATTAGATATTACGTCATCTTACGCCTGAACTTGTGATCATTCCCCATGCAGAAATCAATACGGGTGCTTGCTGCACCAGTATTTCTCGCCACAGCATTACCTGCACTGTCATAGTTGAAGCTAAGTTCAGGCGTTGTAAGAAAGTAAAAATCACTCTTTGGACGAAATTTTAACCGTTGAATTAGGAAACCTGGAAGCCAGGATGACTGAGTCAGAAACCAGTGGGGGGCTGCCAGACCCTGCAGCCAGCGTAAGGAGGTCACGGGGAACGGGAAAGTAAACACAGAAAAATATAGAAACCGGGTCACTGGTTGGTAGCTCTCGAAACAGGCTGGCGGCCGTAAAGGTGAAGGCCCCAGTCCTTCCGAGTTCGGTGCATGAGAGGTTATGACCTCGTCGGCGGTCCTCCACGGAAATGGCCGAGCGGTGGAGGACTGATGCGGCGCGTAGCTGCGCTGACTTTTTTTTACTGACTGGCTCCTGACCTGACGATGGCGAAGGACATGGTACAGATAGCTGGCACGGAAGAAGGCAGGAGGGTTGAGAGGACAAGAAATAAACCCTGCAGGTTTTCATCATCTGAAAACCCATCAAATGCTCCCTTACTTTCATTACCTGAGTGGTGTGGGGTTGTGGAGCTGCTTATTATTTTGACTGCATGTTGATTTTCACACCCAGATACGGAAGGGTGGGAGCAAATATGTTGCAGCTACGTCCTGTATCGCTTATGATTGTGTATACTTACGTTCGATTTTGTTGTTGTTGGGGTTTTTTTGTGTGTGTTTGAAAGGAGTCATTTTCTCCCCCGTTAAACATCCAGAAGTTCACACACCTCGGAATAAAAACGTATTTCGAAGTAGCGTAAATGCATTTCAAACATGAATGTTTGTATGGCGATATGGAATGAACAGAAAGAGGTGATCAGGAAAGAGAGCTCGACAGATCGAGGAAAAGTTGGGGGAAATGAGAATAAAGTCCTTATAAGATCTCCCACCAGTCACCTTTCGCTGTTCTTGTTAATTTTTAGTATCAACATTGGTAGTGGTATTATTTAAAATGGATAATGCAGCTAAACTCTAAAATAGAGATAATGCAGCCATACTCCTAATTGTTTACATTCGATTTCATAAAAGCCTCGAAGTTCAATGCACCTGTAGCGTTACCTAGACAGCTTATTGTTGTGATAAAAAGATGCAAAAGATAGGACAGGCTCGTAAATGACAGTAAGCCGAGGTCGCCAGGAACAAGCAGGGCCTACCTTTGCAGGAGCACGCACACACCGCACGGGAGCTATTTATAAAAATCCCAAGCCAACTGCGCGGTTAACAGAACGTGACCTCGGCTGACCTTTCCCCACGCCCACCTCCGGTCATGAAACTGTGCTATGTCACAACGCACCTGATGATATCGGCCCAGCAGGACGGGTTATTCACCTTCCCTCTCTGTGGAACAAAGGAAAATGTTTAAAATCAAAAACAGAAGATAAAATATTAACAGGTGACAGAACTGTAGTTCTTTTATGCTCAGCTGTTCATCGATCAGCACGATAGCACCATTCCAGCCGATTCCACTCTTGCAAACTGCATAGACGGAGTACATTTTCTTTGCCAGTTCTTACAATTGTTTAAAATGTAAGCTATAACTTGACATCATTTAATTTCATTTCTTAAGAAAAATATCAACTGCACGAAAAGTGAAGGCGGAAATCCTCATGATCTGTGCCAGGAGTTTTCGATTGGCAGAAAGCCTGGTGCCATATTAAATCGATTGCGTCAGTTCTGTCTACAACGCCTGCGTGTTATCTCATTTTCTCCCCCTCAGACTAACTTCTGGCCAACCAGACATAACTTCTGGTTCATAAGCTGACTGTTCTGACGACCAATGCTACTGGCTACAGTTAATCAACATATGTACTATGACTACTTTGATGCACCTCCAAGCACGATGTAAACATTGACAGCACTAAGAGCGCGACATGCCAAGGCCATCCGAACTCCACGTGCTAGCGACACCGATGCCATACGCTGATCACATGCTCACTTTGCAGTGATTGGTTAAACGGGACGTACCCCTCTTTCCTATTGGCTAATTGTTCCCCGCCCTTCCCTTCAATTTCCACTGCAGACATTTCATGTGACACAAACTGCTGGAGCTGTGATGTGATGGTGTTCTCATTAACGCTAAAGATGAATGAAAATTATTTCACGTATCCAGCATCACCACCAGCAACTCCTCAATCAGACTTTGAGGTCTGTATATTTTCAAATTTATACTGTTTCTGCGTATGACGTTTATTCCGAAATTTTTGCCAATGTAGTATTGTACAGTACAGTATTGAATATAAAAGACTGAAGTGAGGGAACTGATGCTGATTATTGTAGAGTAACTCTTTGAGCGACTGTTTCATGTTGCTTGTTATTTATTTATAAAGCAGAATTTTGGGCAAAATGCCACTTAATAATCCCGTTATCTTCATCTTTTTCGATTACTGTTTTACAGTTGATTATGATTTTGCTAATTAGCAATTATACAATTTGATTTGATCACGAAGGTGTGGCTCCGTGATTTTTATGTTAGGTTTGGTTAATGAATAGTCTGAGATAAGAGTAGTGCTAAATTGGCAGTGAACCCATTTGATGAGCTGCCCAGACGTTTATCACAGGTTTGGCTAATAATAATGCGTGCTGTGGACATGGTAAGAGCTGTAAGCGGTCAAAGGTTATCCATGTCGATCTGCTTATGCAGATTTTCACTTTCGCGAGCCGGAAATGGAAGAAACCTATCAATTTTTCTAGATCATTACACTATTCTTCGAACATCATTACTAAAGAATGTGTTTTTAATCGTTCCGTGAACCGCATAGAGAGTACTGTAGGTTTGTTTTGCTTCTGTTGTGCGGTAGACGCACTAGTCAGGGGAGCGGTCACATACCTGACCTAGTTTACCATATTCGGGCAGTCTACGCATGTAGGCCACGAGTTGTCTCCAGTTATGGGAGGTGAAAATCTGGGACCGCAAGCAAAGAAGGAGCAATCAGTTGAAACCACAGACGCTGGTTGCATATTATGATTGAAATAAACTTTGTGGAATCACCAGCTGCGGATATTCGCGGTCATACTGAATGTTGGTGGACAAACATTGCTTATCACAACAATAGCACAAATTTTTAAAAATGCCTCAATGCTTATTTACTGTGTAAGCAATTGAAGACAACGTTTTACAGCATTCATAAGCCCGTCTGCAGCAGACTTGATGAATGAGTATAAAATTTGATGAATATTTAAAGATGTTATGGTAGGATTAAGTTCAGAGAGAGTTACCACATATTTTGCAGATTACAGCTTTCTAACAGCTATGGATGTGAAATTGATGTCAGATGTGATGTAGATTTTGTGCTTGATGTAGAATTAATACTTTTTCAACACCTCAGTTTTGTCCTTTTTGTGGGGTGGGTGGTGGGTGGAAAGCATTAAAAATTTAATGACAAATTATCTGTTTTCCACTAAAACACTTTTCAAATCAATGTTGTGGAAAGTTACAATACATTGATAAAATGATACAACATATTACATTCTGTAAAAGTTTATAACATATTTTCTATGAAATGTTCTGCCTTGTTCTGTACTTGAAAATAACTGCAGAGGGGACATCACATACCATTCAAAGACAAATATAAGCAGGTAGCAAGAAAAGCTAAATTGTGTTAATTTTATGCTGTCCTAGATGTGTCATTAGCACTGGGTCATCGATCTCCAACTTCAGCTGTACTAATTAAAACATGGGAGACCGATGTACCAACTTCTGTACATACACCTGCCAACTCATACTTTACTTTGATATTACAGAGTATGCCCTGCGGTGCAGGGGAAGCAACCTGCAAAGATGCCATGGCTGAGCAGGTTGCAGCAGAGACACTGCTTTCCTTCAGCAATAGTGGACACGACTCCATGTTCCAGAATAGTATGGTGGATTTTTCTAGGCATACTGGCTGTCCCACGCCCCCTCATTCAGATGATGGTGGGTTGAACACCTGTGCAGTCACCGACTGCATCCGAGATGCTCCCATCGCAAAGAAGGAATCTAAGCTGGCACAAGTAAGTTTACATTTCTTTTTTCTAACTCAGACTGAATGCAGCTTCTGTTGTGACTGGGAATGAGAAACAAGCAAAGTATATAAAGTAATTAGTGTTTGATATGTTTTCTCTCACCAGTTTGTGTTCATGCTCTGTCACTCTGAAAATTCTGTGCCAAGAGCAGACTTGTACAACATCTTTAATAAGTTGATTTACTTGTGCAGCTACTGAGGGAGGCACCTATAGACCTTTCACCAAGAAAGGAGAGGCCAGTTCCAGTCTCAGTGATTGTGCCTAATAACCTAAGCAGAATTCCTGACAGCTGCAAGCCTCTGCGCAAGCGCTGCTTTTCTGATGTTTGCTTTGGAGGAAATGCAAGTCAGACAAATGCTTCTCACACTACAGACTCACACTTGAAGTTAAACTTGCAGGTAGACTTGGCACAGAACCTCTCAAAAGATCTCCTGCAGGATTTTGTGAAGGACAACAGTTGTTCAAAGGCCTTGTCGGAACTGGGACGTGTCAGCACCCAACACAAGCAGGCAGGAACAGCTGGGCTGAATGAAATTTGTCACAGGCTGCCATCTCCTACACAGTCACCAAGTTGCATTCAGGCACAAACACCAGGTGCCCTTGTGGAGTCTGGTCAACCAGACCAACTTTCAAAGACAGCACCAGTGCAAGTGGCATTACCTCTAACACCTGTGTCTCCCCCAGCCACTGCAAAATCACCATACATCCTCTCTAGCATTCCCATGCTCCCCCTGCCAACCACAGACTGCACCATCACCTTGCAGCATGTTGCTCACCCATTGGACAGACCCATTTCTATCCCACTGTCCACTCAGACTCCAATTGTACAAGTCATAGTAGTCAATGGTTTAAATACATCATCCCCACCGATCGTCAGATCTCAGTGTACACCTTCTGGGAGGAGGAACAAATCTGAACAGTACTGCCCAATTGCCCCTGCCCCAGCCTCTGTCAGACCCACTTCTGGAGTACAGATGGACGAAGATGGGTTAGGAGCAGTATGTGATGGTAAACGCCGCCGAACACATGTCTGCAGCTTCAAATCATGTCAAAAGACTTACTTTAAGAGCTCCCACTTGAAAGCACATATCAGAACACATACGGGTAATTGCATCATTTTCTTAGATGCTATACTGTGAGAATGAGCAAGACAGATTGTGTTGTCAGTTTCATTGTGGTGAAGTTTTGGCCAAATGATGTTTTTTAAACAAAGTAATTCCTGAAGAATTCATCCACACAGGGTGGATATATCAATAGCTTTTTGGATTAAATGATTTTGTTACGTGCATAGAATCAGATACCAAAAATAAGTTTTTCCTTGATGATTCAGATGCTTGGAAACCTTACTTTATACTGTCTTTAAATAATTCTGTTATGCATTTTATGTATTTCACAGGAGAAAAACCATTTGTCTGTGAGTGGGCAAGGTGTGGACGGAGATTTGCACGATCTGATGAACGTTCCAGACACATGAGAACACACACGGGTGAAAAAAAGTTTCCTTGCCCTTCCTGTGATAGGAAGTTTATGCGCAGTGACCATCTTGCCAAGCACATGCGACGCCATGCAGCAAACAAGAAGAACTAATACTAAGACATTTACATAATCCAGTGATTAGTCAGTGCTTATTTGTTAACAAAGTTTGAAAAGCTTTGACTTTTCCACATTAGTGTGTAAGCAGACTGGGATAGGGGTGGTTGACAAAGTGGGACACTAGTTCTGCAGTAGTGATTTCAGAGCACATGCTAATTTAAAACTGTATCTGCAGACTACCATTTTTCTCTGAAGTTTTTTTTTTTGGGGGGGGGGTAGTTTTGGGTTTTTTATTTATTATTTTTTTTGCCTGCTTATGTTTCTAGGATTAATACTTCACTTTTGTTGTCATCATTTTAGTATATGTTTTATGAATCATTTATAAGTTTTAGTAAAACTTAAAATCTTTAATGATCTGACACATTTTAATGCGAGTGCTAGAGGAACCTTTGGTAAATAGTTGGACATTGTTTCAAACTGCATCTCAAGCTAATTAATATTTAGGTGCTTCAATACTATTTTCTCAAAATGTTTTGATGAACAATAAGTTGAGAAGTTGCACGTATGTCAGAGTAAAGCAGATTTTCAGTCGGCTCTTGTAGCACATCTAAATAGGCATGCTACTCAAGGCATGGTTGGTCTGGGTGTTGCTTGCTTTGGTCATTTGAATGTCTTTGTTTTCGATGGAAGACATGTTCTTCCTTCCCTACAAAAATGAATGGAGCTTTGTTACCCTGACTGTTAGAAAACAGTTTATGTTGTTAAGTTATTATTAAATTATTGGTGCCATTTCTCATAAGGTCACAGATTAATCAGTCCTAACTGGCATGTTTGAAGAGAGAGAGCACGTTTGGGCGTGTGAATCTGGATATGTGTGTTTGGAGATATTGACACATCACTCAGATGATGAGTAGCAGCTTGGTTATTATAATGCCCTCCACCATAACAAAAGTGAAAACACAAGCCATCAAACTTTGAGCCAACAGATACTGGTTTTATGTAATTTATTTTCCACTGTAATCAAAATGTTTTAACCCCATTGTGTTGCACGATCATTGCTATGAGATTTTAAATTATTTTGCTATTGCCAAACCCAAACGTCTTTCAGCATGTATGGTTTTGCAAGTGACTTTTATCTCTTCTTTTGCAGCCTGCTTGCTGATATGTTTGTGTGCTTCATATTTATTACCCTGTATTTTTTTGACGGTCATTTGGGTGTAAGAGAAAGATTGAATTTTCTAAATTAGTGAATGGCCCAGTTTTGATCACCATATGAAAGATTTAAAATTAAGTTTGTGAGTTTAAGTTATACTCTGTCTGCAGTAGAGTGCAGTAGACTTTAATGTAAAACTGCCGTTCTTTTTTAGCTAGGTATTTCTTAAAGTTTTAAATCTCATTTATCCTGCATTATTAAGGCACATATTTCCAAGCTCATTCCAGACAGGCTTTCCTTTGTTGCGGGTGTGCTTATCTGTCACGTTTGCATGCCATCTCATCAGTTATTTTACAGCTACAGGCGGTCTGTGTGCTCAACAACATTTCATTTCAGCACAGGTTTACCAGAAATTTCACCTTTTCCTCATTTGGCTCAAGATTATCTTTAGCAGGAAGTTTGAATTAGTGCTTTTCATTCACAAGACTTAAGACCATCCTTTGGAGGATTCATTTGGATCTATTATGACTTCGTATTGTACGGAAAACCCTTCAGTAACTGTTTTGTGCATGATGGTGAATGTTGTTGAAAATCTTTATTACAGTTCTTTGGGTATTCGTATAGTATGTTTTGTGGATTTTTAGCTGAAAGTGAGCCAAAATGTTTCTGTTCAGCTATTACAGTGCTTCATCAATTCTCAGCCTTTTGACCTAGATGAAAGCGTACAGTGCAACTGCTTCCAAAACCATTTTCTTATTAATGGACTGGGAGGCAGGGACTAGGGTGTTTTCTTAACTGGGGTTAACTGCATTAACTGAAAATGAGAGAATATTGCTGTGAGTTGATGATAGGCTGCACATGCTTATCCATTTCAAACAAATATGAACTATCAGTTTTCGTTGTTTTTAAAATTTCTATGGAGGTGAATTTTATTCTGTCAGCTATACCTGATGGGGGGAAAAAGTGAACTAGATTGTAATAGATTTTCTTACTGTTTGCTCATAGTTGATAGTATCAAATAAGTTCATTAAAAAATTACCAGAATTTTTTTTAACTTTAGTTAAGGAAAATGCGTGCTTTGAATTATTGTTGGGTGAGATTTATCGATATTAGACATTCTTTAAGTTAACAGCCTATTATCAAGGGTTTTTTATTATTCTTTCTGAGAGAGAGGTTTCTAGGAATGTGACAATGATGAAAGGATGATGTTTGAAAGAAAGTGTATGCGTGCATGTTTACCACCATCCATTACCACCTACAGTCTCCCCTTATCGTATTTTCCAAAATCCTCAGGTTGCTTTCTTGACGGCATCATGATGCCTGGTGAATAAATGTGCGTTATGTTGTGCCAGATTCTGAAAATGAAAGTGAAGGAATGTGTGGTTCAGAGGTACCTACCCCCATTTCTGTTTATAGCAGTCTGCATTCCTTACTTCTTTGGACCACGAAACATGCTTACCATGGTGGTTCAGTGAGGTAGGCTCTTGATCACTTTTGAAAAGTGTTGACCCGTGTTCCTTCATGGGTGTGTTGCTGCTTGGTAGGAGTGGGGTACGGAGTAGAGATGCTCGTTGCTCACATTGGGTTTAACCCTTGCACTGCTTAAAAGGATGTACAGCTACCACAAGCCATACTGGGCTTGAAAGGGAAAGCCACAATCGTGGCCCGTCATGCTGTAAGATTTTCACAGCCGAGTGCATGTCATCTTAGCTGTGTTTCAAAAACATGCAGAATTTTGAAATTTCTTACCAGTGCCCAGCAGAAAGACTAAAGCCATATTTATTCATAAAGAACTGCTGTCAAAATGTCCGCCTGTGGTTGAGACAAAAAAATTGAGGCAGAAAAAGCATTTCTGTGAGATTGTGATGAATATCACTGTGATAAAAGAAACATGGTTGCAAGTGCTGGAAACTTTTTGATGGTGTAAACACCAGCTGCGAAGTCATAAAACTGTTTTAAGTTTCTGCTTAAGTTATTGTTGTCTGTCTTTTGTCTCATTTAAACTTGACAGCTTTACCTTGATGTTCAGGTGGAATTGCAAAATTTTAAATACTTTGTGCCATGTTTATCTAATTTTGTACGAAGAAGAGCTATTAAATCTTTGGCAGTTGCTACTTGGTGGTTATGTTGAGATTGGTGTGCATGCAATTACACTGGTTTGATTGGTTATGTTTTGTGTATTTGTGTGTAGATACTGTATTCTATGAAAGCAAAACATTCTGCTTTATGCATTCCCAGCTTACCAGTTGATTTTACTGTGGTCGTCATCCCAAAAGGCCAACAGTACAGTTCAGCAAAAAGTTATGCATGATATGATTGCGCGCGGGGGGAGGGGGGGTAAGAGGTGTGTCGTTAAATGCGAGTTCCTTTGGGAGAAAGGCTTGTTAATATACGTATTAAATCAGTTTCAAGCTCGTGGGGGAAAAGCATGAAATTCTGTTTTTAATAGACTAAACATAGGTTACAAAATATTTTTAAATCTGATAATCATAATAATGACAACACAAGGTTTCATTTTTGCTGTCGTCACACTCAGACACTGACTTGTACAATCCAAATCGAGCCTTTCTTATTAAGATCACAGACATATGGTTGACGAAGACTTGGCTTTAAGCTTGGGTCAGTTTCTTTGTTAGCGCAATTCACTCTTCAAGCAGCATTTTTTTAAAAAATCCTACTGCGCTAAACGAGACAGTGAACACACCTGCAAACGTTTAAGGGTGATCACTCTTGGGGGCAGGCAACATCTGGCAGAGTGAGGGCACGTGGTCGGAGAAGCAGACAGCTGGTTTGAGATAAATTCGAGCCGCTGCTCTTTACATCCATCACATTTCTTTATTTTTCCGGAATGGCCGAAGTTAAGGTAAGCAGAATATTGTTTTAAAGAAACGAGGATTTTTTTATTGGAAGGGAAGTTTTCAGATTGCTCCGTAGTCTTACCTGTAACCCCTGTTCACAGATTATATATACGATACTAAAAACGGTCTTAAAATACTCATTTACTTAGATAGATGCCAATTATGGTGACTGTAGACATAAGTTTATAAAGAGACCGCAAGTCTTCACATCAGCATAAAACTGGCTAGAAATCTAAAAGTTGAGTACACTTCTGGAACATTTCAGAGAGTAAGAGACCCGGCAGGTTTGATGCACACTGTTCAGGGTGTCGTAAACTGAGAAGCGTCATAAAAAAATTTCACTATGAATTTCTTCTTGTGAAATAATATTTATTGTAACCCCTGCATCAGTGACAGGTTTTTGTAAACTTCGAACTTCTCTGGAGAGTTACGTAAGACGTGCAGGTAGCGCGCATTTTAAGAAAAAAAGGATTTTAATCGATTAATCGATCCAGTATTTGATTACGTCTGCAGTCGTGTTTGTCCTCGTAAAACCTCAGGGTAGATGATGGAAAGGTGTAGGTTTCCTTTAATTTTTGGCCGACGCCAGTTTAACAAGAACCAATACGTAGTGGATTGACCAAAAGTTGATGAGGTGTGGTAGTCGTTGGGCAGATGCCTGTGAACCCACCCTGTACAAAATACCACTCCCCGCCTCGGTGTTACATTGATATGCACATAGTTTGCGGCTGGACGTTAAGCACCAATTTCCCCCCCCCCCCGCCTCGGTGTTACAGCCATTTTTTCTCATCGTAGTCACGGGAAATTACCCCACCACCATGGCATACTACATCTTACTCTAATGCTTTGAATCAATGAGATTACAAAGTGCAGCAGATGTATGAAGCACCAGCTGGGTATTCCAATACTGATTTGTTAAGAGACATATACATGTACTGATTTCCAATGATGGTCAAGTTCAAGCCAGAAAGCAGCCACAAGTACACTATTTGTACATAGGACTGCCAGTTCTTTTTAGAAACTTGGAACCTTCTGAATACATGATCACCTACAAGCACAAGTGCATGCATGTGTGAGAATGTGCTCTCTCTCTGTCACACACACACGTGCAACTCGTGGGCCCTGTCGTCTTCCAGAACATTGGCCCTAGATGAGGAAACGGCGTGATAGCACAAGGCTATGTGGACCAGGTGCTGAGGCGCCATGGTGTGCCATATCTCTAGCGGCACGACAACCTCACCTTTCAGCATGACAATGCCCACCCACATATGTCAAGGCTCACCATGGGCTACCTGCAGCAGAACAATGTTCAGGCGATTCCTTGGCCCTCCGTGACCCCAGACTTCAACCCAATCAAGCTTCTGTAGGACCATCTGCAGAGAGAGCTGAACTCTGTTCAACTGAGACCGACAACAGATCACCAGCTGGAGCAGGCCCTCAGGCAGATCTGCAAAAGCATGCCTATGGTGCCAGACCATTGTCAACACCAACTGGGGACACACCTGCTATTGACTTTGGACTCTGAATTCACCACGTTTGGGACACTCTGAATAATTTCTCAGCATGGCAGATAAGCACACATTACGCAAAGACTCACTGTACCAATTTTCTCGATAGTTGGTTGATCAAACCAGTTTGAATGAAAATTCAGATAAAATCACCAGCTCCCTCAGTTTGCATTTCTTTTGGTTTTCAGTATATATATATACATGGATATACATGCACACATACATGTTCACATGCACACAGTTACATGTACATGTACTTGCAGGGGGTATACCACAGCAGTTGAACACACTTGTAATTATACAGTGAGCTTAGATTACTTATCCAGTGTGGATACTCTGCATGTAGGCACCTTAACTGTTAGACCACCAAGTGCTCTGGGGAGGGTTAAAGCTGCATTTATAAGCAGATGTCGTAAATGCACCCAGCCACACAATGCATCAGAAACTGGAGTCTATTGTTTGGTCTAGTATAATTCTGTGAATTTAATTCATGCCATTATTTGTTAACCACTTTCACTATTGGTTGTAACTTTCAGATTGGAATAATTGGAGGGTCAGGATTAGACAACCCAGAGTTGCTGGAAAACAGGACAGAAAAATTTGTGGACACTCCATTTGGGAAAGTAAGAAGTTGTCAGCAACATCTTTAGCAGAAAATAAATAAATCAGGAAAAATTGGAAACGCTGTGAAATTCTGTTAATGTGTACATTTTGAGTTTAAAGGGAAACTTAACCCTAGACTCAACTTGAGATGAATTCATAGATATTGATATTGTGGGTCTTGTCAGCCACAAATTTCAAGCTGTATCGGTACTATTTCCATACAATCTAAGTTTTAATTTCGGTAAATAGTGGTACACGGACGTCGCCATGTTGTGGTACACTTTCGCGAATGAAAGCAAAATATCGCTGCTGTCATCTGGTCTGGTGACGTCAGTTCCCCAGAAGCATTCTTCAACATGCCACAGTACAAAGCGTTCGGCTGTTTCAACGAACAGTGCAAATCGTTTAATGTAGACGGAAGCCACAAGAGCTTTTTGGGATTATGAATCCAGCAAAATAAAAGATTTGTATGCACTATGTAAAAAGTTGCTTGAAAATTTAAAGAATGCCAAGTTGGCTCGTCGTGTGTAAGAGTATAAATAGCACAAATGGCACCTCGCGTGCGCAGACCATTTTACGAGGAAGTAGTTTGAAGGCACCTACGAAAATCATGTGGCTGCTTCGCTTGGCTTCAAGACTTTTAAGAAAAGTTAAAGAAAGGAGCCATTCCGACAATTATCAATACAAAGTGTGCAAATGAAAAAGGCATTGCAGTAAGGCAAGACCGGACGGAAGCTGAGCCTGAGAGTGAGAACAGACGATTACAGCTGAGAGCAAAAAGACAGACAGCGCGGGTAAAATAAAAAAATTCACATTTTTACTGCTAAACAACTAATGGTAATGATATAAAATATTACATTTTTTTAATCATGATATAATTTGTATGAAGTGTTATTTATTGTGTTCTGGGTCATAAGTGTAAGCTACAACTCCCAGATCCATAACGGAAGTTATCTTTCAAATGTTCGCGATGTCACTAACAAAAGCGTCTGCCCGATATCTGTGACCATGCTGCTTTGAGCGCTGTCGGCTGCATGCTGCAGTAGCTTTCTCCCTGCCTGGGTAACTGACGTCACTCATCAAGGCAACATGGCGGCTTCCATGTAAGGCTGATGAGCGGCATTAAAAGCTGGGTTGTAAGTGAACAGTTCTTTTGTAGCTTGAAATTTAGGGTTAAAAAGACTCACAACATCAATATTCATCAATTCAAGACAGGTTACTTCTAAGGTTAAGTTTCCCTTTAATATTTCACCATGCCATGTAGTAAAGAGGAATTAAGTAAGCACAGTAGAAATTAGGTCTATGCTTGCTAGAGGTTTTACTTTTTTAGATTATGTATCTCTAAAGCAATATATATATATATATCAGATGATTTGGAGTTACGTGTATTTTCATTGAAAATAAAACAAGTGACTGCAGCTTGAAATTTAAAAAATGTAGAAACTAGGCCGAGCTAGGAGACGTTGACAAATTGACATTGTGGGATGCTACCCCTTCATCAACTGATGCTGGCCCTGCTTGAAGAAAAATACCCCCAGGAAGCATGGATACGGACTTATACAGATGGGTCAGCCACAGAGGCCGTCAAGAGTGGAGGAGTTGGCCTGTACATACAGCATCCCAGTGGAGAGGGGCAAGCAGCAGCTATACCAACAGGTCTCCACTGCACCAGCTCCAGAGCTGAGGAGGAAGCACTGATCCATGCAGCCAATAATATCAAAATAGTCACCTGTGACACCCAGGTAGTCTTCCTGACAGACACTCTCAGTGCTGGATGCAGTGTCTAACAACAAGCTGCCTCGGATAGAACAGTCACTACACAACTTTAAGTGTCTGAGGATGATACTGCATTGTGGGATAGAAGGCAATGAACAAGCTGACAGCATGGCTATACTGGCTGCAAAGGACGAACAACAGAACAATTCAATCTGCCCTAAGGAGGTGAAGACCATTGTCAAATCTCGGCACAGGCACAGGCACAGGCCACCCCAACCGCAGGACAGCTACCACCTGCTTTCAAGATCACAGCAGGTGGTTATCTTCCACTTGAGAACAGGGCACAACAGACTCAATCAGCATCTCCACAAGAAGACATTGTGCCCTCCCTCATGGGTCCCTGCGGAAAGGCAGAGCAGGACATGGCCCACATCCTGTCCTGCAAGATTGTAGGTACCACCGGCCTCTGAGGGCAATCTGGCCAACGCCCGTACCCCTACAAGACGAGCTGTATAGGCCAGAGGAGGCGCTGCGGAGGACCGATGATTTTATCTCAAGAACTCGACTTCAAGTATTATTGGCAATCGAGAATAATAACTGATCAAGGCACAAAATACAGAAAATGAAATGTCATGATCATGAGATAGTGCCCTGAAACGTTGATGTTGTCAGCATCTTTTATAGCTTGCCTAGTTTCTTTTGTTATCTGCTTTATTTTCATCCTTTTTCTGTAGCCTTCTGATGCACTCATCACAGGCACCATTCATGGCATCAGCTGTGTGTTGTTGGCAAGGTGAGGACAAACATTTTCTGTCTTTGATGTGCTCCATTACATTTCTAGTGTTTCTTGTACTTCACTGCAGTTTAAGCCTTCTGTGTACTATGTGCTAATGTTCTCACCTGCATGCAGAACAAGAATTCTGGAATATGTCAAGACCATGTATCATCCTTCAGAGAGCTGTAATGCAGAAGTAAAGAAGATTGTTGTTTTTCAAAAATAAAATTCAACTGTTTCATTAGTAATGATTCTATACACTGGTTATATACCTTTTCTGTGTATTGCCAGTCTGTAGTTCCATTTCTGTTTGGGTCACTAATCAAGATTGAAATTCTATTTGGCGAGCATAAAGAAAAATCTAATACAACAGTAATAGTTGTACCAAAATCAATGAGTTCTCTGAAGCCCGATGCAAGTTTTTGATGTGAACCTGTTTTGTAAAATTAGAGGATAAAATAAAAGGTCAAATCAAGATCGAATAAAAGCAGCATGATCTACAATATACTGTACTTAACAGAAGGGCAAGATTATTGCAGTCTATGAACAGTACCCTCACCTGTGGGCATGCGTGTGGAGTGCATCATTTTAGAATACATGGATTTAGATAAAGAACCTTTACATCAGTTATAAGTGGTGTGATGAGCCTTCCAATGCCTGTGTACTTGGAATCTCAGTTGTCTTGCTTTCAGTCAGCATCTTCTGTTATCAGGCATGGCCGTAAACACTCCATCAGTCCCAGCAAGGTTAACTACCGTGCCAATATTTTTGCCCTGAAGGAAGAAGGATGCACCCACATTGTGGTGACGACAGCTTGTGGCTCCCTTCAGGAAAATATCCACCCAGGAGAAATTGTTGTCATTGATCAGTTCATCGACAGGTAGTTATTTCCCTTACTGCCACTTAAGAAAACTCAGTTTTCTTTCCTTCAAAATAACTATTCCATTTAACATGTTTACCCCATAAGACTAAGCTGATTTCTTAGTATTTTCAATCTTTAAAAATTTTTCACCCTTAGAACCCAAGGACGCATTCAAACGTTCTATGATGGATCACCAGAAGCTCCTACGGGTATATGTCATATACCTATGAGTGAACCTTTCTGCAAACGCACTAGAGAGGTAAGAGTTATACAATGGCTCAAAAATGTAAACCCTTCTGCAGACACATTAAAGTGCTAAGATAGTCTCAAAACATTAGCAGGCTAGCTATAAGCCTTTCTGTGAGTGCACTAGAGGGTAAGATTTATAGTCAAAAACATGACGAGAGCATGTGTTATGCACTTATCAACCTTTTCCAAATACACTAGGAAAGTAGTATTGACACCCCCCAGAACATGAGCAGTAGAGCAGTTTACTGATTTAATGGCCTTTACTGATTCTTTAACAGTTAAGTAAATCCACAATTCATTTAGCCTTTGGTTTTTTGGGGGTTTTTTGTTTGTTTGTTTGTTGTTGTTTTTTGCTGGAGTTATTATAGCATCTTATTCTTATGCAGACACACTAATGGTCCTGACAAGTTGGACATACATTGTCAGACAGTAATGATATGATGAAGAGTCATTGCGATTGGGAAGGTATAGGTGAAATTGGGAGTGTCGTGGCAAATTTGTCACCAGTGTGGCATTGGAGATAATAAGGGGAATCTGTTTCACTGCCTGCTGTAGAGATAATAGATCACATGATGCCAGTACAGTAGAACCTCCCTATTAAGACCTTCCCTATTTTTTCACCAACCCATGCTGTTACACTACAGGTACTCGCTGTTAAGACCTGATTCTGGTGCATTTTCAAAAGCCCTAATAGGGAGGTTTTACTGTAGTGTAATTTAAAATCTATCTTGATAATATCTTCAGCAAGAACTAGAATCCACTTCAGGGCTTGACAAGTAAATATTTCCAAATATTTTTAAAATAATTTTAGTGTTGTTAGGCAAGTACTGATCACCTCCAAACACAGTGAAATTTGTGGTGGCTTGATTGAACTGGGGTCGCGAAAAAAGTGAGTAAATGTCAAGCCCTACAGTGTACAATAAGAGACTGGATGTATCTATGGATGCCATGGCAGGAATACAAAAGCATTTGCTCTTGCTCTTTTTGTCATCCTCTGCTGTGGAAGTCAGTCTTCCTTAAGAAAGTCTTGTTAATTTACTGTTGTTTAATAAAGAACAAATGAGGACCGAGCTCTTAAATTATCGAAAGATAACTCCAACAAGAAGTACTGGCAGCGCTCAACATAACCATAAGCGCTTGGTCCTCATTTTTTCTTCATTAATTGTAATTTGCACCTTGAGGATTTCATGTATTTGTCCTGTGTTGTGTTTGTCTTGGATCCTAGTTGTCAGCACTCGCTTAGTGAGCGGGCTGATTACATTTAACATGGATTCTCTGTATGCACACTTTGTGTACCGAGGGTCAGCTGTGTGAAGACTAGTGTCGTTATAAAGAAAGGGATGGCAGATCTTTTTTTGAGGATCTGCTAGGTTCCTTTCTTTCGGCCCTCTCTTTGCTACGTGTTTGGGTACGATAAGCTCCCTTGGTCGCATGCGTCTGCATGCGGTTATGTTGAGCGCTGCCAGTACTTCTTGTTGGAGTTATCTACTGTTGTTTACTAAATCCTATACAAAGTTATCGCAAAATATTTCTAGATTTTTTAACCGATGTATATTTATGCCTTCCTATTGTTGTATATAGAGCGTGGCTGTTTTTCCCCACTTTCCCTAGAATGAAAATTACCATAAAGTTTGCTTGCCTCAAGTGAACTTTGGCTTTCTGTAAAGGGAATTTTTTTTTAATGGAAAGCTTTGAAAGTATTTGCCTGGCTGGTCAGGAAAGATGTTATATTTAACTGCCTGACATAGTGCTTGTCCTGGTTGATCCAGTAATCATTAACATCAGGCTGTTCTAGATGGCACTGGTATATGTTGACACAAGCCTTCTGCTTTAATTCCTTTGAGGCCATTTTTACTTGAAAGAAGACATCAAAATTCTGTGCTTAAAGCACATCCATGGAACGTTTTAGTACAAATTATGTGATGTCTTGATTACTGATTAACTGCTTAATGTCCTTTGGGTTTGTCATCCAGATCCTAAGTGCCTGTTTGGTCGAACTAGGTTTCAGCCATCATAATCAAGGCACTATGATTACCATTGAGGGGCCACGTTTCTCCAGCAAGGCTGAGAGTAAACTCTGGAAGAGTTGGGGAGCTCATGTGATCAACATGAGTACAGTACCAGAGGTAATATTTAAGATTGATTTCAACACATTTTGCTTAGGCTTGAGCAGTCTGTTAATAGATGTTACAATGATATATTTAGTCATACGTATTGCATCCAAATGTCACAATGCTTGGGAGAACTTTTCATACTCTTCAAACCTGATGGTTTCTGATAAAACAAACTTTTATTTTCACACAATTCTTATTTCGGTCCGTGAAAAGTTAAATGTCAAGCATGGTGCAGTCTTTTTACGGTTGCAGTAGTTTATTGGTCATGGCTCTTGGGGCTGATGAATCACAATGCAAAATTTGATGTAGCAAGTATTTCATGCCTTTTGAGTGACTGTGGGGCAAAGATATTTGATTACAGGTTTTGTTCCCCAGGTGGTCCTTGCAAAGGAGGCTGGTTTGTGCTATGCGTCACTTGCCCTAGTGACAGACTATGACAGTTGGAGAGAGGACACTGAAGCAGTGAGTCTCTCATTCCAAACTAGCTGCCTTTAAGACACATTCAGCACCAGTGAAACACATGGCATCTGATGTTTGGATTGTTCTAATGCTCAGTTATTACACAGATGACTGCTGCTTAGAGTGTGGAATGTAACAACTAAGAAACTGGGCCAGGCTAAATACAAATGGATAGTCCCAGCTTTCTTTTTATTATCTTATCATTTAATTTGTTTTATCCTTTATTTTGCTGTATTCGTCTGTGTACCATGTTTTCTCCTGTAGAAGGGTTCATATCATGAAAAGTTGGCTTTGTCTCTGTAAGCATTTACCAAGGACCAGCTTTTTGTTGCTACCACATCTTTATGTTACACTTACCTTTTTTTTTGAACCCACAACCTGTAAATGCTACTGTCTTGGTGGCAAGCGCCAACCATTGCATCACCTGGCAACCTCAGTCATTATAACCCTTGATGGTGTCTAAGAGAGTTCATGTATGATTGTGCAGTCTACTTGAAAATGATGCCAAGAAGTTCTGTACAAGATTTTGTAGGCTTCCAGCTTACCCATTCCTCCCTGTCCCAGGTGCATGTACAACTGGCAGTCAGCACATTTAAAGAGAATGCAGTTAAAGCCTGCAAAGTACTGCTGGCAGCTATTCCTCGTATTGCACAGGAAGACTGGACAGCTACACGTGCTGAAAACAAGGTTTGTGCCTATCCTTGGCTTTTTGATTTGTCTCCATAGGCCCCAAATATCACAAACAGAACTGTTTTATAATGATTTTCATTTATTTCCCAGCAGCTTGTGAAAGTATTGCCTTGTACAGCTTCACATCCAACAAGTTTTTTTGTTGCATTTTTTTTTGGGGGGGGGTCTTCTACTTTCTCTTTACCTCCCCTTTACTACAAAAATTTGAAGTGTGTCAATTATTTTCACTTCTCTAGAAGTACATGTAGTAACCTGCACACTTTTTTTTTGGTGGGGGGGGGGG
>SMGT01011191.1:27231-51545 GCA_004794575.1 Lanistes nyassanus
GATTTGCTAATATTAATCGTCACGACCCCCACCCCCGTCCATGTCAGACGACCTAGTGGGAGTACGTGTTTCGTGTTCTTTCACTCTCCTGTCACTCAGACAAAACTCAACGCTTGGTAACAAATAGGACCCACCACTATTTATTATCGCCCAGGAGCACTAGACGTAGCTTCGTACCGTAACCATTTCACCTCAAGTTTCAACAACCAGAAAAGTTCACTTTCAATCTAGTTCACACTAATTCCTGTCAATTTCACACATCTATCTCAATATTAAAAAAAATTCAGTCATCCTATTCCAGATCAAAACCCAATCATCCAACACTAATTCTTCCTGATCTACACTCCTACACCTTTCACATCCTGGTCTTCATACCAGCAGAACAGAAAATATATCCACCATTTAACTAGGCATATGACAGATCACAAAACCCTCAACAATACTCGGAAACATCTGTACTTTAGATCAACTGCCAAAGTTGACTTTGGGGGTACTATCAATTACGGTTAGCTTTTCCTCTCGAACTACTCTCAAGATGCAACATAGGTTTCCCCCAAGTTATGTTTTAACTCATACGCAGTTTTCAAAAGCATCAAAACAACAACGCAAACCAAAAAACCCCCAATTTTTTCATCACAAATCGCCATTAGGTCTGGCAGTGTCCCTCTGCACTAATAAAGTCCCTAATATTTATCTATCTTAAGTTTCTGTTTCTGTCAGTTCCCACGCCTCATGAATTACATGTCCACAATCTCAACTTAAAAGTTCGGCACCTATCATACAGGTCCGAGTAGTCAGCTCTTCGTCCTCAGCGTTGCGTTTTCTGACGTGCGCTTGACCTTATCTGTCGTCTCTGCCAAGTACACAGTTCTCACAAATTACAATTCTATATGTCCTAAACAGTCACTTCTATCTCTTGAGGCGACTTCTACGTGAACTACACTCCTCGAATTACACCAAGTCTTCACAACTACAAGTTCCAAAGTTATATTCATGAAAGATCACATCGGGCAACTGTCCCTTCTCGTTATCTCCTCTCCGTGATATACACTCGTTAGGCACCACCGTTCCCGTGAAATTTCACAATGTTCTCGCCTACCTGGCTTGCCCCACTGTTAAGAAGGTAGGCCGTACGCCTCACACTGCGTCATAGTTGTTGATAAGGCGGGACCTCACACAACTGACCCACTGTCCTGGTCGCGGCCATGTGCGACACGGTCGGACTGGTTTCACCTCTACACCCGGGTGCACTCCATGCTCCCGCTGGCCTGGTCACGAGGTTGCCTCTTGTTCGCGCCCCTCTCCACTCTCACGTTCCCATCAACAGGAGTCGGCTCTGGGGTGGACGAATCCCGTTGCTGTACAGGGGTCTCCGTACCCCTACCTGGAACTCCTAAGTTTTCCTAACTTAGTGCCTAGCTTCGAGCTACACTTCCATTGTAACCAGCATGAATCGTTTCCTAGTGGGATGCTACCTCGTACGTATATATTAAACCTCAGGTTACACATTGATTTCCAGTTTCTATTTCAATTATACAAGCATGGCGCCCATTCAAATGCAATCAAGTTCGCTATACGAGCACTTCTCACTAAGGAATAGGTAACTTCAAATAACGTACCGCCTTTTCAAGCAAAATTCCCTTACTATATGGTCATGACGTACATGAAATTCACTTCATAAAAAAACCATACAATTAAGCAGAAATTTCTGGAGGGCATATATCAGTAATTTACCCAGTAATTTAGTACATTAAAAAACATTAACAAACAAAAAATCCTGCTGCTACGCAATACCTTCAGTTCAGCGATTGAAGCAGCAGGTAACATCAAACACAGTGAGTATGCTCCATCACTTTTCCCCACAACAGTCAGTTCCTTCAGTCTGTTCCCTTCAACTCTGTGTTCACAACTAAACTATTTTCGTTAACTTCTCTCTCTCGGTTCCCTAATGCGCGAGCGAGCTCACCCCTCCCCCGCTGTGCAGTTCGTCTATCCGTTCAACGACTAGTATGGGAGACCGCTCAAATCAGAATTCCATTTAACTTGTCACGTGGATCGTTACAATGCGCAGATGCTGACCACCTGGTGGATGCCATGCACAACAGACCAATCATTTGTTCAAATGGCAGAGATGTGCAATGAGGAACACAGTATTAAATATTTTCATATGATTTTGAAGTCATGATTATTAATTCCAAATTTTGCTCAGATTTTGCTGCTATAAGAGTGGGATACATGTACATGTTATTGGTCTCATTAATTTTGCATTTATGTCTTTTCTTCATTGTGTATTTTGGTGTAAAAAAAAAACACTCTTGCTGATTTCATCAACATTTTTATAGGGGATATAGAGCGTTCACAGAAGTCCATTTTCTGTAGACATGGGGCATGATAAGTAGAGATCTCGTGTTACTGAAACCGAAGGAATAAATTCAGAAAACTAATTTCTTGCAGTAGTGCCTGCAAAAAAAAAGGCGTTTTTAAAATAATGCACAGTTGTCTATTTTGCACAGTAATCTGAAAGAACTCAGAATTCCACTTGTGCATCTCTGGGTTGCACTTTAAAAAAGTAGATATATGATATAGGGACCTCCATTTCATATCAAGGGACACTCGGAATTTCCAAGTAGAGTCCATGCAAGGACCACCAGTATTTTTTTAAGTATGGAGAACTCTGCAACTTGAAATCGTCTATGCTGGTCAACTATGAGTGATGGAGTTAGCATAGACCACTTACCAATAACTCCCCAATAAGCAAGCTGGATCTCCCACTGCAGTAACCATTATCCTCTCATGCTAAATATGACCCATATGCAGGTACTTGTAAAACTGAAAGATTCAACTACAACTGTTGTCAGTTCTCCCCCCCCCACCCCTGAACATCCTGTTTATGACATGCCTCATTTTGTAACTGGTTTGAAGGCTGTTAACATTCCTCTCTGGAAATTGGGCCACATACAGATCTATACTGGTATTATAGATTCTTTAAATGTATGATGATGGTGTTCAGTCATCTAAATGTATATTCCTGTGCCTCATTATGCTGGGCTTGCAAAACCTGTAATTAAGGACTGATGGCCAGGCTGTGCAGTGTATGATGTACAACCTTGTACAAGTTATAGTCACTATATTTTTATCACTGTTATCATCTATAAAGAACCAGCATGTTTGTGCTCTGTTTTTTTAATTGAATCTCTGCTTGGGGAAAAAGTGAAGGACACATGTTCTGTTATAAATGGTAAATCTTTCATGCTGCCAGTCATGCATCTGAGTAACTTGGAAGATGGTGTTATTCTGATATTTGAGGTATGGGATGGTTTATAAAAACATGTATAAGTTTGATAATGTGAAGTAAAGTGGTTTTGAAAAGTCTTTGTGTATCTTTTTATCTCATAATATTTATAGATTTTTTGTGTGGATAAATGCAGTCGCATCAACACATTAAAAACTATTCTATCATACACAGAAATCCAACACAATATCGAAAGAAAGAACATAAACAGAAGTCTTATAACATTTCCATGCCAACATTATGAAAATGCAACCGCCATGCACTGCCTTCTAATATACTGCCATATGTGAAGACCTATGTACATGATCAATGCTGATTTGAAACCCTTACACATTTGGAGAAATGAGCTGCCGTACACATGAAACATTAACAAATTTATGCAATCATCGAGTCCTCCATTGCCTGATCTGCAGTCTTACGACAGCCACTTCCAGAATCGGGTGCATTACTCGAAACGCTCGTTTTATTTTATTTAAACCCAAGAGTTTATTTTTGAAAAAGTTCACAGCTGCACATCGAAGAGAATTAATACACCAATTGAACTACTGAAGAAAGCCGCTGAGCTCTATAGCAAATTATTCATCCACGCACTGATATTTTCGGCTCGGGGTGGGTGGGCAAGTGTTATTGAGCTTTCAATTTATCATCAATCTTATTACTTTATATAAAATTATCGTGACTGATTTGGCTCCAACTGACTGTTGGTCTATGAATTGAACGCATTACATAATTTCGTAAATGAACTATCTATAGAAAGAAAAACAGAGCTACAGCATCAAAAGAAGAATAGAGACGATACACCTCTATGTTCTGCTTGTCTTTGCGAACTTAATACGTGCGCTAAAGCCAATGGGCCGAATGGAAAAATAGTGAATAGGCTCAATCAGGCTGAATACTAAAAGTAAAAGTAAAACAGCAGTAAGCAGAATCGAGAATGACCTTGTCTGTGTACTTCTGCTAAAGTTTATAACTTGCCTCTACGGAATAAAAGTCTTAGGTGTCTTTACTATTCTGTTAAATAGAAAACGATTTAGTAAAGAATCAGTAAGTTAACGTAAATACTAAATACATACACCAAACAGTGGAAGTACGTCCAAATAGCATCAGGAAACAGGAACGAGCACTCTCATTAATGGGAGATAATCCGCCAGGTGGCGTGTGGGCAGCTGGAAGAAAAAAATCTTTGTGTGACGGGTTAGCGCGTCTGTAGGCAACTTCAAAATGAGTGCGAATACAGGATATAAGAAAAAGATCTGTTACTACTACGACGGTATGTTATTACTCTTCTAATATTTTAAGAAAAATTTTATTCAGATAATTTTTGCTTTCATAAATGATTTTCTTTTATTGCTTCTTAGGAAACACCCGAACTTTCCTAGTGCTGTTGCAGTAAACTCTACACTAGTAGTACTAGTACAGTAGTAGTACTTCATGGGATGTTCGCGATGTAATTATTGAAAATATTAATCAAAATAATTAGAGTGAGCTATATATCATGGTTTGATGGAGGATTAAATTTGTTAATCATTCACTAGCTCTAAACAGTTGATTTTTCAGGTTTCTGCCAAAGTGTTGTGAAGTCATGCTTTCCATTTATTTTACGAACTAGTCTGTATGGAAGCCCATAATTCCCGATTATAGTGCACCAGTTTGGAATTTTGTTTCATGCTGAATTGTTAGCACCTTCTTGGAAGTTATGCGTTTAAAATGAAGATAATTGAGCTTTTCGTCAAGATGAATTAGATTTTGTACGCATGTCTTCGAACATTATATTATATTTCAAGTTTTTCAACGAATTCAAGAAGTGTGAGGCAGGAAACTTAAGTTTTGCGGACAATGAAAGTATGGTGTACCAATGGTACCACAAATTAACGTGGCTGATGAACGAAACAAGCAGGTCAATTAATACTTATAGAGTTGAATAGAAAACGTTGGTATGGCATACGATCGAACGTGGGTTTTTTTTTCATCAGAATAAGACTTAAATGGTTGACATTTTTTAAAAACTGAGTTCGTGCAGCGGCACGATATCGCGACATAACGCCGGCATGCCCACTCACCTGCCTACACTAGTTACTGGTACAGAAAGGGGGGACGCCGAGGTTAATAATTTAACTACGCATTACCCATCACGGCGAAGGGACAGACGAAGATGAATTAGCTAATGAGTTAACTTAATGAATTTTCTAATCCAAGTCTATAATAATATCAGTTTAAAGATGTAGAATTATGTGGTGAGGGGGTGTGGGGTTAATTTTTTCAATCTGATTATAAACATGAGGGTGCTGGGTTGGTTGGAGTTTTTATGGGGGTGGGGGGTGACTGTGTGGACTGCTTGTGAAGTTTTTTTTTTGGCTGGTAGCAAGGAGGAAAATGCTGCTGATGTGAAGGGATTTATGCAATACTCAATAGTTAGGTAGCTGGCAGTGCACTTAATTTTATTACAACAGTGGGCTTGGCTTACTCATACTGTGAGAATGAAATCACTGGGTTTCACATTGAATCTAGGGAAGCATCTGCAAATAGTATAACTGAATAACATAGTGTAGACAAACAAATCATCATATTCAGTTAGCATATATATGCATAGATCAGATGATAAAGTGTAGACAGTCACATCATATTCCATAAGCATATATGTGCATAGATCAGAAATGATAAATGTAGACAAACACTTCATCATATTTAATTAGTTTATATGTGGATAGATCAGATAAATGATAAAGTGTAGGCAAATACATCACCACATTAAGAAAGTACTCACTAAATGTGCACGGATCAGGTAAATCAAATGATATAAATTTGGAAACACTCTGGTGAGTGGGGGCAGACTGTGAGTTGGCACCCTCATTCATATGTCCTTAAATATGATAATGAACCACATCAATGCTGCCTTTCAACACTGAAAAATACAAAAAAAAAACCCTGTAATCAGATTTCCCAATTAGCAGGGATCATTTTTGCCACGGGACATCATAGGTCATTTGACCAGTTGACAGAAAAATCAATAGATCATTTTCCAGAAACATTGTCACTGATTTACTGGGGTACATAGCATGTATGTACACGATGATTAATAAACAGATGCCATCTTTTCTCATAGCTGAAGGTTTTCATCAGTTGTTTTTATACACTCTTATGACTGCATTTCTCACACACAAACATACACTGTTATCGTTTTATGTCCAGCTTTGTGTGAAACTCACTTTGTATTACAGGAGATTTCTAGAAAAAACAAAGAGATGTAAATTGTAAAATGTTGCTGTTGTAGTTATGGGGCACATTGGATTTGGCCTACGAAAACCACACACACACACACAGACGCTCTGTCGTGTCAGTAGCCAACAATTCTTTGTCAAAACTCCGAGAAATGATTCTTAGGATGAACCTGTCTCGTCTAGCAAGGTAGTCCTAAGAGCACATGGGAAATTGGTCGGGTCTGTCTTCAAAAAGTTAGATCCGAAAAGCTTTACCAGGCATGCAGTACTTACAGTTAAACCACCATTACTTCGTTTTGCCATTTGTTTTGGCAAATAAAACTTTTCATTTCATGATCCGAGTTGCTGCTGAATGCAAGGTTAGCAGATGACAAAATTCTTGAAGTTGTTGACTTCTTCAAAGAAAAATCTATCGGTCATTTGACCTCCTGCCTGTTAAAACTATGGGTAAAAAAATTGAAGGTGCATGTATCAATGGCCAGTGGCTGACTCTAAGAATGATCTCTGCCAATAAACGGAGTGGAACCCGGAGTGTGGAGACGTGTGTGTGCAAATTCCAAGCCTGTTCCGTGTCTTTTTTTTAGATTTCGATCTGACTGTGTGAGGTACTTGTTCCCAGGATGATGCTCATTCATCATATTGTTCCATAGACACAAATGGGGTCCCGTGGTGAGTGGGACCAATGAAGTCTGTTATAGATATAGTCGAAGTGCAAGATTAAATGTTCAGGGATTTACGGACTTCAAGATATACCTATGTATAATTCATACATGTGATGGCAGGAGACATTGGGAATTACTACTATGGACAGGGACATCCCATGAAACCACACCGAATCCGTATGACGCACAACCTTATCTTGAACTATGGCCTGTACAGGAAAATGGAAATTTATGTAAGTGAAAAATTATCTCATTATTATTTTATGAATTTTCACGACATTTTCTTTTCTATGACATTATCATGCATTGAAAATCATCATAAGTTTTAACACTGAGAAGACTTGTTATGTCAGATTGTTGGTGCAGCCTTAATCTGCCTATCTAGATTTAACAAATTACAGATTATTATATGGCTTCATGTTACAAAAGCCTGTCTTCCACTCAAGCTTGTCTCAGACCACCTTGGTGGTCTAGTGGTTAAGACATCCGCTTCTGAGGCAGGAGGTCGGTGGTTCACATCCCGGCTGAGTCACACATAAGACTTAAAAATTGGCAATCTAGTAGCTGCCCTGCCAGACACCTGAAACTAAAGGGAACAGTACTAGGACTGGTTGGCCCGGTGTCAGTATAATGTGACTGGGTGGGACTGAGGCCCTTGTTGCGACAGCAGTCCCACGTGTGGCAGCACATAAACTTGTCTCAAACAACATCCTGATATGCACATAGGCAATAAGCAGAAAACACCCACCCAGACACCCTCTAGCTGGCTCCTCTTTTTGGGGGGGTGGGGTGGCTGGGGGGAATGTTGCATTCTTTGTCAGTGTTTCAGAGGAAGAATATGGTGGGTTAAAAAGAGAATCTGTAGTTATGCTTATTCTTTTTTGCCTTTACTTCATAAAAGCGCCCCCACAAAGCAACTGCAGAAGAAATGACAAAATTCCACAGTGACGACTACATCAAGTTTCTCCGTAGCATTCGACCTGACAACATGTCTGAATACAACAAACAGATGCAGAGGTGTAAGTAAAGTTTGCACACCGCCATGTCAGTATAATTATATATAACTCAAGTTTAGGTACATCAGGCCGATAAGCTCGAAAAATTTGGCAAGTTTTGTAAGTCATTTATTTACAGAATGGATTCCAATTGAGAGTTTGTTGGCGTAAATATGATCTGGGTATGCTGCTTTATGTAATCAGTACAAAGTACTGCTAGTGTGATACATGGGACAGATTACACCAACACCTTCCCTCATCAAAAGTGTGTGGTGGTAATAGGGGTAGAGTGTGTGTGGATGGGATATACCCAGCAAAGAAGCAAATACATTTACAGAAAATGTCAGAGGTATAGTGCACCCATTTTGTCTTCGCTTTTCAGTTAACGTGGGTGAAGACTGCCCTGTTTTTGATGGCATGTACGAATTCTGTCAGCTGTCAACAGGAGGATCAGTTGGTAAGAAAGATGCCATCCGTTTCTTGCTTATTTTCCAAGCTACTGAGGCTAAAAATAAATCACCATACACCTTTTTCCAAGCATTTCTGAAGTGACTTTGCTAGCAACCCTGTTGCAAACATTTTTTCCTGATTTATGACAATGAACTGGAAAAACATTTGCTATGCCCTGAGCAAAAGCTTTCAGGTTTTAGTTTCTGACCTGTAGGTTTTGCTTTGCCTTGCAGCTGGTGCTGTCAAGTTGAACAAACAGGCAGCGGACATTGCCGTCAACTGGGCAGGTGGCCTTCATCATGCAAAAAAGTCAGAAGCTTCAGGGTTCTGCTATGTCAACGATATTGTGCTGGCTATTCTGGAACTCCTGAAGTAGGTCCTGGGTGAACAGCATTGTCATATACATAACTGTCAGAGCAGCATGATTGTTCACTTCTAGTTCTGTCTTGGAAAAACTTGCTTGCGTTGTTTTAAATACTGTATTAAAATGACATTGGATTCAGAATGTTTTATTATGCATTGGTGGTTACAGTTAGTTGACCTAAACCCCCAAAAAAGGGGGCCTGCGATCAACTCACATCATGGAACCCACAAGGGAGACACTACTACATGGATAGCTTCCCTTTCCATGAATGCTCAAAAATATCTACCGACCTCCCCCAATTTTCGGGGTGGGGTCATGTAACCAACCTTAACCACAACAGTTTTGTTTCTGACTTGATATGTCTCCATATAGACAGTGTAGGTTAGAATTTGTTCCTCCACCCCCACCCCCAATAAATCAACTGGCATGATCTGGTACAGACACTGATCAGGAAGTGTTGCTTTTATTTCTTAAAAGTTGTGTTACCTAAATGGGCCTTTAAATGCCATTCTTCTTTATCAAATGGCTCTTAACAAATGTTAAATGTGGTGGTCTGTCAGGTACCACCAGAAGGTTCTGTCTTTATGAAAATATTGTTAACACATGTTAATGTGGACATCTATCAGATACCACCAGAGGGTTCTGTCTTTATGAAAATATTGTTAACACATGTTAATGTGGACATCTATCAGATACCACCAGAGGATTCTGTCTTTATGAAAATATTGTTAACACATGTTAATGTGGACATCTATCAGATACCACCAGAGGGTTCTGTACATTGACATTGACATTCACCATGGTGATGGCGTGGAAGAGGCTTTTTACACAACAGACCGTGTCATGACTGTGTCTTTCCACAAATATGGAGAATATTTTCCTGGCACAGGAGATCTCAGGGTGAGGTTTATTTATTTTCGTTTGAATTTGATCAGTTGTTTCTTTGGGGCTTCTTTTCCATGTTTGTGGTTGAGTTGGGGGGGGGGGAAGGGCTTGATTGAGGTGAGATGGCGCAGTAGTGTGCAGTAATGGTGATGCTGTTTCATCTGTGACCTACCTGATTGCCAGAAATAGAGCAAAACAAAAACTAAACCAAAAAAACAGTTTAAACAAATAATGAAAGCTGTGGCTTCCAAGCCATGTCAGTTGTGTGTTCTTTGGAGAAATATGTACACGTAGGTATTGCTTGCAGTAGCTGTTCAAGATTTACTTTGTTGAGGTCACACTGTGCTGCCATTTTTATTTTCTTTTTTTAGGATATTGGTGCTGGAAAGGGGAAATATTATGCTGTGAACTTCCCTCTTAGAGATGGCATTGATGATGAGTCCTATGAAAGCATCTTTAAACCGGTAGGTATAGATGTTAATTCACTTTTCATTTCTTCCAATTTACATGATCATGGGAAGTTGCAGATGTATTATTCTGTAATCCCGTAACTCAATGCTACCATAGCGTTCGTAGCTCGAGCTGTCCCGGTGGACGCGGCATTTTTAGCCTTTTTTTTCAAAAATTCATTAAAAATCCCCCAAAACAATACAAAAATTATTTAAACATGATATAAAACTACAATAAATAAAGAAAACTCATTTCTTACTGTGTTTCTTGGACCTTGTTCCATAATTTGTAAAATCCTTTGATGGAAACACAACTTAAGTTGAAGTAATCAAAAAGTCCTCACGATTCCTTATACAGTCTGTTCAATACTGTTTACAACACGTGCTCGCACGTTTTTCTCTTTGCTATCACTCTCTTGGGCCTCTCAGGCACAAATACTCTTGTCTCTATCCGCTTTATCACATTAAATTTGCAAAACAATGTCATTTTCCTCATCAGCATGTCATTTGAAGAGTAAATCTAGCATTTCTCAAGTGACAAAGCACATGTGTATACACTCGCTTGGAATTGTGGTCAAAAACCGGTCTAAACACAGTCAAAGGGAAGCAACTCGTGAACAAATGATTCAGCTTTCTAATGTAAGAGTTCTTTACCTTAGACGATTAGCGATTCCCCGTAAATAAATCGTCAAAGTTGCTTGGCTTTTTTCCTCATGCGGCGTAAGCGTATCCTATGCTGCACAGAACATTGTCCGCACACGTCGCGAATGTGTTAAATAAAGGGACTGGTTGGTTACCCTTGCAGATACCTCTATGCATGGTTTTGAATCTGACTGTTGGAACTAACAGGTGATCACCAAGGTCTTGGAGACCTACCAGCCCAGTGCTGTGGTTCTGCAGTGTGGTGCTGATTCACTTTCTGGCGATCGCCTTGGCTGCTTTAACTTGACACTGAAAGGTCACGGCAAGTGCGTAGAGTTCGTGAAGAAGTGGAATCTTCCCCTCCTGCTTCTAGGGGGTGGGGGGTACACCATCAGGAACGTGGCACGGTGCTGGACATACGAGACCTCCATGGCTCTTGGAGTGGACGTGGCAAATGGTGGGTTAGTGTGTGCAGTTACAGAAGCTTGCAAACAGCATGTAGAAATTTATTACCAATGACAGCATAGTGGGAGACATTTGAATATGCAGTAGAACAAACCTTTGCATGTGGGTGTGTGAATGCACGGATGTCTGGTACCTGAAAAACACTGAGATTACTGAAAAATTATTGCATCTCTGATATGAGTGATGGTTTCCTGCAAAGAGAAGGATTTGAGACTTGTAGAATGTTAACTCATAGTTTCCTGCATATGGTGATAGCAAAGAGACAGATTTGAGGCCTACATGTAAAAGGATCCTAAAGGTTTATTTCCCGTCCACAGTATCAGCTGTATGTGAGTAGTGATCTTCAGTAATCTTCAGTTAAAGGGAAATAAAAGCATAGATTTTTTTTCTTTGCTCTAACATCTGATCCCTCTTGATTGTCCCATGAAGTCCCTCCCACAGTGGTGATTGTCCCATGAAGTCCCTCCCACGGTGTTTCCCACAGAGTTCAAATGTGAGGGTCCTGGGGACTCCCTGTGTAAACTAAGGACATTTACTTTTAAAGATCCAATTTTTAAGTAAAATTGCCTCAGCACAAAAGACATTCTTTGCCAAGAACACACACATTTAATGTCAACTACATGGTTCTGCAGAATAGGTTCCCCTCCCTACGCTCGCTCCCTTGAAAGGTTTATTGTAAAATTCTGAGTAGTTATAGCATTTAAATCTGAGCATACACTGTAGCAAAGGCCTGCTTACTGTAGCAAATTACACTCAAAATGTAGCAGTTGGCAGCTCTGCGGATTGAGAAATTCTCCTTTGAGAGCCTTTTGGCCACTTTCATAGGACCATGGGTTTAACATGTTAGGTTGTCTACAAACTCAATACAGTTAAGTGCTGCAGGCTATAGTTCTCGGGCTTGGGAGAGCGATATGAGTACCTCACTTGTTGTCTTGCTTAAACAATCATAAGCTTTCCCGATGCAAGCAAGGCGAGTACTTGTAAAACTAGCTTGTTAACCTGTAATTTGCCTGAGGATAGACAAGGAGGGATGCAAGTCTTACTGTGTTTTTTCCTTTAAAAAAAAAGGGTGCCACTCTGTTCTGGGTCATCTTTTGAGAGACTGAAAGAATGACAAAAATTCTTCAACAAATGTGTTTTTTTTCAGATGTGCAGTGCTGAGGTATCAGTGTCTCTCTCACTAATTCCGATTTCTATGAGTAAAGGATGCACTACTGTGCATTACAGGAAACACTGCACAGATGTCTGTATGTGCATATGGTCTGGGTGTTTAGGGTTATTATTTGTCTGTATGTGCATATAGTCTGGGTGTCTAGGGTTATTATTTGTCTGTATGTGCATATGGTCTGGGTATTTAGGATTATTATTTGCAGTTTCATCACCCTGAAATATGCTTGTATAAGGTCTGTCACGTCCATGCTTGCAGAGCTTCCATACAACGACTACTTCGAATATTATGGCCCGGACTTCAAATTGCACATTAGTCCCTCCAACATGGCCAATCAGAACACCGCGGAGTACATGGACAAAATCAAGTGAGTGAAAGCTCAGTGTGGGGTATTAAGAAATTGTTAAAATAGTTTAAAAACCATTGCTTTGCCTAAACATGTTTTCCTCCAAGCAGAGAGAGAGATTGCGTATGTGTGTGTTCCTTCAACGAGATACTGTTGTCTTTAGAAATTAGAAACGTATTCCAGCGATGCAGATTTATAAAAAGTAAGGGGTATTTATACCCACACAAACATTTTGCGGGGGTTTTCATACACCAATCCCAGAAACTCTTCCCTCTGCTGCAGACTGGATCGTTTGACCGGCACTCCCAAACCCAAATTTCGGCTTCGGCTGCTTGCTTTCTGGTTCTGTACTTGGTTTTCGCTTTTTTTTTTTTTTTTTTTTTTTTTTTTGCGGGTACAGGTCTTCTTTTTGCAGTTTGGAGTTTGCAGCTACTTGTAGAGGGCTGTTCTGCCATGTTGTTGCGTGCGTTAACACCTCTACGCCAGGCAGAAATCAATAGATAGTAGTAATTTTTAGTTAGTTTCTGGTTAGGCTCTTAACTGTGAAAGAGAGAGAGAGGTGGGGGAAGTAACAGTTATAGAGGAGAACACTGCGAGGGTGAATTGGTTCCAAATCGTCGGGACTACAATCGTGAAAGGATGGTACATGTTTGGTCATAGATCTAGGCCTAATTAGACAAGAAAACTACAGGCACTGGCACACAAGTTGTGTTGAATTACAACTCTCACAAAAAACTCTAGGTTTTTATACCACTTAAGCTTTGATAATGTATATTTTTATACCCTATAAGACAATTTTCATTATGTGATTTATCCCCAGTCTTACATGATCTGCATCACTGGTGTTCAATGCCATACTCAGAGCCTATTTATACTTTTAAGAATAAAGTTCTATCAGTGCATTCAACATTTTTTGCCTTAACTCTAGCCTGAAGCTTTGGTCTTTCCTACAGAACACGGCTATTTGAAAACCTGCGGATGCTTCCCCATGCTCCTGGGGTCCAAATGCAAGGTAAGGCAAGATTGCTGAGTGAATTATTTCTCCTTACGAGAAACATCATTCAAATTGGATCAAGGATTTTAGATTAAAATTACCGTGTAGGCCAGCAAGGCATAGCGTATGGAAATCTTTTAACAGCTTAGTTTTTGACTGACTGGTTCAGGTGAGAATGTTGGTGAGATAAACTGCATGCACCAGAGCATCCATTTTTTCCTTTTTTTAAATGGAAATATTTTTCATAGAAGTGTTATGATTCGTGATATGATTTAAATACTAATGGACTTTACTGCTCATCTTAAACTTTTCAAACCATTTTTTTTTCTCTACACCAGTGGTTGCTTTGATGCATCTGCCAAGGAGTTGTTTAAGGTCATCTAGTTATTCAAATTTCTTCTTCTTCTGACAGCCATCCCTGAAGATGCAATTAATGAAGAGAGTGATGACGAGGACAGAGAGAACCCAGACAGCCGTATTTCTAGTAAGTGGCACCATTTGCTTTCTCTGCAGATGTTTTCCCCACTGTGGCTTGGTGTCGTATCTGTGCTAGTTAATGCCACATGTCGTGTCTGCTTTAGATGAAACAATCCATCTTCACTCGTCACAATCTGCACAAGATGATCGTGGTTAGACTTGTTGCATGTGAAACGTGGCAGTGAGGTTGGAGGTGTGTGTTTTATGTGTGTCCTCCCTTCTCATCACCAATAAGTGGGGTCGGAGGTGTGTGTCCTCCTTTCTCATCACCAAGAAATGAATGATGCCTGTTGCAGTACGTGCCAGTGACAAGCGGATTACTTGTGAAGAGGAGTTTTCTGACAGCGAGGACGAAGGGGAGGGTGGGAGGCGGGACCGCACAAGTTACAAGCCTTCAAAAGCCAAGAAACCACGAAATGAGGATGAGAGGAAAGATGCAGACAAATGTGAGTTGTTTTTAATGGCTGCAGCCAGTGCCAGACAGCTCACCTAAGGATGGTGTAGTTCTATTTCGGGCATGACTGCTGTAATAATCATTTACATTAAGACAATTTCAGGATTTAATGAAAAGAAATATGGAGCAAATGGATTCAGATTTTGTTTTTAGGCAAGGACAACTGAATGAAAATGTAAAGCTATTGAGTTTGTGTGCGTGGAACATGATTTTTGTGTTGCGTTTATGTGTGAAACATTTTCACTGGGACAACTGAATGAACGAAAGCTGTTGAGTTTGTATGCTAGTGATCTGTGTTCCGTATTTATGTGTTGAGTGTTGATAAACATGCAAGACAGTGCAGTTTCTCATGTTCTTTACTAAGTTACCTGATCACCTGGTTTTGACTTCCGAGATTGTAGATCTTGCACATGATCGTTACAAGTGTGAGATTGCCTAGGAAGTTGCAATTGTGACATGCACATTTTGGATCCATGTACTATCAAACTATGCCGCTGTGCTCATTTCTGAGTCCTACAAAAATATAGCCATGTGCTCGTTACTGCTTGCAGCCGACTCCAAGGAGGAGAAAAAAGAAGTGAAGAAGGAACCGGTGGAAGTAAAGGAAGAAACCAAGTCCTTGGAGAGAGGGTAGGGCTAGCAGAATGTTCAGGTCAAATTTCTCCAGGTGACTTTAGAAAAGGGGGGGGGGGTCTAGCTCTTTGGTGTGTGTGTGTGATGATGAATCCATATAACTTTTATTTAGTACCAAGTAGTATTTTCACTAGATGTGTTGATGGGAGGGTCATGAGGTTTGACGTTCTTCTCTTTTAAAATTTTTGTTTTATGTTTGATTTGCTGCATGTCGTGTATCTTGTCTAATTTTTTTTCTCCACAGTGCTGATGAACAGGGCGATGCAAGTAACGCTGAGAAGAAAGGTTAGAATGAATATTTACTTTTGTGCTGTCAGTTGTCACACCACTGAGAAAAAAGGTGAGAATGAAAGGGGCCTTTTTTTTAATGCCCTGTAGCGTTTTTCAAAAAAACAAAGTCTTGTTTGTTAGTGGAAATTCGTCGATAATGTAATTCACTTCAACATGGGTAATGTATGTATAATACAGAAGGGTGGTTTTTTTTTTTTGTTCATGGCATTTTTTTTTCTCCCACAACTCCTGTCCAGACATGCTGGCTCCCAAGCAAGAAACACAACCAGAAGTGAAGGACTCAGAAGATGCAGCAGCCGAAGCCCAGAAAATGGAGCACTGACTTTTTCCTGAAGTTCCACGTTCCACACTCCACATGTGCACGAGACATGTAGGGGCGTCTGATGATTGTGCAGCATAGAAACAAGCAGCAGGATGGTTTTAATAGCCAAGGACCAAAGCATTTGTCAGACATGCATGTGTGTCACGAGTTTACATTGACACCATCACACTTTATGCTGTGTAAACTCTGGCCTTTTTGTTTTTGTCAACAGAAGGAGTTTTAGGTTACTGATACTAGTCTTATTTGATGACAGTAAAGTTGTTGGAGTGCAACATTGCAGCAGAATGGTGCAGATCGTGTTCAGTTTTCCTGTTTGATCATCATCTGCACATTCAGAAACTGTTTTTAAGTAGATAACATGGTTTTTCATCCATCCATTCAGATCTCCATTTAGGCACCATGTGCTTATCCCTTGATGTATTTATGCATTTGTCATCGCTTCCATTTTGTGTTTTCCAAGGCGACCTGTAGCGTAGCACAAACGCATGCTTGCTACGAATGAAGAGGGTTGTGGGTTTGGAGTGTTTGTCTGGTGCGATCACTTGCCGTGCATGTTACTCTGTTTACCTGGCGGGCTGTGGGGGTGTATCCAGGCTCACTCCTTTCCTCATCCCTTCATCCCCAACACTGCCACCTTCCTTCCTCCCAACGCCATTGTTGTAGTCTTTGTTGACTTGACATTAAATGATATCATCATCTCTTCTCCCACCCCCACCCCCTTTTTAGCATGGAAAGGAGGAATCACTTTTTCTATGGAACAGTTTTGTGACTTCCACGTTATTATGATTTCCTGTTGCTAGGGGACTAAAATGGCTCCTTCACAGTTTAAATAAATTTTTACTCCTTCGTAATTGTTAAGCTGGTGTGAGAGTCTTAATTTAAACTGTTTGCTGTGGATACCTGTAAGAGAGGTAAAAACTACAGACCATGTTGGTCTGTCGGAATGGGTGCAATGCTTGTGTGTAATAATAAGTAGCTGCATTTCTTTCAAAACAGAAGTCAGATCATTAGATACAGCAAAAGTTAACGGGCATGCTTACTGTTGTGTGCTTAGTTTTTTTTTTGCTCACTTTTTACTTTGGCATTTTGCATCATCATGGACATGATCAATGTCAGCAGGTCTAAAGTCAGTCTCCCCCAACTCTGTTATCATCAGAGTTCTGTGTGTCATTTGAAAGAAAATGCAGATGTGGCTGTGTGCATGTGAAACTGCAAATTCTAACCAAAGTCAGGCAGCACGATATGAAATTTTATCTGCACATTCAACTTTAAAAACAAATTTTATGGCTTCTTATCTGAAGGTCTCACACTGGAAAAAATAAACTGATGACATGCAAGTTCTTTTTGTACAGTTAGAAAAAACAGAATCCAAAGGTTGCATACAGTCTCCCGGCAGGTAGAATGTGTCTGTGTAAATAGAGTAAACTGTGTTGAATAAATTGTTAAATCTTTTCAATTCACTTGTGGGGTTTTTTTTCATCACAACCCATTAAACGCCAAGTTCATCTTCAGTCTTTCTGGCAAACATGAAAGACCGCCTCTCACCAACCAGCTAGGCTCAGATGCCAGTAGTGTTGGAGATGCAAGTCTTGGTAAGCTGTCTTAAGCACTGAGATCAGCACTGAGCGTAGGACGGGACAGGATGCTTTTCAGGTCCTGAAACAGATGTCGGATGTCATGTTGGATATGTACTTTTTGGTGGGGAGCGAGACGGACATGGAGGGGACTGCATTCAGTGCTACACTTAACGCATGAAGGATGGATAGTGGGTGAAAACTAAACTGTTCAGAGGAAGGACTTTTTGAATCTAAACAAGTCATGGGTGTACCAGATGGCATGAACTTGCCAATGCTCTGTGCCTCTTGGTTTTGGGTCTTTATAATGACGCAACTTGCTCACCAGTGCTTTGTAAGTCTTGCAGGCGACCACAGCATCCTGAATGATGGGGTGTTCAATCAGCACCTTGTAGGGGGCAGCTTGCAGGTCTGCGTAGCCCAGCTCCATGTAGATCGCACCCAGTCGTTCCTGGACTCGAGAACACAGTCACATTAGGACGAGGCAGCCACTACTTGTATATCACCATATATAGTGTTCTTGTGAAGATAAATCCACAGACCTGCTCTGCATGCCTTAAATCATGCACAATTATGGGAAGATGAGGTGCTATTAGAAATTTGCAACAGAAAGAAGTGTTCATCTTACTTTGATGCCTTGAGTTTCTGTAGTTATTAGGACCTCGACTTCCTGTAAAGCTGGTGAGCTTCAGCCTGCTACAGGGCAGTTTTGCTAACTGATCTATCCTCACAAGCCATATGGTACTGAAACGTTTCAGTACAGCCAAGACCTATAAGTAGTTCGTCCCATACCTTAGAGGTGTAGTCATCTGGGTCAGACGAAACGCTGAACCGGTGGCTGTCTCCCTGAGCAATCTCCCCATGATGAAGCACCTAAATATGTTCATAGGGAATCTTGATGGTGACTAAAGCCACAGTTTTACAAAGTAATATGTTTGACAGCTACCTGCAACAACAGCTAAATCTCTGATAATGTGTAGACGCTGAAATACAAGATCTTGGATTAACTAGGACACATTTTTAAAGCACTAGAATAAATTTTAAAAAATTGCTTGATTAGAATCTATGAGAAAACTTGCCCTCGATGCATCCCAGGTCAAGATCTTTAACATCACCAACAATTCTCAGTTGTTTTGGTTTTTTTTTGAAATGGTTACATGAAATGTTCACACACACTCTTCTGTTATGCAATTATCACAAATTTTTTTTGTATCAGTGAATCAACATGTGCAGAATTGTCATGCATTAATGGCAAGAATGTAATTTTATTTATAACTGGTCTAATACAGATGCACACAGAAGCAGGAATAAAATATCTGTCTTTTTTCCTTTCCTTTTGAAAAAAAGAGCTATCTTTAAAAAATCTCTCCTTCAGCTTGTTGGTACCAAGGATGTAATTTTTTTAGGTTCACCTAATGCTTACACAAACACCGTCTTTCAAAGAAAAAAAAAGCAGGGGAACAGAATTTTTTGAAATTCTTCATTTAAAATTTCTGCATTCAGAGTAATGTACAACAAGTGGGGACTACCGTGATTTAGATGGTTTACTGGTTGTACAGGGGGCGAACATTTAACAAGGAACCTTCGTTCATATTGCTTTGTACTCACTCGGTGGAGTGCATCAAGAGGAACACACGCGTCAATAGCTTCTGCAGGCAGTTCCTCCGTGGACATCGGCGGTTCCACCGCTGACACTTGGCGTTCCTCTTTCTCACCAAGCTCGTTGAAGTCCGAGGTGAAGCTGGTGGCAGACAGAGCGCACCGTTTAATCAATATTTCATTGCAGTGCACAAACAGACGGCCCAAACATGTCCATGACTGCCTAGCAAATGTTAGAGTTCTGTCCACAAGATCAACACATAAATTTGGCATTTCCTGTTGCTGCTTGTTTTTGGCTCAGAACATCAATCTCTCTCACTAATGCCAGAAAAAATGTGTTGTAAAAATTTAGTTATTTATTCTGTGTCGTCGGAGTACAATTTTTTAAAACTCTGTAAGACATTTTACTTTAAATAAACACCGACTGCAAAATTCTGAGTGTCCATTTCATCAAGATGACAGCCCAATGCACACCCCAGGTCTTGTTCACTTCAATGAGACCGCTACACCTGGCTTGGTCAAGGAGATAATTAGATATGCCTGGGTTCTTCAAAGAGACAAGAGGGTACAGCTGGTTTATTCCACTGTTAAGCCACCGCATGATAAAACACTCTCTCACTTCTCAGTGCCGTTTACAGGGTGCTCTGTGTTTGAAGGCAGGCCTGGAGCAGCAGGAAGTGGTTTCTGTAGACGTGGCATATGGGTGCCCGATGCTACGCTCAGAGCTCGAAGGAATCCCTCGTGGGAGTTTGGCATGGAACTGAAGTACATTAGCTGCAGAAATCAGTGAATACCAAGTACAATCAACTGTGGACAGTAATGATGATGCATATCAACTGCAGGCAGGAAGACATTAAATGACCCAATAACTGTCTCCGAACAATAATAAAGGAAAATGTCAACTGGCAAAAATAATGTGAAAACAGCTCTTGATATTCTGGAGGCCGACATGATACAGCCCACATACTATGTGGACATAATCCATCTAGGAAGATATATCTCAAACTAACAAAATAAGATCTTCTGGAGGCCGACATAATACAGCCCACATGCCATGCAGACAAAATCCATCTTGCAAGGAGATCAAAGCTCTTGATTTTAATTAATAACAACTCAACCTAACAATATATTCTGGAGGCTGACTTAATAATACACCCCACTTACCATGGAGACATAATCCATCTTGGAAGGAGAGTCCGAGTGGTCCGCAAAGATGTCAAAAAGAATCTCCTTCATGTTCCGATTACGGTTGTACTCTTCTCCATCGTTATCACCAGAGTCAAACCACAGATCCATCTGGTATGAAGTAATGTACAACCTGCATGAATCTGTCACAGCATCACAGAAATACATGTACACTCTCTTCTTAATCTCTCACATGCATGCACCCACACACATGACTACAGAAGAACATGCACGCATGCAGGAGTGTGCACACACACACACACAAGTGTGCGTGCACCAGCAAATACCCAGCCTTTAGCTACCACGACCTACTGTGTCATACTGTTCCCTGGTAACGTATCCAAACTGCTTTTGGTCCATCTGCTGAAATGTTTTCAGTGTGTCCAGAAGGTTGCTTTGTGTAGGTTTGGGGATGGACCCCATCAGCTCCACCAGGAAGCGGCGCCAGTCTACGTAGTCTGTGGGCATCAAGAGCGCTGATGCTATTTCTTGAACCTGAATAAAATCGTATGAGATATAAAATGACCTAGCACTCTCTTGAACCTGAATAAAATCATATGAGATATAAAATGACGAAGCATATGCTACCGACCAGCAACAAAGATTTCTGTGATAGCAAGGGAAATGAAACAGATCAAAAGCAAGCAGCATGAAGAAGTAAAAGAAATTCCAAAATTTTGTTCAGGTTATGGCACTTTCCAGCGCCAAAATAAATCTTAAACCCTCCAATCCTTTCCCGGTTCTTCACAACAGTTCTTTAGTTTTCCTAATTTTGAACACCCATATCTTCAATATTCCATCCCCACCTGCCCAAGTCTGAAACTGTCCACTTCTGAACACCTAGCTAGAAAAGTATACAGCATTGACACCCAGCTCTGGGGTTTTCTATCACTAAATGCTGTTACCCACCAATGTTTTGGCCTAAAACTAGATGCAGACCATACAGTCACATGTAGTCAAACAAGACTGCTCACTGGCTACAGGACGGCTTTCATTCTTTGGAATGCAGCAGGCTGTATGTGAAACTGCTTGTGTCTTTCAGCCTTAAAGGCCATTCAACTGAGCAGACAATTGTGCTTAATTCATTCATTATGATGTTCTGAATTGCCTCCACTTAACATTTCTGTTTACAAAGAAACACTTAATTTACAATTGTATCTAGAACATCAAGTTGCCTCGATAAAGCACAACTTGTCTCTTCACTTGACAAATGGCTTAGCAGAACAGGCTTCAGGCCATTTAAAGTACCTGCAGCCAAGCTGCAAGATCACATAACCTTGTTTTGTACGAAGGAAACACCCAGTAGGAAAAAAATACCAATAAGAATTTCATAAAGTTTTAAATTATGAAGAAACAGAAGCTTGTTTTTTTTCTGCACACAGAAGAGCACAGAACATTGCACATAAGGCTAGAAATAGATTCAAACTGTTTCTAGAATCTGTCTCACGTCATGAATTTTCAGGCTGTCTCTAGAACTGTTACACACTAGTTTACCAACCCACCTGTCCAGATTTAAGGCTAATTTAAGTTACAGGTCTGTTACACAATATTACATCAACTCACCTGTACTGATGTAAGGCTCAATTATAGGTCTGTAACACAATATTACATCAACTCACCTGTACTGATGTAAGGGTCATCCACGAGTCAGGCAGCTGCTCCATCCCTCGAGAAGCAGCCACCAGGTTCTCAAACGTTTCCACAAAAGCCTTGCTTGACAGGATGCCTGTTGGTGCAATGGTCTGAAACTGTCGTTCAACAGAGAAGCAGGCAATATCTCTTATCCCAGCAAAAATTTTTATAAGAAAACTACAGTCAGTGCAAACTCATCAGAATCAGAATAAACCAGCGTGCACATACGTCATGCTGGGCGATAACCTTCAAAACCTTCACCACAAAGCTGGAAGGGTCAGCTCATCAGGCAAGGCAGGCGTTGACAGCCTGGGGCCCACGACACTTTCTGCATAGCTTTGTAAACGACCAGGTCACTGACCACAGACTGTTGACATAACACCCGTTGTTCTTACATCCCAGGCATACCAATCTCCCATACATTGTCAAGCCATGCTTTCCAGGGACTTCTCATACCTGCTGGTACAGACTGAAGAGTTGGTTGACGTTGAAGTTGTCAGGCATGGACTCTTCCACCTTTTCAGGTGCTGGGGCAGGTGACGGAGACTTCAGAACAACATAGTCCTATGCAGAAAGCAAGTAAATGGTCAGTGGCACTGGCAGTTTGCAGGTTAGCATAAGCTTGTGTGCATGCATGCGTCCATGGATCCTACCTCTCTTGAAATAATTTCTCATAATTTTTCCATTAATGAACTTGAAATTACTTCAGGGTATTTTAGCTTGCTAAATTAAGATTTCCCTTTCCCAACAAACCAATAACAAATATCTCCTATCAAAATACATGTAGACTATTGAAGGTATCTCTTAACAGCCAGTGCAAACTCCTGCATTTTCTATTGTACTGATGGGATATTGTTTAAAAAACCCAAAACTTCAGGATAATGATCACAACAGCACAGTAAATGACACCATCATGCTGTCACGTGATGTTACAAAAAACTCACATTCCTAATGAGGAAATCTTCTTGCTGAAGTATGAGTTGATGCTTGAGTCGCTGACCCCCCTCGATGCTGTGACGCAGCACCTCGGACATGGTGTCGATGCTAAGAAAAAAGATACTTTTAAGTTGCAACGCAGTTCAAAAACTTTTAAGTTGCAATGCACTTCAAAATCTTTTCAAAAAAATCAACAAGGAATTCGACACTCTGGATCATCACTGCACACATTAATCTCTGTGTCTGTCTCAGTTAGGATATCTTTCCTCTGGTAACACTCACTTGCATCTCCAGAAAATAACTGCTTTAGAATCAAACAATAGTGTGTTTGCATGTGTGTGTCGGGGTGGGAGGGGGGGAAGAGCATGGATGCGAGTGCATGTGTATTCTTCTATTTAGGTTACCTTTAAGCTTTCAAATGACTTGGTGATTTTTCTCCAGTTTTTGTATTTGTCTCAAGGCAAGTTCAAATCCAAGTCTATAAGTATCTATGTGCAACAAATGTGGCTGCTTGCGAGTGCATGCATGTGTGTGCATGCATGCGCTTGTGCATGTGCAAAGGAACACATATGCATAAGCACTGGCATATGTATAGGTGCAAGACCTCTCCATCTCCTTCAAGAAGCGGGCTCCAAGCCAGTCGTCCATGTCTTTGTATGCGCTGTCAGCCTTATTTTTCAGATCTTGAATAACAGCAGTTGCAATGGCCTTGATCAAGTCCATTCTTGTCCGCGCTGCCACCTCTATTCATCAAGACAGAGAAAGCAACATGACAGGATTCAGGTGGCCTGTTGTCTCTAACGTGCATTCAAAGCTGTCCTAATCACGTAATGCCAAAACAAGTTTCTTGTGTTAGCAGTCTGAATGCACGACAAGTACATCCTACAGACAAACCTGATGATCTGTCACACTATGTCTACCTCCTCTAGTGAAATAACATCCACTAAAGTTATTCTGGAAATCCAAACAGTGTAATTTTCTTGGTTTTTTTTCCTTTCTTCGATTCACTCAAGAAACATACCGAACCAACTACTGACTCAGCATGACAGCTAGCGAACACTTGATCTCCCAGTGACAATGTGTTTCTCCCAGTGACAATGTGTTTCTCCCAGTGACGTGTTTCTCCCTGTGACGTGTTTCTCCCTGTGACAATGCTTCTCCCAGTGACATTGTGTTTCTCCCAGCGACAATGTGTTTCTCCCTGTGACAATGTTTCTCCCAGTGACAATGTGTTTCTCCCAGTGACAATGTGTTTCTCCCAGTGACAATGTTTCTCCCAGT
>SMGT01011192.1:0-20098 GCA_004794575.1 Lanistes nyassanus
CACGTTTGTTCATTACTTATTAGGAACATACGTTTGTTCATTACTTATTAGGAACACACATTTGTTCATTACTTATTAGGAACACACGTTTGTTCATTACTTATTAGGAACACACATTTCTTTATTACTTATTAGGAACACACATGTGTTCATTACTTATTAGGAACACACGTTTGTTCATTACTTATTAGGAACACATGTTTGTTCATTACTTATTAGGAACACACATTTGTTCATTACTTATTAGGAACACGTTTGTTCATTACTTATTAGGAACACACGTTTGTTCATTACTTATTAGGAACACACATTTGTTCATTACTTATTAGGAACACATGTTTGTTCATTACTTATTAGGAACACACATTTGTTCATTACTTATTAGGAACACGTTTGTTCATTACTTATTAGGAACACACGTTTGTTCATTACTTATTAGGAACACATGTTTGTTCATTACGTATTAGGAACACACATTTGTTCATTACTTATTAGGAACACACATTTGTTTATTACTTATTAGGAACACACATGTGTTCATTACTTATTAGGAACACACATTTGTTCATTACTTATTAGGAACACACATTTGTTCATTACTTATTAGGAACACACATTTGTTCATTACTTATTAGGAACACACGTTTGTTCATTACTTGTTAGGAACACACGTTTGTTAGATCGAGGGAACGGCAAACATGACAGATCACTTCAGCCGACTACAAAAAACATCGAGATTGTGTTTTAAGCGGGAGGGGGGCTTCGGTTAGCGACGGTTCATGCAAATTTCTTCCGCCTTGGTGACACAACTTTTACACAAACGATACAGATATCAGATTATCAGATGAGCGACTGACAATGCCTCAAGGTTTGACAGGTTAGATAGTTTTGACAGGTAACCTGATACTGCCTCACCTGTTCTTGTGAACCTGCCAAATATTTACGGCAGACCAGGTTGCCCGCAGATGTGTACAAATCACGCCATGTGCATGTCTCGGTTACAGAGGGTTTGGTTATCGCTTCCCGTTTGTGAACAGCTTGAGCCCGTGCCTACAGACGTACGTACAGCTTGAGCCCGTGCCTACAGACGTACGTATGGATGGAAGCAGACGTACGAATCCAACAGCCAAACACAAGCAAACAAAAGAAATGTAGATGTAACTTACTCCCGAAAGGCAAACCAGAAACGAATTACTTGGTCTTCTCGATTCATAAGGTAAACAACACAACCTTTAGCCTTGTTTTCACAGTTTGTGACACGACTTCTTTGCCTTGCTACGGACCAGCGTTAAAATCAGAGAGTAGCGTATGTAAGAAGCACGTCATTTATATTCTCACCTTCGTGTGTACGTGTACGAGAGAGGATCGTTCCCTTCGGCCAACCCATACAGGACGTGACGTAAACTGATTTCCATGGAAACGACCTTGAAACTGACGATAAAAATAAAAGCAGTGTTGTCAGCTACTGACGCACGCCGCTCGGTGGCCGGCTGGTCGTACCAGCTGCGCCACACGGCATACACAGCTACAAGGTGTGTCGAATGCTCGGTCGAATGTGTCGGAAAGACGGTCTTCCCCCAGCAGTTTTTTTTTCCTTACACAGCTCTGAATTGTCATGGCTGCAGACCGCCTGGGTAGATTTGTTGACGCAAGGTCGTTAAGCCGGCAACAGAGCGTTGCTGTCACACTGTGCGACACAAATGAAATAAAAGCTATGAGCAAGAAGCAGTCTGACCGTGACGGTTGGTAACCAACAGCTAATTTTAATTTCATCTTTGATGCAGACTATGAGGTTGCAGAAAAAATCTCAAAGATTTCTGTAATACCGACATTAATCCATCATAAGCTTGCTACAAACATATACTTCAGTCAACGTTTTCGTCGCGCTTTATTTATTACGGGTTTGGTATACGAAACTTTTATGTAAATTTACAAAACTTATAGCTACATTGCTATAACAGAAAATTTTAAAGTCTCTTTCTCTCCATTCAGAAGCATCAAATGGAAATGGCGCAGTTTGAATGCTTGCCTTCGGAGTGGTCAGATATACTGCAACAGATGCTGGTTCTGGGCTATGGGGCTGCTAGCCGGACTGAAATGTGACTAGTCAGAGAAGGGCGAGAGTCTGACGGTTTGTGGAGACTCTACTAGACTTTGCCCGCCTGGCTCGACCCCTGGCTGGCCGGTTACTAGGTGCTTTTAGAAGGGCAGTGCTTCCACCTCGCGCTGATTTCGCTTATGGGACGATGAGGTTCGTTTACCAGGCTATACACTGAAGGGACCACCAGACTGATAGCTGATAGCTTCACTGAAGGAAAAAAAACCGATTCGAACTAGCAGCTTTCATCGAGCTAGTCCGCAGATTTAACGACAGGGCTATCCAGGCCCCTGGCTGGATTCCTCCAACAAGCTGTGGGTTCTATCCTAGGTTTCAGCAAGTGTATGTATCTGGTGCAGTCCTAGGATGTTTGCCATTCTTTCTCTCTCTCTCCAGCAGACGATATATACTCGCACCGTACAAGTTCTCATATTACCAAAAAAAAACCCACCCGAACATTGATTACATTAATTTTTAATATAAATTAAAATGCACACAGAAAAGCTGTCAGTAATAAATGCTATTGAAAATAATCACAAATATACATAGAATATTTTACATTTCTTCGGTTCCGTGCCATATAACTACATAGTTTGCAGCCAGTCTACATGTTCTGCAGACTTTTGCAGCTGGTTGGTTAAATGTCACGCGCTGTGTGCGTGGCCAACCAGGCTGGCCTTCGCTCATTCTCTGATGACTACAGGATGACTAGAACAACCTGACCTGCTACAATACTTCCTTGTCGCTTTTGGCAGGAACTGTGCTCCCGTCGCTAGAATCTTCTAGTGTATAAAAATGTCCATTACAAGGGGGGGGGGGGCATGCTTTGTGTTGTGGCTACCCCTTCGCTTTTGTGTATTCCTTGCTATAGACAAGTTGTCGCATTGTATTTACCAACGAAAACTCCACTTGTATTCCTTGTTAAAGACAAAGATTCATCGCTTGGTATTCCTTACGCCTCCTCTACCTGTATTCGTTGTCAAAGACAAGTAGTGGGTTTTTTTGTATTCAACCTCGCGTCCACCAAGTGTACTTCTTGTCAAAGACAAGTGTTGATCGTTTTGTATTCATCCTCGCCTCCCCCACCTCTATTCCTTGTCGAAGACAAGTATTGGTTGCTTTGTATTGATCCTCGCGTCCTCCACCTCTATTCCTTGTCAAAGACAAGTATTTTTTTTTTTGTATTCAACCTCGCGTCCTCCACCCGTATTCCATACAACGCCCCTATTCAAAATTAAATACTTTTTTATCAGTGAGATACTCATGTGTTGTAATTCTTCAAAAATATATTTTATTTTTTACTAAGTCAATGTCACATTCTTGCTTTTATCATTCACCTTTTCTTCCCTTACTGTTTTCTTTGGCTGCTTTTTCTTCACATCCTTCATGCTCCATTTTTTCTCAAGCAACTTTCTGATGAAAATTTTAATAAAAGATCTTAATACTAAAGTAATATAATACTTGCCCAGCATCCCAGTCGCCAAGCCTTTAGATTACTGTAATCATCAGAGTTGGCAAGGCAATCACTCACGTGATTCATTGTGTTTATTAAAACGTTTTCTTAATAAATACAATAAAGTGGTAATGAGGCTAACATTTACATAAAATTACCTTTATCACTCACAGAAATAAACGCAAACATCCTTGCATATATCACATGGAGCTGTAACAAAATTAATAAATCATTTTATGAAAGTTCACATACATGCAAGAAACTCATGAATTCTCCATCAAGTGATGGGATGCTACAAAAACGAAGCCAAGACTTTTACAGGTAGAAAATAATATAAATTTGCGCGCTCTCTGGGTATTAAGAAATTTTGAAAGCTAAATCGCTATCCGATACTAAGCAGATGAAACACTGTCTGGTGTTAGACCCAATAATACATTTCAGCTCGAAAGACATGAACAGGTCATATTCTGCTTACAACTGGGAAAACACAGCAACGTTTCAGTTAGTTTTTTTTTGACAAACAAACCCCCAGTGACTTATTTGTATTTGCAAGTCACACTGTTCCTGCAGTAACTGGCATTGTTTTTTGACATTAGGTTTCTGCAGAAGCGTAAAAGTTTGTGATAAGAAACTTGACTCTAAAACTTTAACTGCTTGAAACAAAAGTTTACGCAGTCTGGTCAAGCCCTGTTTGGATCCAGGTAGTTGCAACTACAGACCAGCATGCTTACTGCAGAAAAACAATTGCTGGAAACACAGGAAAAGACCATGCTCTGCTTACCGATGGGAAGACTCAACAACTTTTCGGTTTTGCTTTGATGAACGAACTGCCAGTGACCTGTTCCCATCTTTCAGTGTGAAATATAATCGTATGTTTAGTAACAGCTGCAGTATTTTAGTTTGCAAGTCACAGTACTATTCACTCGCACAACTGGGTGCGGCATGTCTCGGACAGGGAGGAGCTGTTCTTTGACTCTGGGTTTGTGCAAAAGCGCAATCATATTTGACATGAAACGACTCCAAAACTTTAACAGCTTGGAACAAAACTTAATCTGTGTTATGATTTTTGAGGCTCTTTGCCCCAGCCAATCAGGAGAAGGCTCTCAGAAGAACAAGGGAGGTGCCAGAGCGAGAGGCGAAGGTGACCCGCCCCCCCCCCCTTCCCTGGTTGACCCCGTTACTCTGAACAGGTGGCCGGGTGGGAGGTGGGGGTAGACCCCCCCTCCCGGCTGAAGCAACCACCCCGAACTGGTGGACAGCCCATCCACGACTTTCTAGCAAGTCCGGGTCCGGGAGTAAAGGCAGCCGATTGCTAGTTGTGAATATAGAGTGAAACCTAAATAACTTAGAAAGGAAAACCTTAAAGAAGAACTAAAAAAATATAATCTAGCACTATAATTGAAATCAGCCCTTAACCCACCCACAGATCTTTGGGAGCATATACTTGAGCTTACAGACCAGGTGCTAAATAGCCATCTTGAAGCAAGCCACATATAAAAATAATTTTTTTAAAAATCCAAAATCAAACCGTCATTAAAAAAGGGAAGGAAATTCAACACTAACGAAAATATAAGGAAGATGCAACGTCTAGCACTTAGGGATAGGTCAGTAGGAAACAGGCACCAGCGACAGTGACAACAGCAGACCACAGCAGCCAAGACACCAGAACAACAACAGCCTCCACCACCCCCAGCTTGGCCGCCGAAGTCAGAGCACGCCTCCATCAACACCTTTCCCTTACACCTATAGTGCGAAATCACCGACAGGTGGAAGCACTTTCCCCAAAACAAACTGCAACTGTGAATCGCCGAGTACATCCAGCCTCCCAGGTTAGTTACTGTAGCCGAGTACGACAGTTATCTGCGACGTGGACCCAGAGGGCCAGCTGCTGCCGCCGACCCGACTCGACTAGAATTGGTGAATCAACACAAAGGCGACTCTTGTCAGCCAGAAAGGAACTTGGACAGTCACCGGACCGTTGCTGGGACGTAGAGCTGAGAGATGTGGCATCTGCGGTATTTGAGACCAGCATCGTGAATAAGTGAGTGTAGTACCTTGTAGAGAATTAGCTGACAAGATCGTAACTCGGTGATAGTTGTGAGGAAGTAGCCGTGAACAGTCACTTATACACTTGTTCAGAAATTTCATAAAAAGTATACACTATAATTGTGGGTTAGTCGGTTCGTCCAGTCGTGACTAGCTAGGTGTACCTTTAGAATACTGTTAGGCCAGGTGACAATCGGTCGATCGTGCTGTGTGACGTCATTTTAGAAACAGTCCGATTTGTCACCTTTTTAGGGAGAACAGACAAATTGTCTTCGGTAAAGAGTATGGTTTTTCTTGTTTTACCGATGTGAATTTAAGGTATCGTATCCCGTAAATATCGTGTGCGTGTAGATACATGTATCCTGTCCCAGTGATGAATGCATGAGAGTGAGAGGTTCTTCGATATGTGTTGGTAGTCGTGCACTGGAGCATTATTTGTTGTAACCGTAGAGTTGTGCATGTGGCAAGTAAAGGGGTGGGGGGTTGAGTCGGAACGTTTTGGAGATGTACACAAAAATCAGGCAGCGATCACATTGTTAGTTCCCCCTTCTTGGCACGTATTCATGTTGTCGTAGTTCTGATTCTGATTCAAAGCTTAAAAGAATACCCCTAGACATGCGACAGAGTAATATTAGCCACAGCAGTCTGGTCAACCCTTCTTTTGCTTCAGGCAGTTGCTTACTGGAGAAAAATAGCAGCAGCGTCATCGGCTTCTCCTATCAGATTACTGGCACAACTGGAACATGCAGTCGGTTTTATTCTGGAAAAGGTGTAGCCAGCTACATAATACAGGGCATTGTCCTGCACACTTGTCAACAGTTTATCTGACGCCGAAGATGAAAATGAATTTGCAATCGTCCACAGATCTTCTGCTTGACTGCTCATCTCCAGGTCATGGGCAGGAGGCCCTGGGCTGTCTGTTGAAGTTGGCTTTCCCTGATCTCCTGCTCTGAGGCAGTCTGGACTGAGAAGAAATTTATCCACGTCATCGACACAGTTGCTGCCGTTGGTGTGTGTGAGCAAGGAGTCAACCATAGTTGCACACAGCGCATATCGAAACTGCTGTGCATCCGGGTTGAAAACGTTACCATTTTTAGCTTGGATCTGGGAAAACAGGTTTTCAACGCAGTCTTGTATCAAGCGTTTTATTAACACAAACTCGTCGCCGTGGTTTTTGTTCAGTTCGCCCCATAAGGCTTGCAATGAATTAGTTGTCAGGACCCAGCCTTAGAGACATGGGAACGGTCTATATGAAAGGGAAGTCGGTGACTTTGGCCAGTCGCGGATGTCAGATTCTGCTGGAACAGCATTTCAGTTCAATCTCTTTCTCTCAGCTGTAGTGAGCTGAGAATCCTTAAAGTGGTCACAACATAGTCTATAATTCTTATGCAGACATTTTCTGAAAGTTTCTATCACCAAGGCGTGAATTCTTTACCCACTGTTTGCACCTTAAACAGAAAAATCATTTATCAAAGTCAAGAAAATAAATCAGCTGTACTGCTTGATCTGTGGCAATCAGGTTCCTATTATTGTTTGTCAAATATCAATTTAACGAGATGAACATCTGCAACATGGATCGTCAATTGTTCTGATGCTTTTGAATTCGTGCGCATGGACATAACTCAGCTGTAAAATCGGGTGGTGCAGTGTTATGAAGCATGTGTGTAATATGCAAGTGTAAGTGACTGCGATCGGTGATGTTTGAAATTTTCCATTAAAGTCTGTGTTCAAAACCACTGGAAAGGCCTGTCACCTATGTTAACAAAGTATGTTGATGGTGCATGTCTACTAAAATATTCACTATTCTTTTCAGCAGCCCGCTATGTCGGATGTTCTCCACATTTCGAAAAGTCGCTGAGGTGGGGGCTCAGCACTATGTCTAAAAGCTCTAAATCGTTTCATGCTCAAAAGGAAGAATACGTACATTTATAAACTAAGAAGAAATTCCTGGCTTAACAACAGAGTTTAATCACATTCTACAACAACTAAAATGAAGTAAATGCAGAACAAATAGATACTATTGTGGTACGTATCAATGAGATAATGAAATCCTTGTAGATGCAGATTTCTTTCCTAAGCGAAGGGTAAACAGTCCATGCTCAGACGAAAACAATCCTTGGTTTACCAGTGCATGCAAGGAAACAAGAAAACAATTTTAGAGCTAACGGACTAATAGCCAGTTCACAAATATGAATGCAACATCTACCCAGGGAAGAAAAAATCTGTAGCTATTGTAGTAGTAAGGATATAGGGGAAGAGTTTCATTATATATTTTAACTGTGATCAATATCTATTCTTCCGCAATCACCTAGTATGACTGTCCGTGCATAGTGTTTGAAAGTGAGTTTCTATTAGTGGCTTTCGGTACCGCACTGCGTCAATGATCACCGAGAATGTCGTGCAGGGGAGCATAAACAGGCTCGTCGTGAGGACTGTAATCAGTCCTGTGTGAATGTGTTGGCCGGTGATTCGCGAGTTGCGTTACTAACATCAACAGGTAAGCTTTAGAAATCACGAGTTAAAGCTTTACAGCTTGGGCGTATTCACTCGCTTCTCCCTTTATTTCTCTTTGCACATAGCCTTAGAATTCAACTGCTGATTTCTTTTCTTCATCATTCTTTTCTTAGACGGCCCGTTTGAACGTGTTCTTATAAGGTGTCTTGCTGTGCTCTATCTATTTCTTGTTTATTGATATGTTAATGTGCGCACTGACATACTCCTTATATATTCTCTGAAAAGCTAGAAGACAAGCAGAACCCTGAGTGTGACGGGCACGATTTTATATTCTACACAGGTGAGAGAAAAGCAATACAAGTTTTCTAAGTCTTAAAGATACAAATCCAATTTATTTGCTGTTTTCTTTATTATGTCATGAAAATCTATCGCCAATATTAACTTGTTTTTTTTTTTTTTTTGCTTAGTGGCAACGGAGGACCGGTGTTTTGTGCACAAATTCATTTGACAATTCAGGTTATTGGCACATCCGCGCACCAGTTCAAAACTAAAGGGAGCATTGCAACTTACAAATTTATTATAGAACTTGTATCATATACTATACAAACTCACACATTTTGTGACATAACTTTTATTACGTACTACTCACATTCACTACATGCTACATCTACTCACACAGTTTGTGACGGGACTTACATCAAATGATACTCATTTTTTTTATCTTAAAAACGTCGAGATTTCCAAGTATCCTAAAGCTGTAAACCACATGCCGCACTATTACATGCACTGTTTTTAATTACTGCTCTTTGCTCGTGTGCAACCTGCTGACAATTGGTATTGAATAATTGTAAGAACAGATCATCTGCACCAAGTGAGACAAAAACATACAAAGTTGACGTATCGAGCCCTTAGCTCTGCGTTAAGGCAAGAAGGACGAAAAGGAAAAAAAGAGAATTACATATCGAGTACATATAATCATTTATTTCGCGTAGGAAGAGGCAGAACCGAGCCATGGAAAGGCAGTCAAAATGGCGGCCAAGATGGCGGAAAAACTAGTTGTCAAAAGGGCGGCAATATATTATCTCTTTGTGTTGGTATAGGAGAATATTTATTTTTGGAGTTGTGATCTCCCTGCCTAAAATTGAGAGATGTGCCGATGTTGTTATGGTGTTATAGTGTCAGTAACTAGTGACAAATATCCCAGTTCGGGTGATGACGAATGATGACATTGAGGACGTGGCCACGGCCCGCAGTGACGTTGTGTGGGCGGCGCGTGGAGATCGTGTTCGTGGTCTGGAGAGAAAAGTCGTCGTCTGTGCTGTGTGGGGCTTGTCGTCGTCTGTGTGATTGTCTTTTGATCACCATTGGCCACCTTAAAATGAATCTCATTTACTCACTTGTCACCTGTTGTAGCCTTGTGTCTGTCTCTTTTACACCAACACTCGCTATCATTATTCTTTCTTCTTCTTTCAGAAGTAAGGCACTAGTGTCAGCCATGTCTGGTCAGCAACAGGTGAGACAATGATTTGGCGATTCCGCACTACTGGGGAGGGGGGAGGTGGCGGTTTGGGGAAGGGGAGTCTTCCTAATTTTTCACTTCATCAATCGAAGCCGAAAGTTTAATAAATTCTCGATGTTTAATATTTTTATATACCAGCTTTATACTAACGTTTAATTTCTGCATGCGTCCTCAATGCTTTCCCCCGGAGCTGTCTCCTCAGCCTCTCTGCAGTGATGGTTCCGTTGCTCAGGGCTGTCCGCGCCAGACAGCGGCCATTGCGGCGCCCTGTGACCCTTGGCTGTCCTGATCGAGGGCGGTGAGCACTTCTCGAGTTCCGATTAGGCGATGAAGTAGGTCGTAAAAACGATAGGGACTGAAGAAAAAATTCAGTTGAATAAGGCGGAGGGCGAGACGAGACTCGAGACTGGCATTTCCGCTGTGTTACTTAACAAGAACAAAATTGGAACAAAAGATGTTATACTGGCATGGAGTCCGTGGTGGGAATTTCCTTGTACGGCAGCTTGAAGCATCTCCATTGTGTAACTTTTCATTCAGTGTAGAGGTGAACCGAGGCGTTGCCGCCAGGTGTCACGTCAAACACTGACTGACGCCTAAAGTGACGTCATCCTTGCACGGGCTCTCTGATGGCCACTGGCCTGTACAGCAGTTCGAAGAATTTCCACTGTGTAGCCTTCTCCCTTACATTAAAGTACACTTGTTTCCTCCGACTGAAAAAATAAAACATTATTTTAGAGGAGATTTGTTTGCATAAACATTAACAATTAGGATGACTAGGTGTAAATTATGTGCATATAACTTAAGACAAAGGCATTGAACATTTTCTTAGATACAGGTCCCCTGTCGCAAGAAAGTGTGTATCATACTTTGAAAAAAGAATGATTCCCTATGCTACTTTCAATAAGACATAACAGGCACAATTATTATCGTGATAACCAAGTAATAATCACGACAGACAGACAGACAGACAGACAGACAGACAGACAGACAGACAGACAGACAGACAGACAGACAGACACTTACACTTTCCAGAGGCAGACTGCAACAGCTGCTAGGACTGATAACACAAATATAATTCCAGTTGAAATGCCAATGATCTCCTCATTTGGTAGATGTGAGTCTGGAGGAAAAAACAACACGTTGTTTTCTGTGAAACGGAAAAATCTGTTTGCAGCATCGTCGTCGTCGTCGTCGTCGTCGTCATCGTCATCGTCGTCATCGTCATCGTCATCATCGTCATCGTCATCACCATCACCATCACCATCACCATCACCATCACCATCACCATCCATCACCATCACCATCACCATCACCATCACCATCCATCACCATCCATCACCATCCATCACCATCCATCACCATCCATCCATCCATCCATCCATCCATCCATCCATCCATCACCCATCATCAAATATTAACAGAAAAACTTCCTAAGTACAACATTTTGTTAGTGCTTACTGTCATGATCTGTCGTCCCATTTTTGCTAGTGCCATTTGTGTCTGAGCCGGCGGATAGCGCCGTGCCTGTAAAGGAAACAAAGAAAACAGAAAATGTCATTTTATTTTATTGAATACAGTTTACAACATACTGTAGCTGTGATACAATGATGAAGCCTGTGGCCGCGGTTGCGAGACGACGACAACGATGACGACGAGTGTGTCTTAGTAACTAAATTTAGTCATTGCTCTGCTGCAGGATTAATTTAAGGAACTTTTGTCAACTACAAATGCAAGGACCATTTGTAGCACTGTGACGTGGGCAACACCTAATAAGAAAACAGGCCCAAATTTTATTTTTACTAGCCAGGGCTCCCGGTGTTGTAAGGGTTTTTCTGACCCCACTGACCCCTACCCCTTCTGTAGCCATACACAATACCCTTCACTAATCCCCGTACCCCCTACCCTTGCTTGCCGTCTTCCTCTTGTCAAGGGAGGCAAAAAGGAAAAAGACTGTGTGGGGGTCCCGCCTGCATGGTGATCGCTGTGTACTTGTGAAGGACGTCGTCATAATTATTGTTTCAGTTTTGTTCAGGCCGAGATACAGGGGCGAAATATGACCTATGGCTATATGACCCTCTATGCAAATTTGGTGTGCAATAGTTCAGGGGTGTTGATTTCTCTCTCTCTCTCTCTCATACACACACACACAGCCGAAGCTCTACAGTGGACATACAAGGAACACTTGGCTCTCCATCGGCGGCCAGCGTGTAGTTGACACCACTCACACAGGTCGTGACAGACACTCCCGTGTTATCACAGACATGGCCGCCTGCAGCTTCGCAATGATAATATCCCAAGTAGTACAGCACAGCAGCTGTTTCTGAAAACCGATATAAAGATCCGTACGGAATGTTTGAGCTATTAGAAAACAGATAAAACAAACAGAAACAGACAGAAACAGAAACTGTCTTAGTGCAAAACATCAATTTGTCACATTCTTCTAGGAAAAGTATAGAGCAGATTATATTATGACTTTTCACTATCTTGCTCTTTCTCTGCCGCTTTCTCCTTGTCTGTCTGCCTTCCTCTCTCTCTCTCTCTCTCGTTCTCTCGTGCTTGTATGTGTGTGTGACAGTGTCTTTGTATTAGTGTTTTAGTGTGTAGGTGCTTGAGTTTGCGTGTGTATGTGTGAGTTTGCGCGCGCGCGTGTGTGTGTGTGTGTTTGTGTGTGCCTGTGTGGGTGTGTGCATGTGCTTTTACCCGGTGTATGTGAGAGGGTGTGTGCGTGTGTGATGTGTGCATGTGCGTACGAGTGTGCGTGTCAATAAATACAAACGATCTTAGGAGTTTACACATAAGTACAAGCTATACCTGTCTTTTCCTCAGCTGACGTAAAGAACAGAGTGAAGGGCCTTCCCAAGTCAGCATATCTTTGTGGAATGTTCCATTTCAATTTCGTAACGCAGGTTCCATTTAATTCTAGGCTGCAGTGGTATTCTGCCCCTTTAAACATAAAAATACAGCGATACAGCGTCTAAGTTAGAACAAATACCAATATTGTTGTGGTAATACCCTGTCGTGTCTAGGGGTATGGCGTTTATGTGTTTCACTAGTCTGCTCGTTGACTAGAGCTACAACAACATAAACATGTGTCAAGAAGGGGGGACTAACAATGTGATCGCTGCTTATTTCGTCAATTTCCAAATCGGCTCAGGCCCCCACCCCCTTGCTTGTCACGCGTACAACTTATTAAAAGAGGGCAGCGATAATACACTATTCTATTTATATACAGTTACAACATAGAATGTTTCACTACACCATGAATGATGCTCCAATATACTTCTACTGACATGTAGAACAATCTCACGCACTCTCATACATTCATCCCAGCGACGCTATACGTATCTACAGGCAAACGTTATTTACCGGGTTATGAATTCTACCGTACCGATAATTCACATCGGTGAACACAAGGAAAACCGTATCCTTTAGGAAGACACTTCGTTTGTCTTTCGGTACAACGTGCTAAAAACACTCAGAAAACGACGTCACGCCGACGTCTTAACAAACAATAAGATCGATCAACGATCACAAGATATAACCGTAAATATTCTACAAACAACTAGTCCCGTGGGACAACCGACAAATCAACAAGTTTGATGTCTACTTTCTTCTAAGCTTTTTGAATACCAACGTTCAAGACAACTATCTTTGAGCTACGGTCGTGTCCTACACTGTACGTAAACTCACTTCACGATGCTGGATAGGAATATCGCAGACGCCACGTCTCTCAGCTCCACAGTCTCAACACCGGTCCGAATGCCCGAGTTCTTTTCCCGACTGACAAGAGTCACTTCTGTGCGGCAGCCTGCTGGTTCTCTGTCCACGTCGCTGATAATGGTCGTACTCCCCTGTAGTAACTTCCCTAGAACTGGTGGGTGTTCGGCATTCGACTTTGGCTATCGGCGGCCTTTAAAGCCCCGAACGAGGCTTTACAAGAGGGTCGCGAATAGGCTTTCTACCCGTTCAGGAGGGTGGGCTATAGCCCGGAGGGTTGTTCACCCCCACCTCCCACCCTATCCCCTCTCAGGGTGACGGGTCAACCGGGGAAGGGTTACCCTCGCTTTCTTCCGACCTCCTCCCTCGCTCCACCGCGCGCTCTCCCGACTAGCTGTTTTAGCGAGCCAATCAGGTCGACGGTAAAAAATTGCTCTAACTCCTGATAGGGTAGGCAACGCCCCAAAATCATAACAAATATCATTTTTATAAACCTTCCTGATATTTAAACATTTTGTTTTTAATCAGACATAGCGCTATTTTTGGACTCGCATGTGTGTGTGTGTGTGAACCCTTTAGGCGGTTAGCCGCTGGCAGACCTTCAACAAATCAATGTGCAACTGGAGATCTTTTTTTATTGCATTCTATCCCATTTATTAGGGAAGGCTGGCTCTCTAATTTACTTTGAAAGAAGCCAGGAATTGACTCTTGTCTCTATCCAAGAAACTGAAAGCCTATGTTTAATTTCGTACCATTCGCTATGGCGATTAGCATCAGACCCAAGCAAAAGGAGCCGATCATGACAAGACACGCCCTTTCCAGACTCTGATCACCCTTTGCTGAAACTGTCGTTCTTTTGTACGTCAGCTGTAACAAAACAAACAAAATATTCTTGAGATCCGAGTGACAGGTGGAGAACGAAAGGGAGCAAGATTTCTCCCTCAATTTACAGAACAGTAAAAAGGAGCATTGAGCACAAAGATGGCATTGTCTTCTCCCCCACCGTAAGCAAGGCTCATTTTTAGTTTTTTTTTAAAAGACCAAGAAGAATTGATAATTTTTAGATCATAAAAAGACCGTTCCCCGTTCACTCTGTACGCAATACAAATCATCATGGGGAGAACAATGAGAACAACTGCAAAGTATTTTAATATAACAAATACACTAAGACGCAGTAAAGAGTTGTTTGGTTATATTTGGAAAGGATATATCGTATATAATATAACTTATTACTACAACAGCTAGGCTGTTTCAGACACACGTACATACGAAATCATGCATATCTACTCATAAATCAGACCCGTCTATTTAAACTGGCTGTACTACTTAACATGCCCAAACTGAGTGATACAAACAAAATCTGTGTGTGTGTGTGTGTGTTCATGATACAACACCGGCCAGTTGTAAATACCAGTTGACTTACCGATTCATTGAGCTGGTAAGGTAATACGCTGGTGGCTTCCACACACTCGTTCTAAAGACGATATTTAGGTAACTATAAACCAAATAAAACTTGTGGCAATATGTTTTGGACCATGTGCAGCCACATGTACGTGGGGGCCAAACTCATAATTAGGACGAGCCCGCTGGTGAAAAACTTGTCGTCATCAATTAGTCATCAGAGTACGTAATAACGGCTTAGGCCGGCGGGCTTGAGCCACGCAACACAAGAATGTCTGCTATCTGAAGGTCACTTAGCAACATTGTGGAACTTGTATTATTTTTAGGATTTGGGTTCGGATACATATCCACATAGGACACGCACGCATGCACGCTCGCAGGCAGGCAGGCAGGCAGGCAGGCAGGCTGGCAGGCTGGCAGGCTGGCAGGCTGGCAGGCTGGCAGGCACGTGCGCACGCTATAACTCTGTAGATGTATTACCTAGGGTCTGAGGGCTACAAGAATAATCGACTTCCTTACTCTCGTCATATTCGAATACTGCAACCGAAAATTAAAAAAAACCCCACTTATCTTGTCGGTTTAAGACTGCCGCGTCTCAAGTGTTTGTTTGTGTGTTTGTGTTTGCTTTGGGTGCCTAGCTCGGTAGTTTTCATTGTCACAAGTTCTTGTGAGATCGAAACACTCCATGTTTTGGTTACTGCTGTCATTGCACAATACATGCTGCTGATCCGTAAATCTGACAGTTCTAATGAGCTGTGCTTGTTTTCACTTTTACTGCTTGCACCTCAGCTAGCTCCGCTAAATAGTCTGTCTCTCAGATCCTAACTACTTCAGAAATAAATTATTTCCATTACAGTGTTTTAAATTGTTATGTAACGTAGGATACGTGTGTTTGCGTGATGCGGGGACCCGACAATACGCACAAGATAAGAGAACGATGCACGAGTGTATGAAAAACAGTCTTAGTTTTCTTGAAATTTAAAAAAATGAATACTCACTTTTTCAGATTCAGTACACCATTCCTTTATTCTGCACGCTGCTTCTGATATGAAGACAAAAACGTATAGTCAAACTTTGATTTAGGTCTTCTTCGCCAGCTTTAGTCAAGTACACATAGGTGTCGCTTCTAATTTCGCACACATCGCATAGTTGAAATAGCTTTAGTCGAACAAAGGCTTAGGCCGGTCGGGCTTGAGCCACGCAAAGTTTCTAGCACACATTAATCGTCTGCAATCTGCATGGATTGTTCTTCAGGTCCTGTAAATTTTTGCTCTCACGGTACATCGCTATATAAAAGTAGGTCAGAAACGCACACACGAGGTTTCTATCGTATGCACGTTTTCGCGCTCTATATCTAGTGTGTTCTCTCTCTCTCTCTCTCTCTCGCTGTTCTTCGCACGCGCTCTTTCTCTCCCGCTTTCTTTTTTTTTCCACCTCCGTATATACCTTTGTTTTTGTTTTCACCTTTGCGAACCTCCCATAGGAGATTTGAGGAGGTGGTCGTGTTATGATTTTTTGGGGCGTCTCGTTTCCTACCCAATCAGGAGGAAGAGGAACTTGTTACTGTCGACCTTAGTGACTCGCGAAAACAGCCAGTCGGGAGAGCGCGCAGTTGAGCGAGGGAGGTAGTCGGCCGAGAGCCTAGGGCAGCCTGCCAACTTCCCCGGTTGACCCGTCACCCTGAGAGGGGGTCGGGTGGGAGGTGGAGGTGAACAACCTTCCGGACTACAGCCCACCCTCCCGACCTGGTAATGCGTTCTTGTAAGTCAGGCTTCAGAGCTATAAAGACAGCCGATTGCTAACGCGGAATGCCGAATCCACCCAACAGTTCTGGAGTAGTTACTGCAGAAGAGTACGACCAGTATCCGCGACGTGGACACAGAGAACTAGCAGGCTGCTGCAACAGGGGTGACTCTTGTCAGTCGGGAAAGGAACTCGATCGGGCGTCTGTGTATTCCTATCCAACATCGTGAAAGTGAGTTTACGTACAGTGTAGGAAAGTAAGACACGACCGTAACTCACAGATAGTTGTATTGAACAAGTTTAGAAGAAAGTATACACCAAACTTGTTGATTTGTCGGTTGTCCAACGGGACTAGTTATTTGTAGAATACTTACTTGAGATCCTCGATCGATCTTATTGTTAAGACGTCGGCGTGACGTCATTTTCTGTGAGGTTTTAGCACGGAAAAGATACGGCTTTCCTTGTGTTCACCGATGTGAATTATCGGTAGAATTCATAACCCGGTAAATAACGTGTGCGTGTAGATACGTATAGCGTCGCTGGGATGAATGTATGAGAGTGCGAGTGATTGTTCTACATATGTCAGTAGATGTATATTGGAGCATCATTCATGGTGTAGTGAAACATTCTATGTTGTAACTGTAAATAAATAGAATAGCGCATCATCGCTGCCCTCTTTCTATTAAGTTGTGCGCGTGACAAGAAAGGGGGTGGGGGCTTGAGCCGATTTGGAAGTAGATGAAATTAGGCAGCGATCGCAGTGTTAGTTTCCCCCTTCTTGACACATATTTATGTTGTTGTAACTCTAGTTAACGAGCAGGCTAGTGAAACACATAAGCGCAATACCCCTAGACACACGACAGAGAAATACCAAAACAGGTCCTATTACCAGGATATGCACTGAAAGAACCACCAGACTGTAAGCTGCGCCAAGATGGCTCGAGATGGTCGAGTGGAGTCTGCATATTGATTAACTCCAGGAAGTTAATCCTATTCCACTCCTGGGTTCAAACCCGGAACGTTTCATTCTCTAGGATGTAGAGCTATCAAGGGCCCATTAGCCAGCGCACGCTTTCTCATCGGCATATAGCCTTTCAGAGCATTTTCCACAGCGATTCAGGACCCCAGCCCACTAAGGTGCTGTTTTCCCACATTTGCGCGAAAGGAAGGTGTGTGTTTGTGAGACGGTGTAGGGTAGGGGAGAGTTTAGAATGAGCAAGACATTGTTACTTTTTCTGAACTGAGTAGATTATTGCAGTACCACTGCTACACTTACCTATAGCATTCCTGCTGCACCAGTGAGACACCTGTCCTCTTGAACAACTGTATATTCAGCAAAATGTCGAATCTTTTAGGGGTTTTCTTCTTCTTGCAGTCTGATAGTCTCCTGTAGCTTACACGATTTTACTTTCTGCTCCATTAGTTCCTACCATGCACGTCATCAGCTTTAAGAAGCCGGTACTCTCGAAGAAATGCTGCTTATTTTTTAATCTGATCTAGAGCGTTTCCTTTGTTTATTAGTCCTGTAATGGAAGACTTCAACCTTAAAGTCCTTTCCTGTATACTTGCAGCGAACTGAAAATGGCATTGTAAATTCAAGAGTATGTCGGGTATTAGTAAAACCACATGGCTACACTATATATTCAAAGAAGGTCCTATTTAATGCTGCCATCTGACAAAGAACACCTGTGTTATCCTATGAAACTTTACAAGGAAGAAGATTTCTGCCTTCGGGAAACAGAAAGCTTGAGATAAACTCATTGTATATCCCTATAGCTTCTAAGTTTCACGCCAATTGAAAAATAATGCGCATATGAGCAAGACAACGTTATCACGAAAATGTCTTTCGTGTTTTTTGTCTCGATTACACTTCTAGCATATCAGGCGATAGCTGGTTCACACCAAGAAAACTGTAAGTTCTATCAGTTTTTTCTGTTTACTGCCGAAAAACATAATAAACAAAGATTATTTTTAACCATTTGTGTTGCCAAAATAACTTTCCCCTGTTATGTCACTTCTTCAGGACGTTCAAAATTTTCTAGGTATTCCTAGAGTGTAGCTTGACTATTTCGTTAAAGTAATATCGAAGCACATTTGAACTGGATGCCAACACTTTTGGACGTAGTGATTTATTTGTGCTAATCCGATGTTTGTAGGTGTATTTTTTACTGCATTGTGTTGTGTTGTGTTGTGTTGTGTTGTGTTGTGTTGCGTTGCGTTGCGTTGCGTTGCGTTGCGTTGTATTGTGTCGTGTTGCGTTGCGTTGCGTTGTGTTAATTTCTCCTGGAACATCTTCCAGAAGAATTTTGCATACCCCTCTGGGGTCAAGAAGATAAAAAAGAAAGATTGTGAAAACGTATCTTGTGTACATGTATGTAATGTGTATATTAACGTTTGTATTTTGTAAGGTTTCTGTTACATCGCCAATCGTTTATTCTCTGCTCTCGTCTGAACGGGTTGCTAATTTGCGGCAGTTGCAGGAAAACTTACCTTGTGTTCATTTTCAGAATCTGGAAAATCCCTTCTAAAATTTCAGAAATCATTTCCCCCCACATTGCAGCGTATAAAGTCTGCTGATATATTATCTGGTACTTTCTAAATGACTGAATATTGAGCCGATAATGAAGTTTTACTTTAAAACAATTGCTAATAGTTACCTTGGAAATATTTTGATTCTCTTTGAACAAAAACTTGCACATAAAGAAGACAGAGGGGGACGGAGGGACACCAAAGAAAGATATGAAGTGAGAGATAGAGAAAGAGTAGGGAAAAAGAAAGCACGTTTTCCGTTTCATACATACAACGGTAAAATAAGCATTATCTATTGAAACTTTTTTCCTTTCTCCTTACTTTCTCCCCCCCTCTCTCTCTCTCTTTCTCACTTTTCCGAAAAACGTTTTCAAAATGTATCAGGAATATACTTAGAACTCGTACCTAAAAAAACAAAACCATTGACAGTCGTCATCTGTTTGTTTCAGGTGCAGTCTTGGACTTTTATCACTCAAAAGAAACCACTTTATCAATCTCTGAAAACCATTATGCCAATCTGACATTCGGCATGAACGTTTCTGCATGTAGTCAGTCGAACACACTGTATAAACTTTCGGTACAAACAAAAACGACCGATGACGTGTATGAATACGATGGGTCGATAACGTTTTTGAAGGACACGTGTGTCGGCACACAGCAGACAGCTGTTTGGTGCGTTACTTCAGCAGGTCCTGCACGGCTCTATAGGAAAGTGAACAGAACTCACGTTGAAATTAAATGGGAGTGGTCTTGGAAAGACGCCATGATTGGCAATTTCCCAATTACGCGTAAAGTAGTAAGACTAAACATCGTTTGTAAGTATAACTTCGTCTAATATCATTTTCCTATGTTATATGTTTCTTCGTGTTTTGTTTTCCTGTCTCTCCGTTCTCCTGTCCGCCCGTCTGTCTGTGATGCTGAGTGAATTCATCTGACTTTTTTGCATTTAGCGCGTGTTTTCAAGTTTCCTATATGCGTATGTGATGCCACTCGTTGCCCCCGTGTCCTTCCCTGAACTGTTTCTTGCTTCGTCTTATGTTTTATAGAAGAAAGAAAAAAAAGGAGAAAATTTTCTTCTCTAATTTTCTTCTTCAATTTGATTGCATTGTGTGGTGATGTGGAACCCAATCCTGCCCCC